>JAOTQM010000613.1:0-259124 GCA_026939265.1 Oreonectes daqikongensis | reverse complement strand
GGACAGCGGTGGGTCGGGTGATCGCCACAGATGCCGACATGGGTGAGAACACAGACATGAGTTACCTGATCAAAGATGAGGAGGGAGGAGAACTCTTCAAAGTCTCCACGGACGGCGACACACAAGAGGCCGTGATCACCATCAAAAAGGTAGACGGGCCTCGTCTCTATACTGCAGTCACGAGTCACATTCAAAATGGCCCTAAAATCAACTATTCAACCTTTTAATGTATTCATTGATTGATTTTTATCATTTCAGTGTTTGATTTAAATGAAGATAGTATCTATAATTCTCAAGTCATGTGTTTCTAACACATCTGCAGCCTCTGGACTTCGAGAGCAAGCGGACACATAACGTGGTCGTCGAGGCCGTAAATAAACACGCGGACCCTCGTTTCGTGGACCTGGGGTCTTTCCGGGATCAGACCATTGTGAGGGTGAGTGTGTCGGATGTGGATGAAGCTCCCATCTTCTTTCCCTCCTCTGGCACCATCATGGAAGTTCAGGAAGATGCCCGGTTGGGAGCTCTGGTTGGGGTCGTAACCGCAAGAGATCCGGATATGGATAATGTCCCTGTCAGGTACGAGCCGTCAGTAGTCCAGATATCATAATCTCATTTGTGCTTTTCTCAAATATAGAGAGAAACAGTCACATTCAGGTCTGTTTTGTTGTTCGTTTTATATTCGCATAAATCGTATAAAGGTTAAATGTGTTCTGAATATGTTCGTGTTGACTTTAAGGTCACGGCCGTGTTTGGTTGATTCACACAAGCAAAACACCGTGAAACCAAACCTTTCGTCTGAACGATTTAGATGTAATTCTCTCAGACGTCTTTAGAGAAATGGCTGCCGTGCACAAAACCGCAGCGATGGATCCTACAGCAGTTTTGCATTTGAATACGTTCGAAACTTTGGCAGCGGCGGCGCTTCATCAGCTTTTTCATCACAATACACAAGTTCCCCGACTGAAGGCCTCCATGAGATAAAGGCGAAACAATTTGTTTATGTGTGTGTGCGTTTAGACCCTGGCAGGCGTCCACATCCCCTTAGTTTAGACAAGAATCAATTTTCACTATTGAACAGGCCTATTATTGAAGATATACCGAGTCATGCGAGCGTGACCGCGCGAGGCTCCCGGATCGTGCTGGCCAGAGGATTTTCCCATTATGCTATAGGCACCTTGGCACACAAGCGCCATCCCTCTTAAAACACACACACACGCGTCTAGAAAAGCGTATTCACCTTGAGGCATTGGAGAGCACGTCAAGCCATCACAAAAACTTTCCATCTGCTGTTGTGTGGCGCGTTCGGAAAGACGCCCATTGTATTTTCCGCCCGCATTTCGTTCCCACAATTCAACATCCTGATAGAGGACTCTATTCTCCAGAGCCATCAGAGTACAGAAATATGATTTACTCATCGCTCAGAGGGGACACACAGGGGAAGTAAAAGGCTTTGGCCGGCCGTACGGTCTCTCTCGCGTGCACGCACACACCCACAGCCTTTGCAAATTACCTCCATTAAAAATGCATGAGGCTGTGTTCAGAGTGCTCCAGGTGTTATAAAGCACAGTGCAGTGGCAGGCAACTTGGCCGCTTGGCTGGCACACATCCGCTCGTGGCACCGAGCCCGTGCCCGTCGGTACCACTTTAATCATCTGCATTGGACTCGGCTAGCGGGCGAGAGCTGCGCCCAGGGCCCCATCACTCTTTCAGGTGCCCGGGCCGCACGGCACCGGCGTGGCACAGAGGGACCGGGCCCTCGGAAACCAGCAGTCCTGCTGGAAAAATACACTGTGTTGTGTTTGGACAGAAAATGTTTGTTTGCTTGCTTTCAGCTGTGACTTACAATGAGCTCAGAGACAGAAATAAATGTGCCGGTACAGTCGGTTGTATTATTTATGTATTATATATATATATATATATATATATCATACTATTCATATCCACCCATATTTCTAACATTGTCTACCCATATATATCCACCTATACATTATATGGGTGGAAATATACATATTTACCTTTTTTTAATAATTTATAAATGAATATTTACATTTTTGAGATCAGTTCTTTGGTGTTAGTATACACATGAATAGATTCAAATCTTTGATCTCTCTCTCTATCTCTTATTTTTGCTTTTGCTTTGTATCTGCACATAACATTTTAGGACAAATATCTTTCCACAATTTCTTCCCAGTGAGTTTTTAAATGAACTGTACTTTTTAATTCATGACAATTCAAAGTCAAACAGTGTATGTAGTTGAATACTGTTTCCTATGGCCTGAATTGAGCATCTTCTGGACTTTAATAGGTTCTTCTCCCTCTGGGCTGTTTCGCGTTTACAAAATGCGTCTCAACCTTCGGCTAACTGTAATAAGCGGAAGGTAAAATAAGAAGTGAATTAATCTGTATAGTTTTAACACCCTGAAGGAAAAAACGACAAAGGCTTCATTGATCCACTGGAAGGAAGTGACTGTATTTTGTATAATGTTAGTGAAACTCTCCCCAAGTCTTTATTTTATAGGTTTGTCAAAAGACATATGTACACAGACATATATTATGTAAAGACAAACTTTTATTCTGGATGCGATTAAAAACAAACACTTGCTGATCTGTGAATTGATCTTGGTCTGTGTCTGTGCAAGAGACCTAGTTAAAAATGTTTAGCAGAATGTAAAGCACACGTCTACTCTTCAGACAGGATTATGTGACCCTGAACAACAAAAACATTAAGGGTTTATTTTTTTAAATGAAAATTTTTACATCACCTGAAAGCTGAATAAATAAGCTTTCTATTGATATAGGACAATATTTGGCTGCGATACAACTATTTGAAAATCTGGAATCTAAAGTTGCAAAAAAAATGTAATGAGAAAATCTTTAAAGTTGTCCAAATGAAGTCCTTAGCATAGCATATTACTCACAATAATAAAGTTGAGATATATCTACGGTTAAAAATGTACAAAATATCTTCATGGAACATAATCTTTACTTAATGATTTTTGGCATAAAAGAAAAATCAATCATTTTTACTGCAAATGTTCTCGTGCTACTTAAGGGTCACAAATGTGTTTGTTGTTGTTCATCTATAGTTTTTATGGGGAAAATAGAATAGTTTCTTGAGGTTTTCATACATTTTTATTTAGGAATTATTAAGTACAGGGATATGTGGATGTGTGTTTTGCATTATTGAACAGACTATACAACTAATATAAGAATGTTTTGGTTTAGTGGTTTATGAAAGAAAGTTAATGTAGAGCCTTTACTAACTCTATAATCCACGACTGTATGTTTCAGGTTCTCTATAGACCGACACACAGACCAGGAGCAGATCTTTAACATTGACCCTGTATCCGGTGCCATTACTCTGGGAAAGATCCTGGACCGGGAGACGGCCGGCTGGCACAACATCACCGTCACAGCCATGGAAGCAGGTACTCATGAACATCAGTCACAATCTGCTGCAAACTCACATCCAGCTCTGATGTCGAGCGTTGCAGACGTGTTTCATCTTGACTTTAAAGTGACTTCAATTGGATGTTATCATGCTGCGTATGTCTTATTAAGACAATGTTAAGATAATGAAACTCAATGAGGCCGAGCGGTTATATATATCGTAAAGAACGGAAGAGATTTGCATAATTTTGACATAGATTGATGACGTTTTGAAGATAGGATGAAGCTACGCTGGGGTTTTTAGACAGCGGTCTGGACACTAACACATGTCTGAATGTCATCACATAACAGAATATCAAAGAACGTGTCATTTATGTGATAGAAAGACAGCACAAGCTCACGTTTTGTTATTAAAGGTTGCAATCTCTGTCTGCACAAGGTACTTTAGCTATTTATGTTTATGTTTTGAAGTGAAATGACGTCAATCTGACATTTCAGAGGCATGTAGTTTATGCGTATAATCTGTCTAGATACATTCGCTGGGTTGCACTTATCATGTGACCCAACATTTACACCCGGCTTTTGCACTCTTGGGCAATTTATTCATCTCAAGACAAATTGGTGCCGTCCCGAGTTGCTCTTTCTAAGAGTTGCATCACATGTTGGGTTTGGTGTTAATTGGACCAATTTTAAAGTTAAGAAAGAAGCTTTTGTTTTACGCTTGCGAGTCGACAGCTTAATCAAAATTTCCATCGAATATCAGTCCACGCTCATTCACGTCCAAATACACGAGACCGGCGAGCAATGAGGTGTGAAAGGTTAGAAGGCCCAGTTTGGAAACGTTTTTTTTATCATTCCCTCATATGATCGTATCTTAAAATTTCACACTTCATTCAAGAGCGTAATGAGTGTTCATCGAAGAGTTACGCTGACAGATCGATGTGTGCAGAAGGTTTCACGCGTCATCGCTGCTGCTATTAGTAAATATAATATTTCAAACTCGAGAAGAGATTCCAAACGTGAAGAAAAGATGGTTCAATATCCCTCAGATGACTAAAAATAATACAAGTTTAGGTCAATGGTTTAGTCGAAGCCGGTGTGGCCGCGTACACTTGAGCGGTTAAAGACGACTTGAGGAAATGAAATGTTCGTCCATAAGAAGTTATCAGGTCTTTTTCTTCCCCGAGTCTTGGCATCGCGCTTGCAGCCGGCAGCCCGACCGGAGTTTTGCTGTCAGACGGGTTCGGTTATCGGCAGAGGAAGAGTGACACATAATTTCTGGGCGTTTGATAGGGTGCGTGATATCAAACCACAGACAGGATTTCTCTCAGTCTCCATCTTTCTCAGGTGATAAATAGAGAAGAAACCATCATGTCTTGCCCTTAGGGTAAAGAGATACTACCACTGCTTGTGTCTTTATCTAGACAGAAAGGACATTTAGTGTGGTGAGGGAAAAATATGAAGGCAACGGCAATCTGCCCGAACAATTTTAAGTCCTTTCTGACCCTGAGCTTTACCGGACTTTTTTCACAAAAATGACATTTCTATAATCACTGTTGTCCATTTTCCATTATTTTATAAAAGTGCCAATCAGCAGCAAGCATACAGGATTTTAATGTTGTTATTTGCTTCATTTATGTCTCCAAAATGAGATTAAATGGAGAAGAAATTGAAACTTTTGTCTCATTGGTGTCTCCTGGGGATAAAAAAAAGAAATCGCACAAAAGTCTCCATTAGAGATCTCATTATGAACTCAAGAAAAAACAGACGAGACCTCTTTAATATTTCAATTAAGTCTCATCTGTGTCTCAGATATTTCTCCTGAGAATAAAACAGCCAGAAATTTCTCTTTTTGAGTTTCAGAAGAGATGTCAACAATTTCTCAAACTGAGCTCAGATTTGTCTCGTCTGCAATGAAAAGTCAATATTATTGAAGATCTCAATATGAACTCAAACATTTCTCATCAAATTTACCCAAATCCAGATTATTTTACCTCCAGACTCTTTATGGATTTCAACACTTACACTCTCATTTGATTCTGTTTTATCTCCTGGGCAATTTTAGGAGAAACATTTAATACTTAAGTGAAACACAACAGAGAACTCCATGAAATCTCTTGAGTTATGAAAAAGAACCTCTGAGCAATAAACTGTTCATCTGGGACACAGCAGGAGGGGTTGTAAATCAGGACTTTGTCGTCCTTAGAAGACACGAGAACAGCATGATTCACTCGCTTCATCTCTAGTTGAGACCCAAGTGCAGAGACGTTTATTCAGGCCGACATGTATCGTCCATGAGGCTTTTTACAGTCAAAGTTCAATTTAGCCCATTGTTCACCATTTCAAATGACTCACGTTAGGAAAAACAAAAGTGATCAAATAAAATTCTGTTCTTGTTTTTATGTGCCAAATTGTAGCCGTTGGACGAGCCTCCGGTGTAGCCAAGCGTGGGCTGAGGATCGACGTATTGTTTTGTCAATTTGTACGGCGTTTGACGCTCATTAGACGCGGTTAGTTCAGGCGAGGAAAGCTGATAAAACATGAGGAGTTTAATTTAATATTTAGGCCATAGGTCTGCAGTCTCTGTCAGATAGATGAATTCAGTGCCAACTAACACGAGGAAGGTTGAGAGCCGATCTCCCGCTGGAGCTCTTATGAGTCATGGCCATGCACCAAAGGCTATGTGAACTTTATTCTGACAAACATTCGCCTGGATGTGAATCATAAAACTGATGATTTCTCTTTAAATGTGTTTTTTTGCAAGATTTGCAGCCAAGCGGTGTCAGAATTCTTTTAAAGAAACGGTTTATTGACCTGGTTTATCATTTTTAAATGGTATAAAAACGCCTACATTTATCAAATCTTTAATAGTTGCAACTGCGTTTTTATTTTCATTTTTTATATATTAAGACATTTGATGGTCACATAATCTATGTTTTTAAACCAACTTTATGATTTTATTACATTTGATTATTGTACATGTCTTTGTAAAATAAGCAATAAAATCCATTATTTATTCAGCCTCATGTTATTCCGACCTGCATGTGAGTCTTTCTTCAGTGCAACACAACAGAAGATGTTTTGAGAAATGTCTCAGTGGTTTTGTGTTCATACAATGGAAGTCAATGGGGTTCAGTGTTGTTTGGTTATCAACATTCTTCAAAATATCTTCTGAAGAAGAAAGAATCTCATACAGGTTTGGGGATGACATGAGGATGAGTGAATGATCATTTTTGGGTGAGCTGTCCCTTTAAATGATTCATTCTATATAGTCCATATTGTATATTCTAGACATCCTCAGATGATTTCAGATTCAACACAGTCGCAGTACAACTCTATTTCTTTGTAACTCACGTGTCTTGCACAGTGAAAGTGTTTTTCTTATATATATCGTTTTTTAATATAGCGCCCGATATGTTGTGAAGAGAGATGGCCGCCCAGCATCTGTCTGTATCTCTCTAATCTGCTCATATCTCTTCATATCTCACACACCCATCGCTAGTTAAATTTACCTCTGATCTTTGCTCTATAACCACAGAAAGAGTATTGCTGGCTCTCAGGGTGTAATACACTTTTCTTATGGATGTCACGCGTTATGCGTGCGTAGTGTTTTATTGGGTTTGTGTATTTGGGCGAATCTCAGAAATGCTATCGTTTTATTACATAGACAATTATGTTTTTGTGTAAAAAATGTAAATGTTAATTTCTATTATTCTATTATGTATTTGTGGCTGAAAACGTGAACACACATCTTCTGCAGCTTTGTTTGGCCGTTCTTTGCGTAGAGATCCGTTCAATATCTTTATTTATTTTTTAAATGAAGTTGAAATCACTGGCGTGTGTCGTTTCTGCAGAATCATACATCATCACTTAACAACCTCAGAGCTCACGGCGTCTCTGTGTTGAAAGGTTTATATGTTATCGTTAAAAATCAATTTCATTATGAAGAAAATGAATGGGATTTTACTTCCGGAAGCTTCTACTGAGGAACATCCCGTCATAATTTACTGTCGGCCCGCGGGGCTTCGTGTAATCTGAGGTGATGAAGGTTATTCTAGATTATAACCTCACAATAACATGTGCTTGTTTACAGATAGAAACTGTTTGTTTTTATAATAGAGAGACATAAATAAAGAACAGATGTTAAGATGAAATTAAAACTATTAATGAACTGAATTTATAATGTAAGTTGTGAACTTCACATCCGTGTAAATAAAGAATCAAGCGTATGAATAAGATGAAGGTAATTACGTCTGATTACGGATGTGATGTTGGTCACTCCAGACCCTGCAGCGCTGCATCTCTCAGAAAATGTATGTTTTTTTTTATTTAATAATAAAACATAATCATTATTTGAGGATCAGCTGGCTTCCAATACAAAGTTTTAATTACTAGATGTTAAATGAACTTGAAGTTATTAAATACACATTTCCCGACCTCATTAAAACACACAGACATGATAATATTTACATTTCATAAGTGAATACATTGTAAATCTAATATTAAATGCATTTATTGGTGTGTATATCTTTAACATGTTCAACATCACTGTTCTCTCAGTGTAAAAATTAAGTTTACTTGAAAGTTTCATAACAAACTATATATTTCTATAAAGTTCTAAGCCTCTATAATACACACCTGTGCAGTTTACAAGATAAATTATTTAGAAACAGTAATTGATCGAAAATAATATCTGGTGATTTTTTTTGTAAGAAATAGTTTTTTTTAATAACTTTATTCCAAATGATGAATTTATTGGATTGTGAATGTATATTCTCCATATTCTTCATTTAGAAATCGACTCCACACGCACACACAATAAAACAATTTACATAAAATGTATATATTAAAATCATAGATGCACCAATATGTTAAATAGTATTTAACAAAGAAAGCCGATAACCAATATATTGGCCGATATACATTATCTCAATATTAATATACATTTTGGGGAGCATGAAACAGAAGACAACCTCTTGTATTTTAACATTGACTACAGAAAACTTAGTATTTACTACGTTACACTAGTTAAAGATTCTTTAACTTTTACACTTTTCTGGTATAATGTTTATTTAATAAACAAATTAAAAATGTTCTTCCAGCGCAACCCAGAAAAGCGTTCTCAAGTATAACAGGTCCCATTATTCAACTAGAGGAAATGATTTATCATTTATTGGCTTTAATATAATATATGATATATGACCAATTATTGTCCGATATGGCCGATAATATAGCGTGCATCCCTTATTGTAATCCTGTATAAATGATGCTTTATGTTTAATTTCTCCTCCTCTCACAGATAACCAGTCCATGGCCTCTCAGACCGCTGTAAGCATCCGGATACTGGATGTCAACGACAATCCACCTGAGCTGGCGACTCCGTACGAGGCGTCTATCTGCGAGGACGCCAAACCCGGCCAGGTGAGATAAAGTCTCTATATAGTTTGCATCAAACTCCCAGACTCTCCTCGATACGATCACGGCCGCGTTTGAACAGAGGAGGAAATGAGATCCGTTGTTCCGCGCGTACGACGCCTCCGGGATAATATCTGCGGTCAGAAGACGGTACCTCGGTTGTTCACGATTGCTTCCCGTGTTGATAAAGCTGTCAAGCTGCGATAGGAGGGAAGAATGTCATTTCCATGAACAGCATATCCTCGATTTCAGGTGTTCGCTGTGATCAAGTGCTGAGAATCGAATTGCATTGTGGGAATGCTGGCCTCTTTGATTCAGTTTGATGGCGCTTTACAACACTTAACCACATTTGTTTTTATAAAGCTCAATTTTTGGGCTCATCCCGCCGGGCTAATGTGGTTTGGCTCGGCTCTTCTGACCTCTCCGGACCGGGGCAGAAACACTGGAGTCACCGCAGAACAATCGCTCCGTGTCAGATTTAGTAGCGAGCCAATCGCTTTCTCTTTTTGTATCAAAATTCTTTCATTATTGTTCTGGTCCTAGTTTGGACCTTTTTCAATTGGAGAGAGGGAGAGATGTCTAACATTTTGTCCCAAAGGCAATTTATAAACTCACTAGTTCCAAAACAACTCTTGGAGTAAACTCACACATTTGTTACACATGGAACGAAAATAAAACTTTTGACTTTTTTATTTTCTGGGGAACACAAAGGGTGAATTTTTTAATAACATACTACTCACTGTTTTCTGTTTAATGAAAGGAAATGAGGGCTGGGACTCTGGATCTTGAAGTAGCGTAAAAACCCACATGAAAATATAATACAAATGGTCCTTATGACTCTGAAATTCATTGGTACTAATGTGAAAGACAATGAGACTACAGACAATAAAGCAGTGATGTAGTATGTTATTTTATTCTTTCAGAATCACTTCACATAAGACCGCTGGATGAAGTGTTTGTTTGTCTGAGAGCTGCTACATGACACACAGATTTTATATAACACACAAGCAGGTACTTCTGTCCTGAATCAACTCAATAGACTGAATCATATTGTTTTGTTTAGGATACAAAGAGACGCGGCCATTAACACGTCACGTTTGCTTTTCACCTTCACTAGCATTATTTACAGAGTCTTGACCATAATGATTTAAAAGGCTTCATTAGCATAAAGCAGAAATGAAACTTTTCATTATTGAGTAGAAATAAAGTTGTAGAATTTGTCTTTTTAATAATCTCTCAACTATTATTTGTCCTCAAATCTCTGCTCATCTGTTGACCTGCTGCGACTGAACGTTTCCCTCCTTTCATTTCAAGGGACCAGAAATATACAGAACAACAAATGATTTGTTTTCTGCTGAAAATGTCATGAAAATTGTTTGGAGTTCACCTGGACTCAGTCTGACAAAAGCTGAAACAACTTGATTTCTGAGTTGTTTTGGAATCATGGAGGTCTGTGTGTGTGTGCGTCTCTGTGTGCGTGCGTGCGTGTCTGTCTGTGTGTGTGTGTGTGTGTCTGTCTGTGTGCCTGCGTGTCTGTGTGCGTGCGTGCGTGCCTGTGTGTGTGCGTCTCTGTGTGCGTGCGTGCGTGGCTGTGTGCGTGCGTGTGTGTGCGTGCGTGTCTGTGTGCGTGTCTGCGTGCGTGTCTGCGTGCGTGTCTGTGTGCGTGCGTGTCTGTGTGCGTGCGTGTCTGTGTGCGTGCGTGTCTGTGTGCGTGCGTGTCTGTGTGCCTGCGTGTCTGTGTGCGTGCGTGTCTGTGTGCGTGTCTGTGTGCGTGCGTGTCTGTGTGCGTGCGTGTCTGTGTGCGTGCGTGTCTGTGTGCGTGCGTGTCTGTGTGCGTGCGTGTCTGTGTGCGTGCGTGTGTGTCTGTGTGCGTGCGTCTCTGTGTGTGCGCGTGCGTGTCTGTGTGTGTGCGTGTCTGTGTGCGTGTCTGTGTGCGTGCGTGTGTGTCTGTGTGCGTGCGTGTCTGTGTGCGTGCGTGTGTGTCTGTGTGCGTGCGTCTCTGTGTGTGCGCGTGCGTGTCTGTGTGCGTGCGTGTGTGTCTGTGTGCGTGCGTCTCTGTGTGTGCGCGTGCGTGTCTGTGTGCGTGCGTGTGTGTCTGTGTGCGTGCGTCTCTGTGTGTGCGCGTGCGTGTCTGTGTGTGTGCGTGCGTCTCTGTGTGTGCGCGTGCGTGTCTGTGTGCGTGCGTGCGCGTGTTTGTGCGCAGAAGTAAGATCAAGGTTTTGATTTCCAGGGAATGCATGTAGTGATTAAAATACATACATCTCAACTGCATTGTGAATGTCTGTCTGCTGTATAAATGTAAATGTATCCAGAAGAACCAAAGCCCATCTGTTGTTGGCAATGTAGGTGCTCAGATTAGCTAAAGATAGAGCTTTCTGGAAGAAACACAAAGCCGGATGGGTGGCGGAAGTCTAACACTTCCCACAACTCCACAAACACCATCTCTACTGTGAGAACCGTGTTGCCAGCTTCATGCCGTGGATCTGCTTTTCATCTGGGCATCTTGTTAAATTAAAGAAAGAATGGGACGAACATGATACAAGGGAATGAAAACCATTTTGAATCGGAGGAAAGAAAACAGCGAAAGTGTTTATCTTCCAGCAGACGAATTCGAAGCGAAAGGGCCAAAGTACCTGCTGTTTCCGAAGTGCATTTAAGGTAAAAAATTATCCGTCTGCCTCCCCCAAATAAAGGCGTAACGTAATAAATCTCTCTCATTAAACGCAATACTCTTCGGATGCCCCCCGCTGTAGCCGCTTTACCATAACCCGTAACATGTTTACGTGATTTGTAGCGCGTCACCCCGGGGTCCCCCATCGCGGCATCTTGACTAAATTGGCTTAGTTTGAGCAACACATCATCACGGAGGGCAAGAAGATGGTGCTGTTTGTATCGTAACTACAAGCACAAACACGGGCCACACGTGATTAATCACAATGGTGATTGTGTTGGAAACCAGCGGCCCTGTGGAGGAACACGCAATTACATCCATTCATCTCTCATCTGGGATTGATGCATCCATGGCCAAACCTCCCGCTCATAAACAGAGACTCACGGCATCACACGTCTCGGACCGGGTTTTTACATCTACACAGGTTTCTGTTTATTAAAATGTACCACGGTTTTATTATAGTAAAAGCGTACACTTCAAAAAATGACTTTCATACTTAGTATATCTTGATTTCCAGCACAAATGTCTAAAAATTCCTAAATCAAGATTCATTTTCTTAATGAGAAAATAAGTCTTTAAAAATATGTGAATTCGTGCTTAAAACAAGGGGTAAGAAAAAAACATTTGAACTAAGTTGAAATTCACTAAATTCAAGATTATTTTTCTTACCCCATTGGCAGATATTTTTGCTTGTTTTAAGCACAAATTCACTTAAATTGTATATTTCTTTTGTCTAAAAACAAGACTTATTTTCTTAGGTCCTTTTGCTCTTCAAAAAAAGCATCTTGATTCAAGATTTTTTAGACATACGAAGGCAGTGTAGTAGCGATGTTTTTCATTTTCACTATATAACCACAGTTAAACCTAGTAAAACCATGGTAAATTTGATATTTACTGTAGTTTTACTACACATTAAATATGGTTACTATAGAAAAAGGATCATTTTCGTAAGGATTCATGTTTTATACAAGTTCGATTTTGTCAGTCTGTGACCACCAGAGGATAAATAAATTATTTATCGTGATATTGTTTACGAGTAAGTGTTGTACTGTACGTGGACAACTGTGGCAAATAGATAAATCATGTTGGGTAACCATGGCAACAGCACATTTTCTATATATTATAACTAGTACTATTTAGCACTTATATTTTAATGAAAAGTTTGGTTTGAGTTTGAGACGAACATTATTTGTAATATTTTCAGCTCCAGGTTGTTGTGGGTTCAGTCGTTCTCCGTATATGCCTCTCTTATGATTCCGAATGTGACATTATTTTTACGCTCCGCTGCGAGCCCAATTATCAAGCTTTGTTTACATGCCACACTAGCTTCGGCTTTCTCCGCACCGGCGCTCGCTAGCATCATTGCTCGTGTTTCTGATGGAAAAAGAGTGAAATCAGATTAGCCTAAGCCGCTAAATCATGGAGTTTGATCCCATTTGAAGGATGACAACACAGCGTATTTGTTTGTGTTTAAAAGGTGAATAAATCAGACAGAATGAGGGAGAAAACAGGGCTTAGCCGATGACTCGTAAGCAGCTTTGAGAGTTCGACTCCCCCTCCAGTGACGTGACACCGGTGTTCAGCGTTGAATGAGAAAGTGTTTAAGCTAATGTGGATTTAAACACTGAACTGTTGCGTTCATGTGTTCAGGTTTTCAATTTGCAAGATGCAACCCAATGTAATATTGAATGGGTTTTTTCATTTATAAAGTACTGTTGTGGTACCATGGTAAAGTGATGGTATTCAACCAGGTACTCTAAGGTTACTGTAGTTCAAATTGACAATGGTTTTAATTTAATTTTATTCTATTTTATTTTTCTATGAAACCATACACTTTGGGTATACTATAGTAAAAATATGGTTAATTTTCATATGAGATATACAAGGTCATCTATGTCATAGAGTATCATGCTGTTATGTAACAATGTATAAATCTAATAATTTGTGCTTAACATTTGTATATGTTTTGTTTCAAAATTTTGTTTTGTAACAAATGAGAAGCAAAACGAATTGCTAGTGATGGTGTCAGCGTAGGTCATTTTTATACTATGGTATTTACATGGTAAATTAAAAGCATGATTTTATAAAATTGAGTGTCAAAAAAGTGGTACTGTAAGTTATGCTGTTCAAAAATATTTCTCTCTTTTGGTTTACCAACAAAACCTACTAAGGTCCTTCCATAGTTTTAAAATATAATGTGCATGGTACATGAATAGCAATACCATGGTACACTGTAGCAATAGATCCCACTTTCTGTACATTTCTAAAATATCATAGATCATTTCTTTTATTAATATGGCATCATCTGGATGTCTGACCCTTGTTCTGATACACATGTGAAATGAATGACATTCAGTTTCTAACCCTGTGGTATTTGAATTGATCAGATATAAAGAGACAGATATCATATAGTTGGGCGTGCGTTGGAAAGGCCGCGTGGAGAGACGAATACTAAGAACGGCCCGAGGACGAGCCGGCTGTCAGCTCTGCGTGACAGATCACACGGGTCTCGCCCTCGTGTGGGCCACATGACCAGTGTTTCGGCTTTGGATTCACTCACATGTGTTATTTTTATTGATACAGTAACCATTACACACACTATGTATAAACTAACCCTAAAAAAGCAGAATTTAGTGCAATTTAATGCATCGTTTGCGTTTTAAAAAGCGTTTAAAAAAGCATCTGTCGCTCCACCAAACACAGCGAGTGTGTTAATATTATCACTAGTTGTAGTTTGTTCCACTGGTGGAAAGTCTCAAGAATTTATGTGAAGTTATAAAATTAAAACTATTTTTCTCTCTACTCGACATTTGCTTTTGGAGGTCAACATCCACCTCCGCTGTGTGAGGCTCTTGGAGAAGACCTCTGGTCCTGCAAGACTCTGGAGAACGCGGAAGACTTTTGGGAGACTCCTCACATCTCACTTTCCAAGACTCAACGGGGTCATGAGGGGGCTGTTGGGTGGAAATCTAATTACATGATGTTGCTTGAGGGAGCTCAATAACCTCCCACACACCTCTCTCTCTCTCTCTCTCGAGAGAGAGAGAAGAGAGAGAGAGAGAGAGAGAGAGAGAGAAGAGAGAGAGAGAGAGAGAGAGAGAGAGAGAGAGAGAGAGAGCGAGAGAGAGAGAAGAGAGAAGAGAGAGAGAGAGAGAGAGGAGAGAGAGAGAGCGAGAGAGAGAGAGAGACAGAGAGAGAGAGAGAGAGAGAGAGAAGTAGAGAGAGAGAAAGAGCGAGAGAGAGAGAGAGAGAGCGAGCTCGAGAGCTAGCGAGAGCGCACTCTATCTCTCTCTCTCTCTATCTCTATCTTCCTCTCTCTCTCTCTCTCTCTCTCTCTCTCTCTCTCTCTCTCTCTCTCTCTCTCTCTCTCTCTCACAGACGTCCCTTTTTATTCTCTGTTTAACCTTCTCACCTTCTCACCTCCAAACCCCCTTAGGCATTTGTTTTGCCCAAAATTGGAAGTCACATGACCTTTGTTATTTTTGTACTTGGCTCTCCAGTTTGTGTTTGATAGAAGTGGCATTGGATGAATTAATTTACTGGATTTGATTTCATTCTGTCTTTTGTCAAAATCTTAACTCGTTTTTACCGATTAAACTAGAAAATGTGAAAATAGCTGGTGCAGGAATTGAAAGAAATGTTTTGCCGTTTGCCTGCATTTTAACATTGTGGTGCCATGGTGCATTGATGGAATCCAGTTACGTACTAAATATATATTTTGTTTTATCCCTTTAATGGGTTGAGTTTTTGTCCATGTTTCATTTCTCATGATCTCAAAATGTATTATTCCTTTGTATAGTTATTGTTATAGTTGTGATGTGAATAATTATGTTCAAATAATAAAATAGGAAAAATGAGATATAAAAAATAACACATCAACAACTTTATAACAGTTCAGAATCTAAAGACACAATCACATGTTTGATGGTGTTTTGAGGTTTGATACAAGACGTCACCGTGAAATCATTTTGTGCTCATGGGAAAAGCATGTGGGTTCATGACAACACGAAAAAGGAAATGATTTTTATTTCTAAATGATTTATTTCTTTAAAAGCAGCAGTGAACGGTACGTTTCTCCTCACGGGAGTCAAAGCAAACTCCGTCAAACCCGTCGCATCCTCCAGGACTTACAGACAGTCGCATGTGCTTCCAGTGAAGCTGAAGCTTTAATCATTGTGAAGGGAAACATCAGTGTTAGCGTGAGGTCTCCTCTGAGTATACTAGCGCACGTTTGTCCTTGCTTTCACATTGAGTCTTTGTGAGTCTTTGTTTTCCGTCACGCGTTTTAATGCGAGCGTTCCTCTCTCTCGCTCCTCATTCGTGAAAGAAATTTCAATGGACTTTTTCTCTCTCGACTCTAATTTCAATTGAGGATTTTCTATCACCTTCCTAAAAACAGGCGTGAGTCCTCTGATGACCGTGTAATGAGAAAAGAGCAACGGGGGATCATGGGAATTTTAGTGGGTTCGTCTGAAGTGTCGCCCACACGTTCGCCCGTTTCTCGATACCTCGCGTCCTTCTCTCCCATCTGTTGTCTCACTGCAGGCGTAACTGGGACCAGTTTCAGAAGATGTCACACCCACTAAGAGCAAATAATGATGCTCAGCTTGGCAGAATGTCAACTAACTTTTCATTCTTATTGTTTTCTGTTTTTTCCTCAGCTCATTCACACTATCAGCGTCGTGGACAGGGACGAGCCGCAGACCGGACATCGGTTTTATTTCACGCTGGCGCCCGAGGCCTCCAACAACCGCCATTTTACCCTGTGGGACATTAAAGGTGAGACTTTGGTCTCAGATGTTACTGTAAGTGTGCTCATAATGGTAAAGAAATCCCTCTTCTCATTTAATGCACATGTTATTCATGGGAGTTTGGATTGTTGTGTTTGTAGGAATCATTTGTATTACATTATAGAGATTTTTCACCAACACGTATCATATAGACCACAGCTCAACTGTACACGTACGAAATCAATACGAGTGAAAGCATCTTTCTCTTAATCCCTGGCTGGACATCTCTAGATTCCTCTGTTCATCTTATTTGAGAGACAGTTTGTTGAGTCTGTTTCTGTTTATTTCCAATATCTTTATGCAAACGTCCTTGTTTTTGTCTTCCTCGCTATCGTTTCGCGTCTGATGAATAATCGGTTTACACACCCTCCGGGCTGCTGTCGTGTACCGGCGGTCCCTCGACGGACCCACGTGGGGTGGCAGAAAGTTTGAGTTTATCTGCGTTTCTGAAAAGACCAATGCGATGACAAACGGTGTCTTTCATGAGCGCTCCCGAGAGGTAGACCACCATGACACTTTTATGACATCACCTTCTGTTACAGCATCTGCTGTTTGTGTGAGGAGAGAGAATAAGAGCTGTTTTATATTTCTGTCCAGTTCAGAGTTGTTTGTTTTGTATTGGGAATCTGTTATGAAGTTTTGCTTTTGATTGTTTATTTAAAGAGATCGTGATAGCATCACTGAAATTCTTGTGTGAAATGGCTTGATGCGTGTGTATGCTGATGCATTCCTAAAAGTTTACAAATGACATTTTTAAAAGATTTCAGCTTTTATGTCAATGACATTCTCTTGTTTGTAGGGGTGTGTTTTTTCTTCTCAAAACTTCAGCATCTGATTAACATCATGAAGAAGCAAACTTGACTTTATATTTTCCCAAGAAACTGGTTTAGCACGAGTCTGTTGGCTATTTAAAATAATAGAAAAGCCCTTAAATATATTTTCAACCCCAATAAGAAAGACATCAGTATGGAAATGTTGTGCATGTTATTTTGGCCGGTGGGTCTCTTTAGAGACGTGTGTGAGCTGATGTGATGCTTCAGTAAATGAAAACCGATGTGACAGGATGGAAATGTCAGAGGAGGGATGCAGGGAAATGTCAACGGAGCACGTGAGGGGCCGCGAAAACACAAACGCGTACATGCGCGCTTGAGCAGAGAGAGACGCGTGCACACATACTGAGGTTAAAGAGGTTTTCACCTCAACACAAGAGATCATGAATGCACTCGCCGTGAGAATGAAAACTGTGACGTACTTTTAAAGAGACACTTATTTCTTGAAGGAGTCGTGGTAAAAAAAGTCTCTTTGCTGTTGTCATGACGATAAGCACACATGTGAATTCATGTGACATCACCTTTGCATCTTTGCAGTGTAAAAGTGGAGAAATTCAGAATACATCATTTACATTTAGGCATTTATCCAAAGCGAATTACATAGAAATTAGGAAACATCAGTAAGTAGATGTTAGCGGCGATTAGTTGCGATTAAATATACAACTATTGTAACATTTCTGTTAACTTTCTTACATTTTATACAAATTTATTTTTCAAAAAAGCATATTATAAACTAAATAATGTCAAATTATGAGTGAAACAAAGTTTATGTAAATTAATTGCAGTGGTTTAAAGTCTGCGGTTTCATACATTAGTTCAGATAAAACATGACATGAATGTAAAATATCAATCGTTTATGTACATGCTGTTATTCTGCATTACATGATGAAACTGGAGCTGTTTTTATCAACTGCAAAAAAGCAAGAAAAAGTTTTAATTTCATTACTGTAATACAAAACTAAACCACGGGGACCAGACGAAGATAATGCAATATTTTCTAAATTTAAACTGCTACAGTATTCAGAATGATTTCCATTTACAATTATTTAAAATTATAGATTACAGACAGGGGGTGTAAATGTTATTATGAAAATGTCACGATGTAAAAATCTCAATGGTCTTAAAAATAGCTTTCATTTTCTTAATGCTTTCTGTATTTATTGATCATGATTTGAAGGTGAATTATGACCCTGTCAGGTTCATGACAGTTTTGTGAGATTCACTTTCCTAAAAAGACGCCTGCACAGGTATCCCGTGCTATTCCCCACTCAAAAGAGCACACTTTTAATCCTCCCACGTCCCGTATCGCTCCATACTTCTGTTTTCATGGACACATTCGTCAGCCTGTCAGATTGAATCTGTCACTTTTTTCCGTTCAGCTCCGCAGCTCCGTGTTTCCTCCTCCTGCTGTGATCCGACACATGAGGACAAACACATTTTTTGTAAAATGGAAACTTTTTAGCGTCTGTCCTTTCACAATATAAAAGTTAAAAATGTATCTTTTACTTTGTGCTATGAATTGTGATGTCTGAATCATAAGAGAGAGAGAGAGAGTTTGATTGACAGCTTTAAACAAACCATCTTTTGGCTTTTTATTGTGGGCAGCGCGTCTGGAGTCGGTCAATAGCACCGGGTTGTTTTCTTGAAATAGCGGAGAGTTTGTCTTCCCTGGACATTTGTGATGTGTATTTGCTCCCTGTTGTGTGTTGCACAAGCCATTATTACTTCTCGCGTTTGCACTTGAGGATTCTTAAACATTGGTACTAGGTTTTAATTTCGATTTCACAATGTAAAGCAAAGTTGTCTCGTCTCGTCTCGTCTCAGCTGGGCTTGTCATTGGCTGATCCAGTGATAAGAGACATCTTTCCATCTCTCACCTGAAGTGGCTCTAAAATATTTGGATGCTCAAGTCATGCTGTAAATGTCATGACATTACATCACAAAATAACAAAGCGAGTGGCATTTTTAAAAAATGCTAGCACAAAGCTACTTTTCAAGAACATTTCTTGGGTTTGAAACCATAAAACAATTTGATTCATGGATTTTGGAGATTCAGAATCAAAAGTGAACCTGAACTCGGAGGTTGTTTTATGTCTTCATTAAGTAATTGCTTGAGAAATTTGGCAAAACTGTCACCCCAAACGTCACCCCACATGGCGGCCATATTTGTTATATGAGCTATTTCAGCCCTACAAGAAGCAATTTGAATGAAGCAAGACTTAATATCATTTGCTAAGATCACAAAAATTTGATGAATTTATTTCATGTTTAATATATGAATTTATATTAATAATTTATTAATTAAAATAAATTAAAACTCAACATTTCTTCTTTGCGAAGTTAAGTTTGGACCACATAACGTTTGTTTTATGTTGTTGCTGCTGAAACAGTCTATTGATGTTGTCCCATTTTTTAATAGAACAGGCATGTTGTTAAAATCTATAATCTTTCATGTGTCTATTGCATATGATAAAAGAGCTGCTCTTGATGTTTTAGAGCACAAATAGATTTGTTGTTGGTATGAGAGCGAGAGAGGCTTCGAGAGGAGATTTAGCGGCGAGCTGAAACTCCTCGTGTCTCCGAGCGAGTCGGCTTACACCGGCTGTATTTATCAGAAACTCGTGTTCTAGCAGCGGAGATGACAGTGAAGTATGTGCTGTGTGATGGATCGCTCGACTCGCGTGCCGCTACGCAAGTTCATTACTCGACTTCTTGCTGGAGTTTTCAGTGTTTTGCTGTTTGTCAGACCTGCTGTATGTTTTGAAGAGGGTTTAAAGTGTGTGTTTACTATTAAGGCTAGCTCTACAATGAGCTAAAATCTTTTAGCTATGAATGTGATGATATGAATCAGCAGTGAAGGTCGGGTGCATGCTGTGTCTTTGTGAAGCGTGCACTAAATATATGAGCACCTTGCACACTTCAAGTGCTCTGCCCTTCAGAGTGACCCAACCATAGTGATGTTCCCTTTCAAGTGTAATTGAACATTGTGACAACTAGTAATCTTGAACATGTAATTGTTTACTACCCTTATGAAAAAATATGGCTTATATACCATAGTACTTCGTGTCGTATTCTAAAAAATACCCTAGTACTACCGTTAAATCCAGAAAATAAGTGCTTTTGTCAAATAACAGATTGCACTTGTTACATCTAACAAAACTTCTGTTCTGACACGTTTGTGTGTTTTATTCCTCCTGCAGATAACACAGCCGGCATTAGGACCCAGCGCTCCGGGTTTAACCGGCAGGAGCAGAACGTTTACCTGTTACCCATCCTGGTGGTGGACAGCGGCCCACCTGCCCTCAGCAGCACCGGGACGCTTACCATACACGTGTGTGGGTGTGACCCGGAAGGAGCCATCCAATCCTGTAACGCCACAGCTTACGTCATGTCCGCCGCGCTCAGTCCCGGTGCTCTCATCGCCCTGCTGGTCTGCATCCTCATTCTCATCGGTAAAACTATTTACTTTATATACACCTTTGAAGAAAAAGAGAGTCGTGTACGGTGTGTGTCTATAACTAACACCCTGGAAACCATATAGAACATTTGTGCAATGAAAGTGATCAGATTTGACTTTGAGCAAATGCTTTTCTGAGCATTCCTGAAGTGAGTATATACATATTGTATAAACATGTCTGTTTTCTGGTTGTTCACTTGCTAAAAGCTGGTTCGTAGCCATTACGTGGTAAATAATCCAACTTGCTCCTCGAACATTGATATGTGTGATATATAAATAAAGTAAAAAATAAATATAAATAAAGTAAAAAAAAGTTAAAAATGTCATTTATTTGTTTAATTTCCTCTTTATCCAAATGCAGAAGAATCTAAAAGATGCAGATCTGTCCCATCAGAAATCCTGACTGACACATTACGATCTGCATTTGTGTGAAACTTTTCACATATTTTTGTGCATCATGTTTACTTTCGTCCACAGCTGCTGTAACTTTTTCTACCGGTGCATCTTTTAAAACCTTGTTCATGTGTCCGAGAGGCAAAAACAAAAGTAAAGTGACATAAAAGCTGATGAATATTTTATTCTCCGTCCTCTGCACACTGATTTCAGTTTCTTATCATCACACACACACACACACACACACACACACACACACGTAAATGACACACAGACTCGGCGCTGGAGAACGGGTGAGTTCAGGGATGATGGGAGCGGATGGAAAAGAGCAACATCAGCACTACTGTCCCTGTGGAACGCCGCCGCGAGCTTTAAATAGAGCATCAGCTACCGGCACTCACATTCTCATGTAGAAGATCTGCTGGATTCTGCTGCCGGTGTCACGTCTAAAAGTTTTATGACTCTCTTGTTCTACTCTTATTTTCTCTCTTCTCCATTTAGTGTGTTCTCTCTCTCTCTTTCTCTCTCTCTCTCTGTATCTTAGAGAAGTATGCCATGTGAAGGGTTCTCAGTTCACTGAGTAATCTTTATTTTTGTTTGCTGGTCGAGTGCATCTCTCCTGCAGTGTTGTGTGGTTTCTGGTGGTCGGTTGAGTTTCTCTTCTCTTTCATTAGTGTTGTTTGTTAAAAAATCGTAGGGTTAGTGACTGACCCTTAAAGTCATTTTTTTTAAATCTGGTGTGCTACATCCTTCAGTCTTATTATGTGGCAGATTTGATAAAATCACTTCAAATCAAGTTGGAATGTGGAAGTCAGTAGATAAACACAGGTCATTCAAGTCTAGATGTTCAAGAATAGCTCAGGATTATAACACAAAACATTTCCACTGGCTTTCACATCTCTTTGTGTGAATCACACTGAGTTTCTGTTCAATTTGTTCTCTTCTGTTCTCGTCTTGTCTCTTCTATTCTTGTCTCTTCTCGTCTCTTCTTTTCGTCTCTTCTATTCTCTTCTTTTCCTCTCTTCTATTCTTCTTGTCTCTTTCTGTCTCTTCCCTTTTCGTCTCTTCTATTCTCGTCTCTTCTCATCTCGTCTCATCTCATCTATTCTTGTCTCTTCTCGTCTCTTCTATTCTCGTCTATTCTCGTCTCTTCTCGTCTCTTCTATTCTTGTCTCTTCTATTCTTGTCTCAACTCTTCTATTCTCATCTATACTCGTCTATTCTCGTCTCTTCTCGTCTATTCTCGTCTCTTCTCGTCTCTTCTATTCTTGTCTCTTCTATTCTTGTCTCTTCTATTCTTGTCTCAACTCTTCTATTCTCATCTATACTCGTCTATTCTCGTCTCTTCTCGTCTATTCTCGTCTCTTCTCGTCTCTTCTATTCTTGTCTCTTCTATTCTTGTCTCTTCTATTCTTGTCTCAACTCTTCTATTCTCATCTATACTCGTCTATTCTCGTCTCTTCTCGTCTATTCTCGTCTCTTCTCGTCTCTTCTATTCTTGTCTCTTCTATTCTTGTCTCTTCTATTCTTGTCTCAACTCTTCTATTCTCATCTATACTCGTCTATTCTCGTCTCTTCTCGTCTATTCTCGTCTCTTCTCGTCTCTTCTATTCTTGTCTCTTCTATTCTTGTCTCTTCTATTCTTGTCTCAACTCTACTATTCTCATCTATACTCGTCTATTCTCGTCTCTTCTCGTCTATTCTCGTCTCTTCTCGTCTCTTCTATTCTTGTCTCTTCTATTCTTGTCTCTTCTATTCTTGTCTCAACTCTTCTATTCTCATCTATACTCGTCTATTCTCGTCTCTTCTCGTCTATTCTCGTCTCTTCTCGTCTCTTCTATTCTTGTCTCTTCTATTCTTGTCTCTTCTATTCTTGTCTCAACTCTTCTATTCTCATCTATACTCGTCTATTCTCGTCTCTTCTCGTCTATTCTCGTCTCTTCTCGTCTCTTCTATTCTTGTCTCTTCTATTCTTGTCTCTTCTATTCTTGTCTCAACTCTTCTATTCTCATCTATACTCGTCTATTCTCATCTCTTCTCGTCTATTCTCGTCTCTTCTCGTCTATTCTCGTCTCTTCTCGTCTCTTCTTGTCTCTTCTCGTCTCTTCTATTCTTGTCTCTTCTATTCTTGTCTCAACTCTTCTATTCTCATCTATACTCGTCTATTCTCGTCTCGTCTCTTCTTTTCTTTTCTTTTCTCTTCTATTCTTCTCTTCTCGTCTTTTCTCATCTCGTCTCGTCTCTTCTCGTCTCTTCTCATCTCGTCTCTTTTCGTCTCTTCTCATCTCGTCTCTTCTCGTCTCGTCTCTTCTCAAGAATGATGCATCCGTTCCTCTCGATCCAAACCTCCCGCCACCATTCATATTAGATCAATTTGCGTGGCGATAAGGAAGGAATGAAAACAAATTTCTGCCTAATTAGCTGCAGACAAACAGCCCTCCATCAGATCGTCCGCGGGTGACGTTACGAATGCATCCGGGCGCAGCTCGGCATCTGCACGCATCCGTCCCAATTACAACCCATCTGTCGTAATGGGAGTTCTGGCCACTCGCCGCTCAAGGGTAAATTAGCCGTCTTGTCAGGTCCGCTTATCGGAACATCTGCACGCCGAGGAGCCGCCACGTGTTGTGCAAGGGCAGGTACATAACACGGCTGCGCAAACCTGACATGATTCGTGATCATTGTTGAGTTTGTATGTTACGAATGAAATCTGTAGCCAATTTAAAGCTTGTTTTTGTGTGCATCTTTTTAGTAGCCTGAGATTTTCATGTACTCTCCAATGGCAGTTTTCCCAGGATCTCCACCTTTATTACTCACTCTTATTTAGTATTCAACATTCGTTCGTGTCACTCGGTTCACCTCACATGGCTCGCGGCCATTTAGAGTCCTTGATCATGCCAGAATCGAAGAATAACACTGAGGTACATGGTGGTCAAAGACTTTATCTCCTGGAGGCGCTGGAAAATACTGAATCAAAGAGATGTGCACTTATGTGAAGACTCTAAGACTCTCTAAGAGGCCATCGCGATATGGTGCACAAGTCAGATACGCCTGCCATGTTTTCTCTTCTGCACATGTGTTGGGTTAGACAGATTCTGACAGGAGGTGCAGGGAGCAATAAACAGCAGTAAGTAATATTAATACTTCTCACTGGTTTATGCTGTGAAACATTATGAAACTCCAGGTGTGAGTCGAAGCCTCGGAATTGAAAATTGGCGTAGCAGATTTATTTGTCATGGGGCTCATTTGGGCCTTGTTTATTCACGGCTTTGTGTTTCATACGCTCGCCGCTGCCCGCAGATCTCGGCGTTAGATGGACGATCGGCACGGAAGAAAATGAGCTTCAACCTCCCAGCCAGAGCCGTCGTAATGCAGTCACGCTTAATGCACTGTTATGTGTTCACTTCTGCCAGAAAAACACATTCATAACACAAGCTACCTAGTGTGCAGTCTGCAGCGCTGGATAAAGGCAGATATATGCTGTCTGCTCCTGCGCGTGTGTGTGTGTGTGTGTGTGGTTTATTATGGCCTGTTTTCTACACTAAAGTCATTGTGGTTTCAGGCTTGGAATACATTTAAAAACTGAACCATGGTTTTACTGTAGTAAAAGTAACCATGTTTTTTGGGGGCGAACCATAGTTAATGCAGAATGAACTAAAATGAATGTACAGTATTATATAATATAATAAATTGTGTATATTTGATTATATCTATTATATATTTTATTTATATTTTAAATTATTATTTTTAGATTTTGTTATTTTTTACATTTTTTTGCAATTTTGTTATGTATTTTCCTCATTTTACAGTTTTTAAAAAAAATGTTTTTAAGTTTTAGTCTTACTTTAGTTTTTCTTTAGGTTCAGTTAATAATTTATTGCCTCAACTTAAGCCTATTTGACTTTATTGTTATCATTTCAATATTTTCAAATAATATTTAGTCTGATATTTTATTTGACTTTAATAAACAGAAATATTTAAGTAGTTGTGGTGTTAGAAAACTATAATAACCTTTCACATTTCAGTAGTTTAGAAACGCATTTCGCTTTTTTGCTGTCCTTCTGAAACCTTGTATCTTCGTGTTTCATTTATTTTTGCCATAAATCACTATTATTAGTCACCCTTTATGTTTGTCACTGGATTTTGTAAATATCTAACCAATAAAAAGTGCTTATCAATGTTGACAAAGAAGTATGGACATTTGGACATACAAGGTTTCGGAAGGACAGCGACGATTTTTTTACCTCTATCAGGACACATAAGAAACCCATTTCCGTGTCCGCTCAAGTTCACATTGAATATGTGATGAAGTGAATATTTCATTAGAGCCGATTCCTCCGGAGGCGAACGCATGATCAAAAGCTTTCCATTTACACGATTAGAAACGTTACCAGAGTCTCATTGTCTTGGCTGGCGCTCTAATCTTGAGAGCGAAGCGTCTGGGGTCAGCGAGCCATTCTTTCATCTGTCTGTTAAAGGATGATTTAAGGATGAAAGCGACAGATGAGCGTTAGTTCGTAAGATAACAGGGAACTGCTGGAGAGAACTTGAAAAATGATGTCATTTACTAATCCTGAACCTGTACGAGTTCAGCGGAAACATTGAGAGGAATGAACAGGACTTAAAACACCATTCGTAGTTGAACCATGGTATATAGTAAAACTAAAAAATGTGTTAGTTCATGTGGAAATTCTGCGTTACGTGGCAGGAATCGTAAATGACGCTCGCTGGTGAAAAGAAAGACTGTATCCCGTCACAAACACTTATTAACAGAATTCAACAGAGATTAAAGGTTCATTGACTTCTGAAGTGGGATGCGTCTTTTGTTTTCTGTCTCGTTCATTTATTAAATGATCCGTCTCAATTGTTTCCCTTCAGTTCATATTTAATTTCTCGTTCATTTCTGCGCTTCACCTCGGGGGGCGTCGTGACGGGGGGGAGGTTCGTGAAGTTCTCATCATTTGTAATCCGTTTCGACCCTTCTGTCTCCAGTCGGGTGTTAGTTGAATAAAGACGTAGAGATATATCCGCAGAATAATAATCGGCTGAATGTGATCTAATGCACTTTGAGTAATCTCTGTTCCACCTGTGAGATGTTTGTCAGGCCGCGTTCTGTTGAGATGCTACATAAAGGACGAGATTCATTAAAATAAAGATGCGGTTGCTAATAAGTTCCCTCGCCGCGCGCCGGCGTCAGGACGGGTTTGTTAAAATCTCGCTCGTGGTCTCTGCAGAGAGACGTCGACTTCTGCTGTACGCGAATACTCTCGCTTGTTTACAGAAGAGTCAATTTGAGGTTAATGGATTTTCCTCTCCTGTTTGAGACGATTTAGTTTTCTAATAAGTCATTTTCCTGGAAACTGAGAGGAGTTTTTAAAAGGGCCATGACACCTGCGTCGGCTTTGCACATTTAAGCTGGATGAACGTGTCTGATATAAAGTGACTTTGAGACTCGTGTTAACCAAGCGAACTTTAACACGGCCCTTTTTCTCAATTAAATGTGTTTTTTGGGGGAACTTTCCACATGCCATAAGATACATGTCTAAACTATAGAAATCATCTTATTATTCGTCTTCTGAAACACTTCTGAGGTCATGATTGTAAAAATGGCAACACGTTGTTCAGGAGTGAATTGGGTTGTTGAATGTGTTTGTCACTCCTGTGAATAAGTGAAGTGTGTGTTTGTAAACAGGATTAAAGCATCTGAAGTGTGTATGTGTCTGTTATCACAGAGCACTTTAGTAAATATTACTTCATTCAAGTGTTAGATTGGGGAAATTGTGCTTTTATTACTGTTGAAACTGTGCTGTTTACTGTCAGTTCATTTACAACCACAAGTACATGTTTTTAGGTCACTTGAGTTTGTCCTCTCATTGAAATAATACGTAAATATAAAAGTAATATTTAGTCTTTTGAGCTTATGAATTATCTTGTGCCCCATACAAGGACATGATTTAATAATGTTTGTCCCTTAAAGTTACTATTACGAAGAACATCTTTTGATTTTAGTAGATGGGAAAGAATTTTTTATGAATATAATTTATTACTTGTTATGAATACAAAACTACAAAATAGTTTGACTTTTATACATTTTTTTTGTAACTTTAATTTCTCTAAAATACAAATGCAACCATATACCTGGTGCTGATATTTTTATTTCGCAGCTTTTCTCTATTTTTGGGCTTCAAAGTAAGAGGGTGACCACAGAATGATGCATTTTACACTGGTGCACAATAAGAACATGGTTGTGTATTGGAGTAAATAGAGTTACTGTATTTCATGTTGACTGTAAATGTTTACACCCATTGCATTACGTTTTCTATGTTTGTTTCTTGTGGTTCCCCCAGTTCTGGTTCTGCTCATCTTGACCCTAAAGCGTCACAGGAAGGGCCAGCGGATGTCCGAGGACGAGGAGGACATGCGCGACAACGTCATCAAATACAACGACGAGGGCGGAGGCGAGCAGGACACGCAGGCGTACGACATGAGCGCTCTACGAAGCCTTTACGACTTCCCCGAGGTCAAGAACTCCGACTCGGGCCCGGACCTTCGCTCCGTCCCCCAGTGGATCCAGAACAGGGTGAGCGGAGACGGAGGGCCCGCCGACTTCTCGCTCTTCAAAGGATACATACGCAAGAAGGTGGAGCAGGCGGACGCGGACCTGTCGGTGCCGCCCTACGACTCCTTCCAGACTTACGCTTTCGAGGGCACCAGCTCGCCGGCCCTCTCGCTCAGCTCCATCCGCACTCTGTCCACCACCTCCGAACAGGACTTCTCTTATCTCAGTGACTGGGGTCCGCGCTTCAGACAGCTGGCTGGTTACTACGCTCCCGCCCAGCCTGAGGAAGAGGGGTCCTAGCACCCTCCTAGTTTCCCGACCTGTCGCTTTTCCTCCCGTTCTCACCGAACTTCAGGGCCCTCGGGGGCCGTCTGCTACCCTGCCGTTCTTGCCCACAGCTACGCAGTGACATTTTTTGGAACGCAGTGAGTCCGAAGGGTTTTAATGTCACCCGAAACACTTTATAAAGTGACTTCTTGTTATGTAGAAAAGTTCAGGAGACGGGCCGAGGCACTGGGCAAACCTCCAAACGTTCTCTCACCTGTCAGCGAGCTGGAGAGGAGTCGGGGCTGTGCCATATGCACCCGAGCGAACGCTCACTTTCAAACTTCAAACTTTTTTGTGCTTTTCTTTCACCATCTGTGGAGACTTTGACTGGAAAAAGGACGAATACCACGGAAAAAGACTTTTTTAAATACCAACGACATAAAACAAAAGCCTCCCAATAAATATGTATTTATTTAAAGAAGAAACAACAAACAAAGAAAGGAAAACGATATTTATGTATTTATTGCTTTCTATTTATTTATTTATTCATCCTGGCACTGAAATCCAAACAGACTTTTTTGATGATATTGAAGACGTCAGGGTGACAGATAAACACTACTGTGTGTCATGTTATTGGGAGAAAACTGAAGGCTTGGGTGGAAGTTTACAAACTAATGGTGACATGTTTAAGTAACCCAGTCTTGAAGATATTTGTATTTATTTTTAGCAACTCTTTTTGTAAAGTACAAACCGATACATGCAGAGATAAGTGATGGCTGTAGGGTTGAGTCTCACGCAAACATGTCACATTTCTCCTGAAGATCAGAAGATTAAGTCGATTTTATTTTACATGAAGATAATAAAGACGAATGAATTTTATGACATGACATTTCATGACAATTAAACACATTTACCTGTAAAGCATCCAAATGTAAAAATAACACCATTAATTACATTAAAATGTACATTACAACATTTTTTATTTCATTATGCATTACAGTGAAGAAGTTTGTTAGAAAATGTGCTTAATTGTCATGAAAATGTAACGTGTGAAACATAGATATGAAATTCCTCTTAATTTTCTTTAAATACATTAAAAAGAATTCTTTTGATTTTGGGGTGAAATGTTCTTGACATGCTTCGTGAGGATTGGTTTTGTCTTGTCATACATCTTGTGTATTGTGTTGCTTTTTAATGAATGAGTTCTGGGTGTTGCGTTTGACATTGAATTGAATTTCCTTTGGTGGCGTTTTCAAAGGGAAAGACAGCGACGCACAAAACACGACAAGAAACTAAAGAACCCGTCTGAGGTTCTTGAATCAGTTGTTTTATTGATATCTCGAGCTCTACGTGTTCATGTGTGCGTGCGTGCGTGCGCAGAACATCTCCAGTTTACTTTCATTGGATGATTTGATGGTTCTGTTGAGTTTGTTCTGTGTTGGTTTGGGCTGATAAACTCACGTGATTGTTTTCAGACGGGTGTCGTGGTCATTTTTTCCTTGAACCAGCACTCTTAAATATCAACCCAAAAAATGCAGATGTATGGCTTAAGAAACAACAATAAATATTTACGGTTTTTCTACATTTTGCTTGTGAGAGATTTTCTTCTCTGCACACAGAAAACATGAGATCTCTTTAATATCTCAGTCAAATGAAGAGCAAATGGAAACTTGGGTTAAGTCTCATCTGTGTCTCAGATATTTCTCTTGAGAAAAAGAGTCTCACAAATGTCTCCATTAGAGTTTGAGAAGAGATGTTAGCAACGTCTCAAACTAAACTCAGATTTGTCTCGTCTGTAATCAAAAGTCAACATTATTGAACTCAAACATTTCTCATCAAATTGACCCAAATCCAGATTATTTCACCTCTACAATCTACATTCATTTACACCTCCAGACTCTTCATGTGTTTTAATAATTACAATAATTTACAGTTTTCTTGGAGAAACATCTGAGACTAAACTGATACTTACCTGATACTGTATTTAGCAATTGCATAATGACAACATTTTCATTCAACACTTTTTTCAGTTGTCCTAAAAACAGGCATCATTTTCTTTATGCAAAATCTAATTTCTTCTAAGTTTCTTGGGATTTTGTGGTAAAATAAGAGCAGGAGGCGCATCACAGCCGCTGTAAGCGGAAGATGATGTTGAATGTGAGGATGAATGTAGCAGCAGATGTTCTCATTTTACTGTCGCTTGTTTTTGCTTTCCTCGACGCCAGCGCTGCTTTTGATAGATGAGCTTTCAGGGCAGTCTATAAAACATCAACAACTACCCAGAGCAAGACTCTTCAACACAGAACATATAACTCGGATTCAAACCAGAGAGAAACCAAAACAGCTCACAATTACATGAGAACAGACCGATGACGGACTCGTAATGTAGATGATTCATCTGTCCGCTCATGTTTTATTAAACGGTAACGGGAATGACAGAAAGGAATTACGTGTTCTTTGACCCTGATCATCATTGACAGACATCCATGTGGGATCATTACGGTGTTCGGGGAATGCCGAAGCCCCGGGGCCGTAATGAAATGCTCATCAAGCAAATGTCACGATGGAAGACGGCCGGTGACGAATGCCGTGCTAAATGAGAAATACAACGAGAGTGAGTATCACTGGAAGGCATATGCCTGTTTGTGACCAATCGCTTCTTTTTTATTTACAAATTATATGCACACAAGCTGTCGAAACATAACAGGTCAACATTTCCAATAGTATGTTTTTTCAGAATCATATTTTGAGTATTTTTAATTTCTGTACTCTTTAGTCATCTTTTCAGGGGAGGACAAGCTGAGATGTCTCGTGTAAATTCCCAAAGGAAACTCACACATGAGATCTCTATAATAACATCCATTTGTTTTCTAGATTAAAGAGAAAACAAATGGGAACTAGTTTTTTAACATTGTCTTAAACTGTGATAAGGTTTTTTCTTCTTTTATTGATTTGTTTTCAGTGTTATTGTAGTTTTATTCATTTTTTAAAAATATTTTATTTATGTTATATTCATAAATTATTTTGTATTTAATATTTTTAGATATATTAATTAGCTTATTAATGGCATATTATTATTTATTTGTTTATTTTTACGGTGCTATAGTGTAACATTTTATTATTAGAATTTATTTCTATTTTAGTTTTAGTTTTGTTTTTTATCATTTAAGTTTAAGTTTATTTTAGAGGCAATATTTTTTAATTGTCATTGAGTTGTAGTTCTTTTAAATAATATTTAGGTAGACGGTTTTTATTTCATAACAGAAAGGTTTAATAGTTTCAGTAAATAATAATAACCTTGATGCAGCATCGAAATGAAATTAAGAAAACAACGAATTTGGAAAAAACTACAGATTTTTTACATTTATTTAATAGTATGATATTCATAATATTTATCAACAAATCACTAATTTGTGTTTGTTTTCATGTCTTGTTTTAGGAGAAACTTCCAAGACAAAGCCTTCCTGATGCTCAGTGGTTCGATCACGGTGCTAGCAACCCAAAGGTCGTGGGTTTGATCCCAGGGATTGCACATACAGTACTCCGATACAAATGTATAGTATAATGCAATGGAAGTCGCTTTGGATTTAAGCGTCTGTCAAATATGTAAATGATACAAAAGAGCGTCGCATCGCTCTTAAAGAGTTGGTTCCCTCTCGCTTACAGTCAGATTTTTATAATCAATCTTAAATTGATACTTGAATCGATGGGTTCGAAAATATTGACTTTTGCATGACATGGTGACAGAGCAAAACATGGCTGTCTGGACTGAGATCAAAGCCGGAACGATTGTCTCGGGAACAAACACTGTTATCTTTGTTTAAGATGGGAAATGTCAATATGATACAGACACACACTTCTGTGTTTGCTTTCCTTATGAGAGAAATACTCGATGTTTGTTTACCTGATGAGGATTTGTTTGCCAACAATTATCAACTGAGATATTCACTTCTGTGCTTTGTATTTAAGTATTTTCTCTACAGAGATACAAAATAATAAGGTGTTGGTTTTTAGTTCATCATTGTGTGAAAGCGTGTTGTTTAAGCTAAATAAAGGGATTATTTTAGTAATTATATCTTTCCTCATTCATGTGATGTCAAACCTGTAGGAGTTTCTTTCTTCTACACAAAACACTGATAACCGAACAACACTGAACTCTATTGACTTTCATTGTATGAACACAAAAACAGCTGAGACATTTCTCGAAATATCTTCTGTTGTGTTTTGCTGAAGAAAGAGTAAGGTTTGAAACCACATGAGCTTGAATAAATGATGACAGAATTCCTTTTTTTGGGGAGGGGGGCACACCGTTGGACATTGCCTGTTGTTTAACACGTGGTTGCTGATTTGTTAAAGTAATAGAGCGTTGAGCCGTGTTAAAATCACTGTGAACTTTGACCTCGGCTGGTTTTAATGTCTCTCTTTCAGTGAAGTAGCCTACATAAGCTGAAAGGTCAAAAGGTGAATGATTTTAGTCCGGAAGCATCTAAACGGTCTTCATGTTAGCGGCCGCTGTCACGACAAAGCGTTTCTCTCAGTAATTAACTGATGCCACATCCACTTCACAGTTAGATGAGAGAACACAGCAGCCAATTTACACCCTTTCCACCCACAGCACAACGCCGAGGGTAAGACATCATGCACACTAATAAGGGCACAGCGCCAGAGCCCCATTGTGTTGCCTCAATTAACTCACAACATTTCATTGTCAATAATGCTGCCGTGGGATTGTATCGCAACACTGCGGCCATCTGGTCGGGTCGGACGGACGTTACAGAAGCGTTGTTGTTCCGCTATTCAATGAAAATATATGAAAGTTCTTCAAACAAGATACTGTACACTTGTATGATAATGCGAAGTCGGAGGTGGGAATATGCGAGTTGCAATTTCCCACTTACGACCTTCATGCCTTCTATTTGAATTTGAAAATAAAACTTACAGGATGGATTTTGTTTTATATTATTTTCTCAGATGGACGACTTAGAGCATCCTTCCAGATGTTATTTCTAAGTTGGAAGTGGTAAAAACTCAAGTTCTGAGTTGTCTGAAATGCAGCTGCCGCGGTCACAGACGTCATTCGCATGTATTAAATGTGTATTAATTCTCAACGTGTGGCGTGACCATATTGCAGCAAAATGCGACACTACACTCCGACGCTTCGAATATTCTGCGTTGATTACTATTACGCTTTATTTGAAGCTCAAAAATGGTATTCGGACCAGCCCTAGGTCACACTAGACTTTAGGCATGCGAAATTCGTTCGGGCGGTGCTGCAAAAATCGGCGGGAGCGATTCCTCCATCTTTTACATTTCAGTACCGAGAGGTCAAGTTGTGATGTTTTGATCTCCTATTGTTCAGGTCAGCGGACTTGCGTTTCCGATCTGACGCAACTGCGTGGATTGGAAGTCAATGCAACAAAAGGCAAGTGTGACCGCGCCACGGCTTAAGAATGTATCTTGAAATTATCTTCCTTATTTTTGAACCTCATTTGCAAATAATTTATTTGTATTTTAATAGAAAATTTAACCAAATTTGGTTCTATTTGTAGCCTACTTTAAACAAGAAAACAAGTACATTTTCCAGAGAGGAAAATGGATCAATCACATTAAAGATGCGGCTTGTACTTCAGGATGTCCCGTGCCAGCCGGGTAACTGAGATGAACCCGAACACTTGCCGACAGATTTCTGCAGGTATTACAGACCTCTTTCGGTCCATGTGAGGCTCTCTGTGATCTTTATACGATAATGTTGAATGTGATATCTGAAACAGCAGAGCTCTGTACTGTAAGTGGCAATCTGATATGAAAATACATTTGGTGAACATTTGGGTCCCGCTGCTCGTGTGTAAAGTGTGTTATTTACACCATGCTGGGCTTATTTCACACTTCATCGTGCTCTTCAATCTCAGAGAGCACAACAAAATAATCATCTGTCGATTCGCTCCTAGAATTCGGCGAGGAATGTTGTACAGAAGCGTGCTGAACGAGCATCTTAAACCATCTGTTACCTGCGGCACGAGAGGCGGGAGGTAAACGCCATCACGAGACTGAAAGACTGCATGATTTCTTTATGTAGAGAAAGATGAAGTGTCTAAAACACACCACGTCAGGTGTCGATTAATGTTGAACCATTTCTGTTCTTTCTGTCATTGGTAAATTACAGATTCCAGTAAGACATTAGGTTAAATGTCCGAGTCTGAGCAGTAAACAGCCACTTAACGTGTTTTACGTCATTTGAAGGTTGGAATATTACACACGTTGATGGGATTTTACCGTGAGTGGATGTTATTACCTGTTTTTTATGGGCTGTAGTTTCATTTAAGCATTATGTAGCCTACATGCATGCATACAGCAGAAAAATAACTCGTACACTCGAGCAATCTATTTTAGTAAGCAAAGAAGGTCATCTGTCACCATTAAAAGTGTGTGTTTCTATGATCTTTTGCTCAGGCTTTTTGTTTAAACAGCATCCGTTTTCAATGGGCGCTGTTTGGCGATGTTGGCGGAGACGGAAAGTGTCCAGCCAGCACTGTTAAACTCCGGTTTTCATCCTCATGAAACACCCTCAAGATTTATTGTCAGATTAATGGAATTCCCTTCACGCTATAACGTGTGGTGGGTGGAGGACTGGAAGCGCATCTGTGGAAGGAAATGCAGACGCTGCAAAATCGTAAAACTAAATGTTTCATCGCCCGCAGATGCACGTGTACGTTCGTTCACAGAGGCGCCCGCACGGATCTGAGCGATCAATACATCATAAACAGACTGCGATACTGTCATTGATACAGATGATTTTGTTTTGTTAGATATGAGATGCTACTGTAGTAGCTCAGGGATCCGATGTTTTATTTTTAGTTTAGTTAGCATTTGCACAGCTCTGGTACTGTATGTGTTTACTATAGTACATTGTAGTAAAAGTCTTTGATACTATAGTGTTTAACTCTGAGCATATATACTGTGGCTTATCTATTTACTACAGTTTACTATAGTAAATGCTAGAGCAGCGAGGAATCACAGAAAACGCAACTAAACATCTCAGAAAATGGTGTTTGGAGGAATATTACAGTGGTGCTTTGATTTCTGCATGATGACATAACATGTGTTGTCTTTCTCAAATCAAGCATATGTTCACAGTTTCCCTTTTGTTGTTAGTGTGTTCAACTTAAAGTTAGTTCTGTCTTTATTCTGTTCTTGCTGGTGTCATCTGCTTATCTCAATCAGGTATTCCAGTCACACAGCCCTTGAACAAAAGCAGCATCCGAGCGAATGAGAGAGAAAATTCATGTGTTCTTAAATTAATGTGAATCCCTGTAATCCAGCTCATCTGCACTCGAGCGCTGACACCGCATCCACGTCCAATAACCGAGCACAGAGCCGCGGCGGCCGCTTCTTTTAATTAAAATAAACAGTATATAATAGCTTTTTCTGCTTTGCTGCCAGCGATGGAGATAGGGCTAAGTGTGCCATTGTGATGGAAGCGTATGCGAAAGCTGAGAGCTGTGCTTTAGAAGTGCACTTCGTAGTCTGCACACACTGTGGACGTCTTATTTCATTTGAGGTGAAGAAAACGTGGCTGTGGGTGGATCAAGGGATCAAGAAGCACTTGTTTTTAAACTACATTTTCCAAACAAAATGTGAAGACGACAGACAGATGATGGAACTGTCAGTGGACTTTAAAGTAAACTTTGCTTATGTTCTGATTCTTTTAAAGCTGCAATCTCTAACTTATTTTTTCTTGTTGTTTAAAATAGATAAAAACGGGTATTAAGCACGGAAAAAATAAAAAAAATGATTTGTCGTTTCAACTTTAGAAATTAACTTAAAATTTTGAATCTTTTTTTAAATATTCATTATTGCGTGAATGTGAGGCAAAATTGGTATGTTAACTAATAGTTTTAAGTTGAATTAACTACACATTTTAAAGCAGCCGGGTATCTTCATTTTTTAAGTTACAAATCATTTTTACAGTGTGTCGCTGCTTTTTGACAGAAGCGCCGCCATACATTAAAGTGTATAAATAAAAGTGAATTAAATTGAATATAATTCAGACTCTGTTGTCCATATCAACATCAGCTTATAAAAAACACAATTGATTGAGTTCTTTTGTGTTCATTATGTAAGAACGTTATGTGCTGAGAAAGTGAATTGACCGATCTGTCATTGATTTCATTCTCCTCACATTAAATATGCCATCTCCTCCATCTAAAGGCTCTAGATCCTCATGTGTATCTGTATTTTCTGGTTATAGAAGCACAACATTAAGAATGTGCATATATATGTGTGTGTAAAGAGATGATGCCGTGTAGGGTCTGTACCTGTGACAGAGTGTTTTGTTCACACTTTCCTTCCTTTCACCTCTGGCATTTGTCAAGTGGAGTGACAGCGGGGAAGACGCGACCCTCATGCATTATTAAAGAGCGGGACCATCACAGTCCGTGTGTTCATCTTTTTCATTATCTGAGAGGAGGCGTTAAAGGATGTTTCCCCCCAGAAGGGTGGAAGGGGGATAAAGCTTCGCTCCTTTGCCTCTTACTGAGATGTATTGTGCTTTTTTATGTTGCAATCCGCGACGTGTGGTCTCCCTACATTGCTGGAAAAACTCTCGAGATGTTTTAAGAGAGCGTAAATCAACCTCAACTCTTGGCTTCAAACTTTTCTCTTGTTTTTCTGCTGTTGAATTGGCTGAACATATTATACTATATGCGATCTCACAGAGGTTTGTGCCAGACTTCTGTTTTCAGCTTTATACAGCAAGTGAATGTGGCACAAATTTCTGTCTCTTCACATGTGGTAGATCTGCAAAATCCTATGCAGAAGTAAATTAGATTCATTTCTGATTCGTTTCCGATTTTAAGTTAAAGGACGGAAAACCTCACAAAGCTTTAGATTGGTGTTCAAATCGGCTTTAGGTGTGAATGTAACCTTCGATTCTTGGCCGGAATCCTCCGTTGATTTTAATGCGCTAAAACTCTCCATCCTTTACCGTGAAGATGGAGCATTGTCATCTTCTGTGCCGTCCTCAGGGACAAATCCTCCGACATCACATTCAGCCTTTCAAAAGCCTCGAAGAGAAGTGTTGAAGGAGCTTTTACACGACAATACTGCAGTACTACAGTAATATTTCCTACCGCTCATGTCTGATGAAAGTCATTTCCATTTCAATGAAACGTTTCTTACGCCCACTTTAACATTCCTCTAATGGAGATATAACAAATAAGGGAATAATTAGATGCGATTCAATGTTGAGGACCTCGAATTAACATGATAATGAGGATGTAATTGGTGATACCTCCAGGATGGCACGGAAAGGGTACGAGGGGCTTAGCCAACTCGGCATCAGTATGGTCTAATATCTGGTTTTCAACCATTCTGATAAAAGGGAATTGTCATGTTGTAAAACTCATCAGCACCTCGACACAGCCTTTGTGGCCTCTGTAAATGAAATAATGTGAGGCCGCTGGCGGCGCGTACGGGCGGGCAGGAATTACGGGGCGAGGGGAGTAATTACATTACATTGTTTCCAGCGCTCACCTCTGTTCTCCTCGCACCCCACCATCAGCCTCCCTCTGTGAACATCCGTTATTATGACACTTTTCTCCCGCCGTACAGTAAATTTCATCCCCTTTCATTATGCAAATCAATTTCATTTCGGGCGAAAAGCAGCGAGTTGGAGAGCGAAGACGGATGAAAGATGCAGAGAGGGTGAAAACTGGAGGCAAGAACAGTGTTCTCGATGAAGTCTCTCCCTGTAAATCAAATCCGCGGTTACTTGTCTTCTCAATGTTATGTCACTTTTATATTCCGTTTACATTTTTCACAACTTTTGACGCCTTTCCCTTGAAAGTGTACGGAGGGAATCAAAAGTGCCATTAAAGAGAAACATCTAGCACTGTCAGAATATAAAAGACTTGAACATTAAAACAGCAACACAGCAAAATAATATTGAAAAGTGAAGCTGAAGGGTTCAAGAAGCAACTAGACGTTATTTACATGAAATGGCAATTTCATGAGAAACATACGAGAACGGTAAGTTGATACAGTACACAACTGAGAACTCATTAAATCTTCCGAGCTATAAATGAGCAATAACATTTTCCTCTGGGAACTTTCCTTTTTCTCAGGTGTTTCTTCTGTACATTTTCTCGAAGGTATCGCACAATCCAAACTTTATCCACCTCCGGTCCACGTGAAGAACATTGCAAGTGAATATAAAAAGTACACTTCTGAAGTTTAGCATTTGTAACTTTAAAAATGGATGTTTTGTCATTGAGTCTCAACACGTGCATCGTAACCAAAAGAAACGTCTGGAATATGCAGCGTTTGCCACGGCTGTCAACGCTGTTTGAAAAATCACGTCAGATCCCATCGGATCCTTCAGACTGAGACACATAAACACAAATCTGCCCGACATCATCACGCTACCCTTGATCGGGTCACTTCACCCTCCGGCTGCTGGTAAGGGATCGGATGCAATATGTCTACTGTAAGTCAATCTGTATAAAAGTGTCCAGGAAATGTCACATTATCGAGCTGTCATGTCGAATTCGGTTTTGATGTGCAATTATAACAGATGCCGACATTTGCACGGCTGCTTTCTCTCGACAGCATCCTTCATTTACAGAACTATTTATTTCCATAACATTTGTTGTCGAGTTTCCTGCTAAGTTAATTGAATTGTTGGTGGTCAGAGGGAGCCAAAAATATCCTGAAACTAACGGATTGATCAAAGCCGGGATTCCTCCGAGCGGGGTCATGACCTTTCTCCACGTGTCTCACTGACTGACGCCGAGCTGTCTCAGTACGCTGCCGATGCCAACGGCACACACACACACAGCAGATGTGCCATCGGCAAGGTTAACATTTCCCCTTTAATATGTTTTGTATTTTTGATTGAAAATAATAAGGATGTCATTGTGAGTCTCAACAATGTTTCACACAGCAGCATTCAGACATACAGTATATACTGTATATTTATTAATATATATGTGTGTGTGAAATGAATTACATTGTCTAAGAGTTATGGACTGATGCGTTTTAATTTCAAGCAGTTGCACATTTTGAGTTTCAAGAGCTGCATTCACATTCCAGGGCTCATCATCATGTGACCTGTCTTAGTGTCTTTCTCTTAAGTTTCTTGTAGTTTTATAAACAGCAGAGCACAAAGGAGGTTGTGAGGAGACTCGGTGTCAGGACAGAAAGTGCGACAGCATCATTTATCTTTGTGTTGTGAACTCAGAAGTTTCACCAGGGACATCTGATACTGTACAATTCTAGAGAACAGACTTAAAATAATCACACATGACCTTGTTTCCACTCCTAACAGACCGGCAACGCTTTAAGATCACAGAGGTCGGACAGGAGAGGACTGTAAAGAGATCCAGATCTTTTCATTGTGTAAGATCTCTTTAAAGATCAGCTCATTCTGATGAATTACATTTACAGCTTATGTTGTTTGAAAAAGTTGAATAACATTTTTAAGTTAAATCATATTGGCTTAAATTAAATGAAGTTAAACTAAACTAGATTTTTTTTAAGTCAGTTTAATATCATTTAATTTCGAGTGACTTGCCAATTTGATGTAACTTAAAAAATGAGGGCAGCTTTTAAATGAAAGTTTTTAGATTAAAACAGGGGATTTTTTTACAGTTTCGCTTAAGAAAAGTTTTAAACACTAAATATTTTCGTCTACAACACTAAATATTTTCGTTATATTTTCGTCTACAAAACTGATTTCAGACATAACGTTCGTAAGATCAAGCAAAACATTTCACTGCAGTTTTTTTTTCTCTTTCTCCTCCGCTCTTGCGGTCAACCTCACATCCACACCTGCGAAGTGAAGCTAAGGTTAGCCTTAACTGATCCACGACTCTTAAACAAATGCACATCAAACACATTGCACGAGGAGGAGCGTTGTTCATTTATCATGTTAAAGAGGACTGGAGGTTGTCGTCTTTAATACATCAGTACATCAGCTTTCACACGCCGCCTCCGAGGACGCCCATTGAAAGTGCTATTGCTGTTTTACAACAGGTGTCCCGCTGTCTGTGCGCTTCTGTCAGGCGGTTTAGCATCCTTATGAAAATGATCATAATAACGCCAGTCGTGTGGAGTTATGGGATAAATCTGAACAGCTGCGGCAGACAGATTTCACTCCATGAACACATCAGCATCTCAGCTGCTTCATTTATCTGGACTTCTGTTTATGTATACATACATCATATGCACAAAATACGACCACTGTATACCTACAAATGTATTTAGTAATGAACAGAAAAATGATTTATGTGTGTGCGTTTGTACAGTACATCTTTAGTTTTTATTGTGAGAGAAATCATTTGGCCATGTTTCCCAGACGTGTGTTAAAAGGTCATTACTGTTATGAGTTTTTAAAGAAACAAGTTTATGACTTTAAACAAACAGAAAATAAACAGCTGTTCTCGATCGGATGTGAGACTGTAGATCAGGAATCATTTATAAACGCTGGTTGAATTGGCAACATTGACATGCGACCAGAACAAAGAAGATTTACTGTGTGAGATCAATACACAACCGCTCAGAGAGAGAGAGAGACTGAGATCAGTATGAGACATTAAAAACATTAAACCCCATTGACTTCCATTGTGTGAACCACAGAGACATTTCTCAAAAGATCTTCTTCCATGTTCCATAATCTTATAACTTGCTTCTCAATCACATTTCTCTTGCTTTAAAGTAGTTTAGATATTTAACCAGCAAAACAGGATCATAATTAATAAAGTATCTTAGATGATTTACTTTGCCTTCATGAACGGTTGATATAGTTGTAAGTATTTTATCCAGCTATTTTCTGATAGCATTGAGGTATTCATTTAGCGTATCACATCTATTGAGCCAAACATTTCATTGCAGTCTTTAGGATAATAAAAGAATGGAATTAAAAGCAGCTTCAGCGTCGTGTCAATCACTCCTTTAAATAACACCGCCTTTGTCTTCCATTGTATCCAAGCACATTATTAATTGCCATTATATTCACAATTAACAAGACATAATTACCCCTCTCTCACTTTTCTAATGGATGAGAGTAAGATTAGCATCTGAGAACAGCTGAAATAAATAATGGTCATTAGAGGATCCTCATCCGTGTGTCTCGCTGGGCGACTTTCTTCTTTTCTGTCTGTCAGTGTCGCCTGGATGCGCTTGAGCTTTCACCTTAAAATAATATCAGAATTCAAAATAGCTGATGAAACGTAGCTTTCATTTTTAGAAACGTTTTTCTGACATCTCAGTTGGAGAAATGAAAACAGAATATATGGATAGCATTGCTCAGATCATTTGGTTTGGTCAATTTGTTACTGAACTCGATGAGAAATGTTTGAGCTCATAGTTCAGCACCAGATCTGAGAATAATGTGAGGCTTTGTTGAGATCTCTAGATGAACTGACATGCGTCTTTATCCTATGAGGCCTCAGTATCTATCTTGCATGTTTCATTTAATCTCACTGCTGTAGAAATTAAAGAGTATTTGAAGGTTGTCAATGACGGACATCTGAACACAGCTAGACACATGAGTTATGTTCTCTGAATCTCTCTCGCTCCATTAGTCTTAAGTTTAAAATGCATTCTGCGTTATAAACACAATATTGATCTGCGTTTATGGCGGAGAGCAGTTCGTTTATCCGGCATGAGAACATACTGAGATAATCGCTGCTGCAGGTTTGATGGATTTTTCAGGACCATAAACTGTGCAAATAGTCTGATCACATGACACACCGAATATAAATCTTGACCAAAAGAAACTCATTCTGCGTGCAGATGTAGACGTCGATAAATGCATCTGCTGTCAATCTGTGTATATACTCGTTTTCTCACTGGCTGATCATTCGTATGATATTTTCATCACTTTTAAGAAAGAAAAATCACAGATGAGACATATTTAGTTTAGACATCAATGAGATTAAATCGAGAGAAAATGAACTTTTGCATAGATTTTGCTTATATAAGATGTTCTCACCAAGTGATCGGTAACATGAAGTGATGCATCTTTAGAAAAGCTCATGAAAATAAAATGGAATTAAAGATTTCTAAGTCGTGCTGGGTGATGAGTGCTATTGGACCGCTCATCCAAGTCATCACTTCTATACCCTCCACAGATGCATCGCTTGATGGATGAGAACGTCTCCGCGCCATCTGAGCTCTGCTTGATTTCTTGCGGTTGGAGAGAAGCTTTGGTGCCCGAGGGGCTTTCTCTTAGATTTGCATGTGTCACGGCGTTGGCGGAACGACTGCACGTCAGTCTCACGTTGGCTTCAGTAGCGTCGTCTTGTTTCCAAATCGACTGGCGGCGGGCCATCACGAGGACCTCTTCGCTTGTCCTCACCGAGCTAAAGTGCCAGATTAAGAGCGTCCCGCGTGCCCTTAAGTCTCGCTGAAGTGGGACATTCTCATCATTCTGGACTTCTCAACACAAGGGCTAATGTGTGGGTCACAAATGACACAAATATCCTGCTGTAGGTTTCTCTCTGGTGTCTCTTCTTTCTCTGGTGTGAACCGACAGCAACAACACAAAACGGAGATTCTTACATTCAAGGCAGCTCAGCTGGTTGAGTATTGCTCGAGACTGAAAAAATCGTTTTTCCAACTTTAAATATCTAAACATCCTCAAGGCAAAATGCATTTACTTGAGACAATGGAATGATATTGAAAATGATATTAGGTCTTAACTGAATGTTGTGGGATATATGATCGAGAAAAAGAAAAGAAAAACTTCTTAAGCCTTGGGCAAACTCACTTAAATCTGTGAGATTCCCTTCAAAAACACATTTAATATCTTAATACCTTCTTAATGTGTGTTGTTTAACAAACAATTTATCGATATTTTAACAGAAAACAGGACTAAAATATTAGGTATTTAGTTTAATTTTATTTCATTTTTATTTTATTTTTCCAGTGTACAGCAATGCCACTGTTTGACTCAATCTGTCTCATCACACAATTATCATTGTGTTGAGACCCTCAGTGTTCTCAATGTTTTTTACTCTTTCATTACTTCTGCTTGTTACAGGCATGAAGGACGAACCGTGACAGAGAAACATCAACAACTCAATGTGACCCACGAGAGAGACCTTGGAATAAACCGCTTTTACAAGTGTTTGCACACAGGAGGCAGGTCCTTTAGAGAGTGTATTAAACCCTGAGATGGAAATAAATGAAGTAAATTAATTGAAAATGAAAACAAAAGCATATAGATGTGTGTGGATCCTCTGAGACACGTCTGAATGAAGTTTCCCTCAATAATCTAACAATGGGCTCACTGGAAACTCAACTTTTTTGGATGAGCTGAGCATAAAGGACGTCCATTTCAATGTCAGTGTTTTCAATGGCCCCTAAATTAAAATGCAAAAGAAAAATCTATCATAGGGCTGCAATGTGATTTTGGATAGCAAAGGTCATTCTTGGAAATGTACGAATGCCATTGAAACATCAATAAGAGCGAATTGCTTTTCTCAAAACTGACTTCACTTTTCGGAGTCACATTTCAAAGTGATTTTTAGTGGATTAAAATTCACACAGGTGTATCTTTCTTTAAAGTGTACTAAAGAAATATCCAAATACTAATAAAAACCATATACGTTTATACTAATAATGTTAAGATATATATGTGTTGCTTGCTCTTACAGAAAAAACTCACTTTTTTACATGAATCTCACATGTAAAGTCTGGTTTTGGAATATGTAAACATTTGAAACAGTTTTGTGCAAATTCATCTGGCTTTCCTGTAAGAGTCAAAAGTTTGTGCTCCCTTTTTTTAAAGACACTTGGTTTGATATTTTGTAACATAATGTAAAAACATTCATTCATTTTAAAGAGTAGAAAAATGAAATTCACATTCTCTTGTAAATGTTAGTAAACTCATTATTTTAAATACAATTCACCTAATGCATATATATATATATAGCCTATATGTGATGGGGATTTGGGTCTGGTCAGTGATTTTGCCAGACACTGAACAGTCTTCTCAGTTTGTTATTTCCTTGTTTGCAGACGGACAGCACGCATGCATCTCTCTCTCTCTCTCTCTCTCTCTCTCTCTCTCTCTCTCTCTCTCTCTCTCTCTCTCTCTCTCTTATCTTTTATTTTACACTTGAGCAGGCATCTGAAATGAATCGTGAGGAAGCAAACGGCGGCCACTGGCGATTATAATTTTTCAATCATTTGGAGAGGGGGGTGTATTAGTGGAACAGGTATCTCTGTGACTTGTCGTCGGTGTGATAAGAGGCTGGCATGACTCTCATTAGCTACACACAGGATTAAAGGGCCAGGAGAGGAGATTCTGACTGGCGACTCAATACATTATAATGAAACTCCAATGAAGGAACACAAACACACACACGGACGGGAGGTTTAATCAGACAGGAGGAGTCCATGCCTGCGTGGAAGGAGGGATTTGCCAGTTTTGAATTCGTTGATGACATTTAATCTGTGTGGAGGATGAACTCTCATATTTCCAGTTGTGACTGACGTGGCTCTTTGCATGAGAGGAATAAAGAACAGAAATGAGAGGGAGAATACAAATTTTACCCTTTCAAAAACAATTTCGATGGAAAGTAATGCAGTACAGTAGCTGTGTGGGCAGGGGTTAGTGAAATAAAACAGAAACAAAACTAAAATGGAAAATACATGATTATATTTTTTAAAGTTGTGTGAAGGACACTAGAGAATTCTAATTATTTCTTTCTTTCTTTCTTTAATATTTATTGTTGACACAAACTGCTTAGATGTAGAAATAATTGACCTGATGCATAAATAATTGTACATATATAGGCTATATATTATTCAAGTTTTTTTTCACTCTCTCACCATGCTGAGGTTTTTTATTTCCAAAATTTCATTTACATGTGTGCATGCACATATTTTATGCAACATGACCAATGCTTTGACATTTACAGATGTTGTAGTATGATTACAGAACTCTTATATTAACATCCTATAATATGTTGTTTGAAAGGCTTAGATTGTTTATTTATATGAAATTCTGTCAACATGAATATAAATCTGACAGGGTTGGATTTGATTCAAAGGTTCAGTGGCGGCGTGGACACAGAGGTGAATGTTTTCGAAGACCTGCGACGAGTCTCTATTGTGATTGAATATGTGCTGCAGGCCAGAAATATCTGCTGACTGATGGCTGAATATGAAACGTTTCTCTCCTCCACCTCTCAAATCCCTCCATCTTCTCTCTCGTGCAGACAGATAGTTAATCCACATCGCGGGCCACATCCGGACGGACCCTCGGGCCATATTTCACCGGCCAGATCCATCTTCAGTGATGTACCCATAACTTCAGACTCACACTGGAGTAACGTTTGCTGGCATAATTCAGCGCTCTATAAATACAAGAGCTTGATGGAAATACAGCGCTTTTATTAAAACTGTAAATCCAGCCAAACAGAGAAAAACAGATATGTGGGCTTTCTCTCATCCTGAGCTCTGCTCATGCCATTCTTTGGCTTGTACATTTGATAAGAGAGAAAAAAATGTGATGTTAGTTTATGGTTTTATTAATTCATTATACACTTTCATGTTTTATTATAATCATATAAAAGCAAGTTATTGTGTATTCTACATATCAATTATTATTCTTAACTCTTTCTACGTTCTGTGCTATTGTTGATCAATGATTGCTCAAAATGTCTGGTTTGTTAAAGACAGGCGTTTAATGAAAAAATGGAAATGAAATTAAGATCTCTTTCACTTTAGCACAAGCAAAGTATAGCAAATAAATAATATGAAAGGACTGACTGATGTCACACTTTATTTGTATTTAGTGAGATGAAATTAATAAGATTTTCAATTTAAGTCGCATGCTTTCAACACGTCCTCAGCTTGCATAATTCATCAATGTGTTAATGTTTTGCATTATTGTGCTGGTAATTAACATATTTTAATGGTAATTGAAAACAATCACCTGGAAAAACAATCACCATGTCATACCATGTGATCAATTGCTGTCAACTCTTTTTGGATGGTTCAGTAACGTGAGGTCATTTGTGTAATATCTTTTGGTGTTATTCGCCCTTCTTATGATAACTATAATTAACTTATTACGTTACTGCAAATTTGTACTGGCACGCTATTCATGCACGGGGTCTTTTAATTTGAAATCCACCCTCGAGAGATTCAGGTGAGTGACGGTTAACAAAAACAAACATTTTTTCTCGTGCTCGTAAAGTGATATGTTGCTTAATAATTGCTTTTTGATTATTTACATAACAGAGGAATGAACGCGCACTCGTGTGTCTGTGCAGGATTCACGCGCGTGTCTGACGTGTTCACCAACAACGCCGCGTCACAAGCAACTTTAATGATGTTGACTAAGTCAAATGTGAAGTTGAGAAATGGTGTAAGTAATTAAAATCTGTTCATTATTCTCTGTGCGTGAGTGCCATACCTAAAGCCTGCAGTTTATGCCAACTTTGTAAGTGGCGAGCTTTACTGTGCCTTTAGCAGAAAGAAGAGCTCTCGTTCTGCTCAGAATCAAATATTAATTTCGGCCGCAGGCAGTTTAGGATTGGGCAAACTTTATATTTTACAATTTCTCTAGGGTTTGCGCTGTATTTTCCCCAAACGTCTGAACATGTCGTGTAGTGCAATCTCCAAAACAACCATTTAAGTCCACGGGAGGCAAAGCTAGGCCATCTCATGTGTACGTCGCCAACCCTTCGCGTGGCCTTTTGCTCCATAGAGCCGCTCCCTCGTGGCGTTCCCTCTGCATTTACTAACTGTATCCATGAAGCAGAGTACAGTGGAGGAAATGCCAAGGGCAGGAGAATGTCATGAAGCATTAGATTATCTAGGCAAACTCATCCTAATTGGAGAAAAGCTTGAAGTGCTCATTCTCTGACGTTGGCTGGCTTATTACGGATCAGACTGCAGTGTTGTATGTGACGCCCTAAGCGGTGCCGCGAGCGCACGAGACGCGCTCTCATTAACCGAATAAATGCAACAGTATGTTAGCCGTCTTATTTGCATTCGGCAAGAAAACAAACATGCAAATCTCTTATTTAAAGCCAAGAACGAGTGTGTTTTCATCAGTGCGTATGAACAGTGATGAAACACGATAACAGGGCCGCGTAGTGTTATCATCGGTTTGATTTAACCGTCAGTTAAAACTTAGTTAACAACGTGTATAAAATATACACAGGATATCATTTTGTATTAACAAAAATCAGGACTAAAAAACAAAAGGTTCGGTGAAAAACAGTTTAATCTTGTTTTAATGCGTCACGTGACAAGACTCCGTTGACTCCAATGGAACAGTTTTTTCACAGCAATGGCGGTTCATGGAGCCTCTCAATAGTTCCCGGAAGTTACTAGTAACGCATGGAGCTGCAGCAAAACAGACCGATTGTGACGAACTTTTAACCAATTTAAAGACGCAAGTAATTTAATGAATAAATGAAAGAAATAAAGCATTTAAAGAGAAAACATAACTTCCTGGCTTCATGAATCACGACACGCAAAGAATTCAAACTTCCGTTATCGCAACTCTCTCTCTCAATGGCTCTGATTGTAAGATCAACATTTACTGAGACAAAGTCTCACATTTTTTAAACAGCTACTTCCAAATGCTTACATGCTTTTAGTTTAATACAATTACTTCTAGTGTGGGTGTTTTAATCTTGTTTTTTTGTGTAATTCTTACATTGTGTTTCATCAGAGGTCAACAGTGAACTGTTAAACGTACAGTAGCGCTTTTTAAGAAGCTAGGACATGACTAATATTAAAGTGTATTACACAATAAAAATCACATGCTTGCGGTTTCAGTTTTGTGTGTGTATATGTGTATGTGTATGTGAACAGGCTCTTTAAAAATGGTGGATCTCCAGAAGGAAGTTGAAGGGTTTTGGATTGGAGGACAATATGCTGAATCTATCCATGTCTCATCTGCATTAACATGGTTTTTGTAAGTCCTTTTGTGTTCAAACCTTAACCAGCAAAGTTCCATTAATGGTTTCAGAAACGTGAGACCCTCTAAAGCTATAATGTTTGATAAAAATGATTAAATGCACACTTTAACACATTCTCAGATATTTCTTGCCCACTAATGTCCTTTGATTGACACTCCTATAGTTATTGATAATATAGTTTGTAATGGAGGAAAATTGGGTTACATTAAATGCAAGGAATATATATATATATATTTTAAACCCTAAACGAATAATGATTCTTCATCTTTTCCTGTTCAACCTACAGAAGTGGTTCCATATTAGTGCTCTGTAAAAGTTTGGGCTTTAAAGTTAATAAGCTGAACATATTTCTCATTTAGCCCCGTCCACCAGTCAAGCAATCCTGCAGGGACAAGCGTCTCTGCCGCGTGCAATAAGGGAAGCAGTTAAATTCACCAATTATCCTCCTCTGGTTGAATTGCACTGAGGGAGAGCACACAGAACATGAGAGTCTTTTGTAGTCTGGATCTCCCGCCCTCCTGTCTTTGCCCTCCACGCTCACCCTTCCTCTGGGACACTGTTGTCACTTCGGTTTAGCGGTAACGGGCAGTACGGCTTGGCAGTACTAATGGTTTCTGATCCAGACAAACCGGTGGCCAGATGAGGTCAGGGGAACAACCCGCTGGCCCGGCTCATTGCTGGACATCTCCGGCTTTCATGAGAGGCAAGTGACTTTACTCTGGAAACTTCTGTGAACTACATGTTGCACAGTTCTGCCAAAAATAAAATCCTGCCATCATTTATTCATCCTCATGTTGATCAAATCTGTGTGACTTTTTTTCATTAAAGATATCAATGTGGTCAATGTCAATGGGGTTCAGTGTTGTTTGGTTATTAAACATTTACTGTACATAAACTTACCGTACACTAGCTTGTCACATAACTTGTAGTAATATTTTCACACCTACAGTAAGTTTTAAGAGTCTGACACTGTTTTTTTGTGTTTTGTCTCACAGTGTTGATGTGAATCTCTACAGTAAATGTTCTGACTGGTCTTGCAGTATTTAACTAAACCAGGACAGTCTCAGAGGTACATCGGCATTAGATCACTTGATATTTTAGCAACTCGTTTCTTTTTTGTCAGTTGTACCCAAAGGAAAATGAAATCAATATGTTATGAAACCTTTGAGAAAGCCGCTGTTGTGTAAACCTTTGCTTTTCATCTCTGGAGAAATCTTTGTGGGAACTTTGGAAGATAATGCGCTGTTTTTGAGTGACTCTTGACTCGAAAAGAAGAATCTTCCGAATTTTTTACAGCCGAATAACCAGCATAAATGGAGAGAAAGCATTTGTGTTTCTGTAGAATGCGTCATAAATCTCTTTAGGTATCTTGGGTTGGTAGTGTTCAGTGCTGGCCAGCTTCTCTCAACTACTCACTAAAATCAAAGATGAGATCTCCTTAATGTCTCAATTATTTCTCCCAGACATCAGTTGCCAATTTGAATTTCAAGTCTCATTTGCGTCTCAGATATTTCTCGTGGAAAAAAGAGCCAGAAATCTCACAGATGTCTCCAATAGAGTTTTACAAGAGATCTCAGCAATTTCTCAAACTGAGCTCAGATTTGTCAAGTCTGCAAATATTTTCAAGATCTCAATGTGAACTCAAACATTTCTCATCAAATTTACCCAAACCCAGATTATTTTACTTTTTCAATCTACCTTCATTTTACACTCTTTATGCATTTGTACAATTATCTAATTTGTTTCCATTTTTATTTCCAATTTTAGTAGAAACATCTGAGATTAAGTTGATACTTAAATGAGACCCAGCTAAGAAATACATTGAATTTCCTATGTAAGAGTTTCCCTGCGCTAAGACTTGCTACTTGTTGTGAGATCTCTGTTAACTAGTGAGAAATGGTTTGTTTGAGTCATTTATCTTCTACATTGTGACGTTGAAGGGCTCTGACCTGCTGGTTAGTTTAGATGTCGCTCTTGATTGAGAAACTCTTTTGAGCATCTGAGCGTCCTAATGATGTGATTCCCTCTCTAGTTTCCATTCATTAGAGCTGAAGGGTAGAATTCGAGCAATCTAAACAGCAAGTGGCTGTACACTAGTCTTAATTTCCCCTCAAGTGTTCAAGGACACTTGAAGTAGTTTACTATGACCTGGGTTATCAGTGTTCTCTTTTTACAGAGCGTTTCATTAGACACAATGTTTGAGGTCAATGTTGGTCATCAATTAGTTCAGTGAGCATTCTTCAGGAGAGACCGTAAATCATTTTTGTCAACTCTTAGCATACAGATGACTTCAGATCTAACAGACATTGACTACAATCCACAAAGCCCTTGTCATGAGAAAGAAAAATTTCAGAGATCTCTTTAATATCTCAGCTATTTCTTCTACATAGTGAAATTAAGAGCAAGTGGAGACATTTGCGTAAGTTTCATCTGTGTCTCAAATATTTCTGTTTAAAAAAAGAGTCAGAAATCTCACAAAAGTCTTCATAAGTGTTTCAGAAGAGATGTCAACAATGTTTCAAACTGAGCTCAGATTTGTCAAGTCTACAATCAGAAGTCAATATTATTGAAGATCTCAATATGAACTGAAACATTTCTCATCAAATTTACTCAAATCCAGATTATTTTACCTCTACAATCTACATTAATTTACACCTCAGTTAGATGTTTTCTAACTTTTTAATTTCTTATAAGCAATTTTAAGAGAAACATCTGAGACTTAATTGATACTTAAATGAAACAAAAATGAGAACTCGATTATATCCTCATGAGCTATAAAAGAGCAACATCCAAGCAATACAATTTTTCTCTTGGTTATTTTATTTTATGAAGACTTTATTTTAGTGAGTAAAAACCACCGAGCATGCAGCATGCCATCGTCTGCTGCATCAGATCTTCATCATCTATTTTAATTAATTTTCTTTAAACCGTTTTTTTAGCTTGCGTGTCATTAAATAATCTCAGGCCCCCGAAAACAACGTCGTCTCTATTGCTCTTAATTGCGTTGTTCAACAAAGTGGCCATCAATCATATTTCTCCGTCGGTACCTGTCACATCAGCCAACCATGAAATAGGTAAGAAGGACACTCTGTAGTTTTCTCTCCATAAACATTTTCTTCTGCCATTTGGACTGTCAGTGAAGATTGAGAGCAGTTTAGATGGAGAGTCCAGCAATTTATTACATGTCTATCTTCATTTCAATAGATCCATGTGGAGACGTTTCTTTGTTAATCTCAGAGGCACTGTACAGATCAATAAAACATGTTCACGTGCTGAGGTTAAGAATCCTCTGAAATTATTAAAGAAAAAGCAATTCATGGCATATTTTAAAAGTCAATTATTTTTTGCTTTGGACAAACTCTTGCTGTAAAACAATCCTACAGGCATTTATTTTTAAAGGTAATATATCTGATAATCTTATGAAAAATGAAAAAAGTATTTTTATAATTATTTTACAACAAATGTGTTATATTTTTATATATATATATACTCTATATTGACAATGCAATCTTTGGTGTATAATTTGCAAGAATTATATAGAAATGAATTTTTATCCTGGGCCATTAAGCAACCTACCAACACCCTAGCAACCACCAAGATTGCATCATCCAAGCATTACAATTATATTATCTATATCTATCTATATATAGAAAATGTACATATCTATTTAATGATAGACATTGCTAATTAAATAATTATTTAAAAAATTAATGTTTTAATAGTAAAGCTAGCCATTGAAATGAAGTCATTAAATTCAATTCACAGCTGTAGGACAAATATAATGATCAGAACCAGGTGATAATTAGGATGTGTCGCAATTCCAAAGCTACAGTATTGCTTTTCTCATTAGCATTTCAATTTTCTATGAAATGTTTTGGCGGCCCAACATTCTCTTCTCAGGAAGTCCTCCGACAATGATTAGAAATTTCCAATGAGACTCATCCTCATTATTAGATTAAAGAGGCAGTGATTTGTCTGGCGTATAAGATGAGATGCTGGAGATCTCTGTCCCACCTTGATGGCTTGATAATTTCAACAGGAAGTTCTTTGTGATCTGATTCAGATCTATCTGTCATTATGCCACCGGCTGCCATATCTGATCTCGCTGAGTCAAGCAGAACAATTACGCTTGATTTTCTCACCTCTGACTCATCCAGCAGCTCCGCATTTACATATTTTTCATCTTGACTATTTTCTTCATTTAATATTTGAACTTTTCAGGACAAAGAGAGAGAGAGAAAGAAAGAGGGTACACATGAAAATGTTGAATTTTACAGGCCGGCTGGGTTATAAACCTCTTTGTTCTCCCAAAATATTAGAAGAAAAAACCTGATGGAGCTTTCAGTTGTGTTTCATTCAAGTCTCACTTGTGAGAATAAAATCAGACACAAATGAGAGTGTAATTGTTGAAACTAATGAAGTGTATGTTGGTGTAAATGAATCCACATTAAAGAGGTAAAATAATCTGGATTTGGGTACATTTCTGTCTTGTTTCTCCTGGTATTTTTCTGCAGATAAGATATTTTCTAGGCCTCTCTCCGGGGTGCACAGTAGAGTCAATGCAGCTTGTTCGACTAATTGAATATTCGATAAGCGTTTAGACACTCAGCGAGGTTCACATCGATTAAAATCATCCAATAACCGTCAGTCCTGCGCCAATGAGACCGCTTTAGAGTTTTTGGTTTGTGTCTCTGTTTGATGTTATTTGAGTCTGTGGAAAACTCATTTGGTTGTGAAGTCTGGCTTTTTATCTGCTTTTCCAAATGATGTTTAAATTACAGGTAGACAGTAAGAAAATGCTTTTTTAATCTCATGAGCTGAATCTGTGTTGCAGGTACACAGCAGGAAAATAAAGATTAAAACTTTAGTAATATTTAGAAAGGACGGAACAAATGACTTCAACTGATTTGGATTGTGATTGAATGTTTAATAATAGAATTAAGAATGATTTTGCTCTTTCATAGCTCAGGAGATTTTGTGCAGTTGTCAGTTGTGTCAACTTAGTCTCAAATGTTTCTTTTTATTTGTTTAGGAGAAAACCAAACAGAATTAAGTGAGAGTGTAGTTGTTGAAACACATGAAGAGTCTGGAGGTGTAAATGAATGTAGATTGTAGAGGTAAAATAATGTGGATTTGAGTAAATTTGATGAGAAATGTTTGAGTTCATATTGAGATCTTCAATAATATTGACTTTTGATTGCAGACAAATCTGAACTCAGTTTGAGACATTGTTGACATCTCAGACATTTGTGAGATTTTTGTCACTTTTTCTTAGGAGAAATATCCGAGACACAGATGAGACTAAAGCATGTTTTTGTTGAGAAGTGTTGGACAATAATTATTTGAAATTGCTGCATTTTCATTTTTAAAGATTCCAGCATTAAATTGCTATTTCTACAGTTTGTTGTCAGACTCTTGCAGCAGTGACTGGTCTTTGAATAACGTCTCATTCAGAAAAGCCCTTTTGGTGTTTTGTGCCATTTAACGTCGGATTTTGTTCTGCTTTTTCTCTCATTAGCATTTTAGAGGAAATTATTTTGATGGAAACGAGGCCAAATGTAGCAAAGATGGCATTTCCAAAAATTGGGATGTGATTGCTTCAGCACCCTTTTGAATGGGAGAATTATGAAGTCATAAAGTTATTCGACTTCAGCAACCTTGTCTCTCTGGTGGCCGTTTATCTTCCAGCTTTATTGTTCGATGGTCATTAGTCTTGATTTAATTTTCATATCCGGTGCCCACACGCAAAGTCAAATGAATAGTGGAGCTGTCTTTTCTGCTTTCTCCGTCCATGCTAACATCTTGAATTAGGAGTAAAGGACTGTTAGGACAAAAATATACTTAAAGATAAAATATTTCAATTTCATTTGTTGACGCTAGTGGCACGGAAAGTACACACTCGTAGCTCAGGAGATTTGATGCAGTTCTTAGTCGTGTTTCATTTAAGTATCATCTTAGTCTCAGATGTTGCTAAGGAGAAATAAAAACAGAAACGAATGGGACAATTGTTGAAATAAATGTAGATTGTCGCGGTAAAATTTGATGAGAAATATTTGAGTTCACTTTGAGATGTTAATATTGACTTTGATTGCAGACGAGACAAATCTGAGCTCAGTTTGAGACATTATCTCTTCTGAAACTCTAATGGAGACATTTGTGAGACTCTTTCTCTGAGATGCAGATGATACTTATGCAAAAGTTTCCATTAACCTCAGTGATGTCCAGTCCATCTGTGATTTTTCCTTTGTACTGGTGGTAGTGAAAAGTTTTGCTCACAAGACTAACCGTCTTTATCCGGTGTGAGCGACAGGCATGAGAGTTTATGAGAGTTGCCGGTGCGCAAGAATAGTTCTCAGTCCTGTGACGAGCGTGGCGCAGAATTGCTCTTACTGTGTAAATGGTCACGTTAAGGGTCAATAGTGTTGTTTGGCTATGAATTCACAACCCTCTTCCGCCCCTTTACCTCTGAAACTTTGACAAATGGAAGAGTAAAAGTGGACGCACGGTGAAACAAAAGAACATTTCAGACTGTCTGAAGGTCGCAGCGGTGATCTGTACCATTAATCACTGTGTGATTCTTCACATCAGACACCCCCCCCATCTCCATGCGGCATGATGGCATTCACCAGCACACACACACACACACACACACACACACACACACACACACACGTGGACGATTAGCCTTTTCTGCGCTGCTTGCTGAGTTGTTGAGGTTATCTGGTACAAGGTTATTTGAGTGTATTCTGCATGTGAATGTTTTATTCTTGTGTGGTGTGTTTTTATAACACGCTGACAGATCCACTGCAGGCTGTGCTGCTGGAACGCATTGCTGGTCCTCATGACACGCGTTGTCGGGTCACCTTGAATACGTTTAGTCTAATGCAAGTGTGTTTCAACACCGCCGTATCTGACAACACAGACGACAATGTCAGCTCTGAATATTTGTGTCCTCGAATGGAAACCGAGCAGATGAAATCTAAATTATCATCAAATGTGACTTGTTTGTCTCATTTTCTGATTTATTTGGCCAAGAAAGAAAAATATCTCAATTATTTCTCCTAGATTTCTCAATGAGATGCTATGGGGAGCAACTGGAAATGCTTGGTTAAGTCTCATCTGCATCTCAGATATTTCTCCTGAGAAGAAGAGTCAGAGATCTCAACAACGTCTCAAACTGAGCTCAGATTTGTCTCGTCTGCAATCAAGAGTCAATATTATTGAAAATCTCAATATGATCTCAAACATTTCTCATCAAATTTACTCAAATCCAGATAATTTTATTTCTACAATCTACATCCATTTACACCTCCAGACTCTTCATGTGTTTCAACACTTACAGTCTCATTTGTTTCTCTTTTTATTTCTCTTGAACAAATTTAGGAGAAAGATCTGAGATCACGTTAAGACTTAAATGAAACACTGAAAACATTTAAGGACATATTTTTTTATTTGCTCTGCCTCCTCTTTTCCCTACTCCTGTTTTTAATAAACCTTATTATTTTACAGAAATATGCAGTGAATACACACCGGCTCAGTGTAGTACGTGTGAAACAGATTTAAAGCATCTTACTTAATGTAAAATCTAGACACACATGTAATCCGTTTGAGTTTGAGTAACAGACTTGCTCTATGACACACATAGCAACACATTTTCTAAAGTCTGTGGCCAACTCGTGTTCACGTGGGCGAATCCGTCTGAGCCGGATGAAAATGAGTCTCATCATTCTTTAAGACACTGATCATCTATTATGAACTGGGATATGATAAAAAATGCCTTTCCTTAGCGAATATGCCCTCTCTTCTCCAATTCTGACTCCCATGGATCTCTCTCCCCTTTAACCTTGGCTGCTGACAGATATTAACTTTGCCATTCAAAAGACCAGCGTTCCCTGCACATAAAGGAGGTTTAAAAGAGATGTATGACTCCTCCTGCCGTGATGAAGTTTCTGTAGTTCAGGATTATATCTATATTCATTCTCATTATTTTGCCTTGGACCTCATTTGAATGACTTTGGTCAGTAATTATAGGGAAGGTTATCAGTGGTAAGAAACTTTACCTTAACCTTCATTAGCTGAACTGTTATCACAGACGTTCCTGCCGGGTGATGGGTGCCAGTAGTCGGTTTTGGGTGGATTTTTGAACTTTTGTGAAGTTGTGATGTAGTATGATGCAGTGGGATAAAGGCCCAAAGTAAATGACAAGTTAAAAGTGTTTTGTTAAAATATTTTTGGGGAGCGACACTTTCTAATAAAAGAAACCACACACGAAGTGTGTTTCTACTGTTTCATGATTCAAATATATTTACTGTATAGCTGCTTTGACACGATGCAAATTGTCAAAATTACTATAAAAATAACATTTAGTTCAATTAAAGTGATGTAAATGAATTCAAATTTATTTATTAAATACAATTGTGCAAATGTAGCTCATCTTCTAACCATATGCAAAATGATACAATTGTATGTTATTATAAACAATACATTTGATATTTTATACATTGGATAGTGTTTTATATTTTTTAAGTTAGAATTATAAAAAAAGTTAATTGGCAAACAGTGTCACAAATTGACAATTAAAATGGCAAAAAAAAAAAAAATCTCCGAAACATACTGCATTACTGCAAAAGCAGTAAAATAGTCATTAAAGAAATTATTTTCGCTGTGGTTTTTGTGGATCCTTTGACCCCAGGATGGTGTTGACCTGCAGTGCATCAAGTCTGTAAATGAATGTACAGACGACACATTCATAGCAAACGAAGAGACAGAAATCAATGATTCTTCTTTTCCTCTTTTATTAATTAATTACACCAACAGGGCTAAAGAGAAGCTTGGATGCAGCTCTGGTTGCTAAGTGATTGTTTCTATGGTTCATTTGATAAAGAGGGAGAATAATAGCGATGACAATGGAGGGTTTCCATGCTGATGGTAATATATTATAGCCAGAGATGCTGAGATGTGTATAAGTGGCTGTATGGAGGTCATTGAGGTTAACCAATAGCTAGATGCCTTTGATGCAAATTATATGTTTTCAAAAACACGTGCTTGAATAAGCAACACCCAGACTGTGACGTTTAAATAAAGACATAACACGGCTACACGTCCTGGATGACAATTCACAACAAATTATGGCTAAATCATTCTTTCTTTTTGATACAGATAAAAACTCCTACACAGTTTGGTAATGTTTTCTTAAAACCGCAGAAAATAGTCACTGCCAGCGTTCAGAACTCTGCCGCAGAGGAAAAAGTGTTTTTCACATTGAGTTTAATCTCACAGGTTGGTGTGTCATCAATAACCGAAACGTTCGGTGACATTCATACGTTTATCCACGTCAAAAGGATTCAAACGTGGAAATGCAAACGCTTTCATTCCACTTCGAAAGATTGCGGCACGGTTCACGCTCGCTGTCCTTTTATTGATTGACAGATGCATTTTTGTGACTCTTTCATTTTTTGCGCAATGAAATTAGAAGCGTTCGGTGTAAAATTTCACCCTGGCGAACCACATGAGAGGCTCTCAAATTAAAACCAGATGATAGCTCTCAGTTTTTCCAGCATAGAAGATTTTAACTGCAGACTGCAGGTCAATTTCAATCAGCCAAAGTCACCAGGCAATTGAGCCCCCACATCTCCACCTACTCTCTCTCTCTCTCTCTCTCTCTCTCTCTCTCTCTCTCTCTCTCTCTCTCTCTCTCTCTCTCTCTCTCTCTCTCTCTCTCTCTCTCTCTCTCTCTCTCTCTCTCGTAATGCGAATGATAATGTGGCCCTGAGTGAAGCTCCTCAACCTGTTGCTTTTGTCACTCAGGCTGAAACTGTCCATCTGTCATCTCTATGGAAACTGCTGAAAGCCTTTGTGTTCAACTGATCTTCATGGCTTTTTTTTTTTTGCTCGGCCTGTCATTAAGGATGAGAACTGAGAAATGATTCTTCTTATCCTCAATTTCACAGAGTTGATGTTCGATCTAGTACGGTTCTCAGTGTTTTCTGGGGTTCTGGGGACCGGCTAACATCGGTGTTATATCAGAGGGTTTTGAAACACCTTATCACAAGCGTTTCTTTTCAAAAATATATACATTTTTTATAGACGATTTAATTTAATTTTGTTCAATAAATAGTTGACAAATAATATACTGTGCATTTGTCCTATTTTAATGGCACAAAGATCAAATTGTATACAAGTATTTGGAATGCATGATGATTTTTATTAAATTAATATATTTTTAATAAATACTCTTGAACTGTGTTAAAGTTCATAAAAACAACTGTAGGTTTCTATGGGTTATATAAATTCAGTGAAAAACGGTCTTTGAAATGGTCTCCTGGAAATTTTTTGCGGCTTTATATATATTAAAAATTAAAAAAACATTTCAAAGACCATTTTGATTTTTTTCTAAATATACATGATAACATGATAATTTTTGTTTCATTCTGTCAACCAACAATATTTCTTCCACATTTTAAATTGAAATATTGTTTCGATTTGCAGAAAATGAAAATTGGAGGAGATGCATGTATGTATATACTCTATGTATATTATATATGCATGTGTACATATTGATATTTAAACTCATTTAGATTACTTTAATGGTAGATGCTTGTGGTGTTTCGAGCTTCAACATGTTGAGCTCCATATAAGAAAACATGATGGCATTTTAATATAAAGTTGTTTGTGAAAGTCATATACATCTGTGATGGTATGAGGGTGAGTAAATGAAGAGTACATTTTCATATTTTGGTGAACTGTCCCTTTAAAAGTCACTTTTGAATCTGCACTAGCATAATAGCATTTTGGTGATTTAACATTGCTTGCAGACGTGTACAACCCCCCCCCCCCACCTCTCTGCACCGCCAAGTACAAATGCATTCATTAGCCTGCAGGTTCCTTTGAGCATCTAAGACAACATTGTCCTTCTGCAAGCCGCATTTCTAATGCAGTCACCGCATGGATGTTATTTAGATGCGTCTGAGGATAAGATGATGTTGCCAGGACGACCCGATTGTCAAAACAGCTCATTAGCGATAACGGCAGCGGCCCGAATGTGATGAACACGACGGCATTCAGATACATTTGTAAAGCCAAACCATCTTCAGCCTGTGACCTTGATGGGCTTTTTAAAAACAGAGCGAGAAGCTTAATGCATCCTTACACCCAAGATCACTGCACCTGTGAGAATACATTACAATCGCCACAGAAACATGAAGCGTAATTGTGCTTTGGTGGATTAATGTGATGATTTTATGCAGTGTGAAATATGCATCTATTCATGGGTGTCACTTCTTTGAGATGTACATATGACATATTTCTTTAGAGTTAAGCGTTTGATCTTCCGTAACACAGCTTTTGTTTAAACAATGTTAAATCTAAATTCGTTGTTGCATATTTCTTTTAAAAGCCTTTTCTGAACAAACATTTTGCCTTCCCAGAGCAGAATGTTATTGCTCTTTCATAGCTCCGGAGATTTGATTTGAGTTCTCAGTTGTGTTACATTTAAGTCTCAACTTAGTCTCAGATGTTTCTCCTAAAAAGGTTGAAACAACCATTTTTGTTGACATTGACCTCAAACTTAACGTTTATGTTTTACACGATACAAAGATTCAGACTTCTTTTATTTCAGGTGTACGATTATAGTATGATAGTACTGTTTGCAACCCACCAGTTTAAAAACCAGTCCATGCAAATCTGTCCTGTTATCATCTAGTATAGGTTTCTGTCCCTGCGATCGTGAAACGCTCCGAGCGCGATTTAAAACCGGGAAGGTTAAAGGCCGCGTCGTTTGAGATAAGTGAGGTTTACACGCACCGTACAGCTGGCCTCCGTTACACCGGCCTACACAGATTCCTCTGGCTGAGCCGTCGGCCAGGCTTATGTGACTTATGTAGAGAAGGACCCGCGGCTGTGATCTCTACGAGTAACGTCAGCTCGGTTCAACTCGCCCTTCTCTCAAACTGTGTGTGACTCACGTCTGCTGCTCTCTGCCTCTTTGTCGTCCCCGTCCTACAGCTCATTTTTTCCCTTTTGCTGGCTGACCATGGGAGATAAAAGTCAGGACCCATCAGAGCCACTGAAGCGGGGTGTCCAGGAAAACGCCTGACCTAAATGCTTGAGTGCACTTAGAGCGCTAACCGTATTCAGCGGGCCGTGGAGGTGGAGTGGAGCTCTTCTGCTCTTTTGTGGGTGTGTATAAATTGGTTGCGAGTGAAGGCCGGTTTAATCCACACCCTTCAGAGAGACAGAAGTGAGCGACACTGAAGTGTACTGACGCTTTATTGGAGATGATTACTGATTTTGAAGAAAATGTAAGCCGGGAATATGCAGTTGTGAGCAAAAGTGATGTCCGGAAGGGATATAATGGGGCTCCTTATAAAGTGTTGCTGTTTGTTTTCCTCGGATTAAAGGTGGATGAATTTTGTTCAAACAGCCGTTGTTTATGACTGCTGCTATATAGTGATTTTCAAGAAGAATTTGTGAGTGACTGTTATGTGTGTAGTAGTTGAGACTTGATGTTTGAGAGAAGCTCATTGGGTGAGATTTAGGCTAGTTTTGATTAGGCATTGGGGTGGTTTTGTTACGCAGATCTGGCAACCCGGACTCTTATTTTTGCAGTAACACAGTGTCTGAGAACATTGCTGAATGCAAACAAAGCCTTTATTTATTTAATTGTAAATGGAATATAATAAGTAAAATATCCAGCCATTTTGGTAACAAGAACAAATTTCCTGAGATAATTAAATTACATTGAGATTAGACCTGCGGTGTAGTGAAATGTTGTTTTTTGGGTAAAATGTTATTAGTTGTGACCAAAAGTGATGTCCGGAGAGGATATTTGTACAATATTTGCTTTATAATGTCCCTTTAGGTTAGATGAAAGCATCCAGATATGTGCTGTATGATGCAAAATGAAGAAACTCAACCTGATTTGGTAATAAAATCGAAACTAGTCTATATATATTATCTAAATATTTTTAAATCGTTTGAATGTACGTGTGCTCCAGAAAGGGTCAAAAATATTTTATTTGACTTTGTGTTTTATACAAATATAACATGATAAAAGCAGACGTCACGTTTAGCCATCTGTGTATATATTGTTTGCGAGTGCAGGAGATGCTTATATCACGCCACCTTCGCAGAGCTTGAAAGGTTTATACATTATCATTAAAAATCAAATTAGTCCTTGAAGAAGCTAAATGGAATTTTTATTTCCCGAACTGACTGTCGCGCTCTGTTAACTTGTTCCGGTGAGTTGTAATTCAGGCCGGGGTGGCGATGAGAAAACAACGACAGGTGGGATCGTTCACTGTTGACAGACATGGATTCATTGCTCAGCTGTCCTTTCAACTTGTTATCGGGTTTTAATGAGGCGGTTTGCGGTTCTGTCCGCAGGTCCGATGCTCATTAGTAGAAGAGAGCCGTCAGTCACATGGGAAGGCCAAACCGAGCCGGTAAACATCCAGAGGAATGATGAGGATGAAGTTTTCATGTGCTCGCACCGCACTGAGGATTGACCCGCGTGTCAAAGCAAAGCTTTTGATTAAAGGACAATTTCAGTCATTGGCTAGTAATGGGTTCTCTGGCCGGTGATTAATTATTGCTTTAATTGAGGTAATTTAATGATGGGCGCTAAAGAGAGTCGAGCCAGCACACAGAGAAAGTCATAAGAGTGTCGGCTTAGCCCCGAGGTGTCAGACCGGCAGATTGCCATAATTACTGCAGTCAAATTGGGGTCATTGTCAACATCTCTTCATGCTGCATTTATACAAAATTCATTATGGAGAAACTCTTCCAAGTTGGTACATTTGTTGCGAGCAAAATGTTATTAGTTGGAGGTTAGTCACTGTCCTCCATTGGGTCTCATGAGTTCAGCTGGTTTGGTTTGTCCAAATCAATTTATTCAAACATGAAGCATTTCACCTTATTCACCAAGTTTACTAAACCTCCAACAGTCTACGATATTTTGATGAAATTTCCCTTACTTTTAAATATGCAAATGAAACTGAAATATAGGTGATATAGTTGATGTTGGCTTTTATTCTGATTTAATGTTGCCACCAAAGATATGTTTTATATATACAGTTATATTTATTATTGTTGCATTGACAGAATCAGACAGACACAGGCTTTAGAAGTCATAAAATATGTTTTACTTAGTTTAAACATTAGACTATACATAAGCTCCAGTCTACAGCCATCTATTTTGCAGTCAACTTTGGCCAAGGCAGACAAGTTAAGTTGACAATCGTACTAAAATAGTCTTACAACTTTGGCAATAGTCAAAAACGAACACATTCACTTATTAGGAGTCAATGTAAAAAATTCCAACATGAAGTGAAAGGGACACAAGGGCGTCACAGATCCTCAATATGGGTCACTGCGTTGTTTCCCCCGTCCGCCTGTCAAGTTGAATATGTAGAGACCGGCCGTGCCCGAGGGCCTCGCTAAAAGATATCAGTTCACAGCGAGTCTGTAGAGAACCACAAGCAGGAAAAATTAAGTCCTTTAGACTGAACATGGTCTCTCGGGTGAATGTCCTGTAGGCTGCGTTCATTGACTCATGTGGACGGTCCGCACGCTGACGCCTATCCGACACGTGACGCGAGTCTTCTGTAATCCACTGGCAATATTTGGTTTTAAATAAAGGATGACATGTTTTCTGTGGTGTTTTATCCATTACACCTTTAACTGGAGAACTTCAAGGAGGTTGTCTGATTCCAGAACCAGTGACTGTAGATTGATTCATTATATTTAAGATTGTCACATTTTTACTTTCATGTCAATTTTATTTCGGTGGATTTTGTGATGGGTGTCATTGTATCGCCCTCATCTAGACATGCCTACACTAAAAATAACTACAGAGATTTGAATCCCATCTGATTCTGTTGGTCTAACTCTCTATTATTCAGGCACAGATACAGAAACGGTCAGGTTGTAATTTTACGTCTTCATGGCTGTTGAATGTCGTCCTCTTTAGCTCCTTATTGAAGCAGAAAGGAAATCGAGCAGCGCACACAACTAACCATAGAGATCATCAATCAACCCATGACATCCGGTGCTTAAATCTCATCCTGATGGATCTGTACTGTACACAAGTGCTCAAACACTTTCCGACTTACTGCAAGAGTGACCCACGAAATAAACAACTTGCAAATGGTTGCAAATAAAAACATTGAACGCATTTCATGCACCTCTGAGATGAACAACGTGCTTTATGAGTTTTGAAGTCCAATAACGGCCGTCATTGAGGAGATCTCTGTAATATCTCTATTTCTCCTAGACGCAAATGGAAACTTGCTTAAGTCTCGTCTGCGTCTCACATATTTCTCCTGAAAAAAGAGTCAGAAATCTCACATGTCATTAGTTTCAGAAGAGATCTCAAACTGAGCTCAGATTTGTCAATATTATTGAAGATCTCAAACATTTCTCATCAGATTTACCCGAATCCAGATTGTTTGATCTCCACACTCTTCATGTGGTTAACAATTACACTCTTGTTTTTATTTCTCCTGAACAGTTTTTCAGAGAAACAACTGAGACTAAGTTGATACTTAACTGAGAACTCCATCAAATCTCCTGAGCTATGAAAGAGCAACATCTGAGCAATAACATTCTCCTCTGAGGTCAAATATAGAAGCGGACATTTTTTTTTCTGTGCAGGGCTTAACATGTTTATGGACTGATAGTGAACAGAATGTGCCAGATCTCATGTTTACTTCATTAGATTCAATTACCTGTAAAACAAACAGACTCGCACTAAAGATCTTTCTGTTTTAGCCAAACAGATTCTCCGCAGACGAGAGCCGAAACCTCCACAGTTGGTAACATGTCATGCCGGGAGACACTGGGTTGAACGGGTGGCCTCAGTTCTTTTTTCCTGCCAAACTGTTCGTGTCCTTTAATTAGAGCTGCCATTGCTGACAAAACCCCTGACAGAATCCCGCTGGAAACGCTCTGTTTGTCACTTCTATTTGGGATGGTGTGAATGGTGGAAGAGCGTCGCTCGCTGTCACTGCCTCTCGGTGTGTTGGTGAAGGGCAGGTGTGAAGCGTGGCCCACGTTCCAGTCTGCTTGACTGATTTCTCTCAGTTCACACATTCCCGTGTGCGTCTGCGGTGTTGTGTTTACACACGAGAGGATGCTCCTGAAAGGTCTTCTGCATGATTTTCCATGGTGATTTTATCTCTACAAAATCTTGGTGGTAAAAGTCAAGTGTCACTCTCAGGTTATGGAGAGTGGGGCTAGTTGTCACACGGATGTGCTTTGGCTCATTTATAATGGGCTTCAGAACAATTTATATTTTTACAATGACAATTAATATTTATATTTTTAAAGTGTTTTTGTTGTTTTGAAACATCCAGTCTATAGTTTTATATATATATATATATATATATATATATATACAAATTGGTTTTTTTGTTGAATATTTTTCATAATTAAATATTGCTATATTTAGTAGGTTTTATTTATATTTAATTTAGCTTTTTTGTGTGTCTACCTAATGTCTCAAATAATTTCTTTATTTTTTTTGCGAGGGCAACTTTCCTATTTTTCACGTAATACACTTAAAAAACGTTCCTTTGGAATTACTCGATTTAATCATGTACATCAGTTCCACACGATTGAATTACATTTTTTTAACATAACGTTTAACATTTTTTTCTTAAATTGCAAGAAAAATTATGTTAAAAAAGTAATTAAATCATGTTGAACCGATGAACATGATTAAATTGAGTAATTCCAACTGACCTTTTTTCAGTGTAATATTTAGGCATATATTTTATTTAATTTCTAATATCAGAAGTGTTTTAATAGTTTGTTTAGTCAATTACAAGAACCCTGTTTTGTGCTAATGGACATCCTATGGAAAAAATCAATATCTTAATAAAAAATAATATTCAATATCTTGATACAATTTCTAAAATATTTTTTTATTTCTACTAGCTGAAATGTATTTTCTGTAAAACCTCTAAAAGCTCAATAGAAATAAATATGAATTGAAATATTCAACACTATTTTAGCAGTTAAAGAATACATTTTAAATCTTTATAAAAATTCACATGCATTGTGAAATATTCACAGATAGCCTCTGTCTCACTTACAGGACACTCCATGTCCCTTATCCAACATCCTGGTTCCAGATCCTGTTGACATCATGTCTACCACCATGGCAACATCACAATCCAAGAAATGAACATGTCCATACACGGGCGACAGCGGGCGGATCGATATGATCTATATCTGCGAATGGACTTTTGTATTTTGATAAAAAATGTATTTAATAGAGTAAGATAAAACAGTGTCAGAGTTCAGCTGTCCATCTGCTGCTTCACAGAGTTCACATCTCGTGTAGTTTCTGCTATCTGGCCTTTTTTCAATAATCAAATCAAATAAAGAAATGCCTCGATGAGATTGAGAAAATATAAGAGCGGCACTTACGTGGTTCTGCCCGCAGGAATGAGGATTGTGTTGAAATAACCTTGTGATTGACTCTTTGAGGGCACTGTGACACAGTACAGTCCCAGTGTTTGTTCAGCATGTGCTGTGTGTGTGTGTGTGTGTGTGTGTGTTTAACTTAATTAAACCTCTCAGATAATATTGTGTGTACACACAAAACACTGAAGTGCAAAATATTCCTCAGAAATTTCTCGAGGTTTAATTGGAAGTTTAGTTGAAGGCTGAAATTCTTTTGCATAAAGTGATTGTTCTTATATGGACGAGGTTGCGTTGCCATGCGTACTGTGTGCATCATACTGTAGTGTGTGTGCGTGCTCCATACACTCTTAAAAATAAAGATGCTTCAAAAGGTTCTTTGATGCCATAGAAGAACCTTTTGGTTCTATAAAGAACCTTTAACATCTGAAGAACCTTTCTGTTTCACAAAAGGTTCTTTTTGATGAAAAAAGGTAAGAAAGAGATGGTTCTTTAAAGAACCTTAGGCTGAATGGTTCTTTGTGGAACCCAAAAAGGTTCTTCTATGGCATCGCTGTGAAGAACCTTTTAAGCACCTTCATTTTTAAGAGTGTAGTGTGCATGATAGCAATAATACTCTACTGCATACTTCACTTAATGCATACTTTACTGCTTGCATCTTAGCATGCGTACTTCACAGAATGCATACTTCACTGCTTGCTTCATAGCATGCATACTTCACAGAATGCATACTTCACTGCTTGCTTCATAGCATGCATACTTCACAGAATGCATACTTCACTGCTTGCTTCATAGCATGCATACTTCACAGAATGCATACTTCACTGCTTGCTTCATAGCATGCATGTTTTCCTCTGTACCTCATAAAATGCATCAGTCATTCTGTGCTTGATGTGTGCATTTTCATTTGTATTCATTTAAGTGGCTGTCGACCATTGCTTAAATATTTGTGCTCTTTAGGGACTCGGCAGATGTAATTGAGTTGTTTCATTTAAGTATTTAAGAGTATTTAAGAAGTTCATCTCACTGTTGTCTAGGAAATACAAGTAAAATCTCGATGTGATCGAGCTTTTCTCTGTGATCGAGCGTACGTGGACTCACTTTTTTCCAATGTTGTCAGATGTTTGTACACAAATAACGGCTTAAAATAGAACAAGATGCATATAAGTTTTTTTTGCAGATGTCTTGGCAGCGTGTGCTCACTGGGCATAAACTCAAGAGTATTTGTCATTGGGTTGTAAAGCTCGACTCATCAGGAAAATAACATCCCTTCACGCTCAGAAAATATGTCCGCTATACCGGGGACAAGCCGAAGCTAAAGGATTTACAGTTTCTCTCCACTGCCGGCCAAGATCCCCATTGAAAGAAAAATGATGTTGTGTGGACGTCTCCAGATGTTCATTACGACTGAAAGCTTTCATAGCGCAGTTCATTTCACATTCAACAACACCTGAAAATATAAATATTAACCTGAACGCGTTTTATAGTGACAACAGAACTGTTTATATTTCGATTTTTTACCATTAAATGTTGACATATCACAGAATGCAATTTTACACTTTGGTGAATTTTACTACACTATATGACTTAATGATCATAAAAGGAGCTCTGCGGGGAAATAAACAGATAATCAGATTGTTATCGCTTGAGCGCTCTTTAAACTTCAGTTGTAATTGTGCGCTTCTAATAGAGAAGCATGAGGTGTTTACCCAAAACCACACAACTGATATGAAACGTTAAGGCAAATAAAATCACGCTCTCAGTTTATAGCTGGAAAGAAACACTCCAGCCCACTCGCGTAACTTTGGCAATGCAAACATTGATATGCCGTACTGTATATAACCCCCCGATGACCTTTGGCTTCAGGCGTGACCTCTGAGGATGCTGTGTAGGTTGCCGTGGGGCCGGGATGCAGACTTCCCCGGACACATCTGTGGGCACAATGCAGGTTTTCAGCCGGATAAAGGGAATAGAATATCTTCATAGATAACCTCTCCCTTTCTCCTGCACCCAGAATCTAAATCAATCCTCAATTGGCTTCACTCTGGGCCGGCTGCCAAAACCATCTTTACTCGGCCATGAAACCGCTGGACCGGTGTGAAAAATTGGCAGCGGAGTGAAGGGATGCTCGCGGAGTGACGCTTTATGGCTGCGAACTCTTCTGAGAGCGGCAATCAAGGTTAACTCTTTGTTTTCGACTGGAACGCTCGCTCTCCAGAGTCAAGACTGCAAATAGATGGATTACCAGCACATTATGTTAAGGACTTCTGTGAGAGACTTGTTTTTGATGAGAACCAGCGTCAGATGTAAGATTGGTTTGGTATTCAGTTTGGGTTTTCATACACAAGCAACTGTGGAACGTCTGTATCAACTGATGCCGTAGGCAACCACAGCAGATTTTCATGTCATGTTATTTACAAAAGCAAAAGTGTGAATAATAAATAATAGTATAAAATTATATGTATTATGCTTTGGGCAGTTTGGTACTTAAAATGCACAATCGACTTTGTACAATGTAAAGCTAGAATAGCTCAATCTTATTGAGTTTTTATTAAACCACGCCGAACTTGTGTCATTCCAAAAATTGAAGCCGCTTTTGTTTTAATCATGTTTTGCTTTGAATGAAATTTAGTTTGAAAATGTTTCGTTTCCTTTTTATAAACTGAATGGATTTTGGAAATGTTTGTGGTTCCCATATCAAACCCATGTATGCATGAAGGTCTTGTTCTAAATGGCAAATAACTATCACTTTGTTCTTCAGAGAGAAGACACTGGAGTTGATTTTGGAGAAAAAAGTCAAAAGATTGAACGCGCGGGAGAGGATGTGTCAATGTCTGTCCTTATATCCATGTGCCACAAACTCCAGCCTTCAGGGATTTAAGTAGATTTGATTTGCACTGTAGAGAATACTTTTAAGACATTGTCAACATGCCCTCGGGCTCCAGAGAGGACCGGATTCACCGCTACAGCCCCGAATGAAAAATGATGGAAAACTCTATAAAACCTGCGTGCTTCATCCTCAGAACTCAAGCGCTTTATTCCTGTCAACAACATCTTTCAAATTCCCTCACAACTCTCTGCTTTTTATTTTGCGGCGAGACAAAAACGCTTGGCGATTGTCACTCCTCTTATCGTTTCATAGCAGAAAGGAGCCGTAATCGTTTCCGGTTCAGAGATTTTGATCATTTTCTGGTAGAGTTGGAGGCAGAAATGGAGTGGAACAATTAGACATGCTCTTCCATTTGCATTTAATGAGGTGAGGAGGTCTTCAGTGTGTCTCCTCCCATCCTTTATAGAAACTGCAAAATAAGGAAAACTAGAGCTCAACCTAATGTTCTGTATTCACAAAATGTTTTCTAGACTCAATCGACATTGAGTTCGAATTAAATTGTGGATTTTCTAACATTTCATATAGAAAATCCACAAAAATGTTGTATTTAACATGGGCTTAAAGGGACAGTTCACCCAAAAATGAAAATTCTTTCATCATTTACTCATCGTCATGATGTTCCAACCCTGTATGACTTCTTTCTTTTGCAGCTATTCTTTTGATGGTTTCCAGGTTGGTTTGGATCTCAAATTGATCTATATATTGAAAGAAATGGGACCATCATAAAATTACAATTGTTTTACAAACATGGAGGCGTTTGAATCTCTACATACATAATTCATATTTACACCACCTAATAAATGTTTATGAATACAGGTGTGTTTTGATATTTAAAAAGGTTTCTATTAGGTTATGATATATATGACAGCTAAAACCTTCAATCATGAGGTGTTGTGTCTGAATGTATATTAATGTATGTTTTGTCAAATGTATTCAGTGTAAATGATATCATTATATGATGTTTACCTCCAGTGTTTGCATTTGCCCTTAACTCGGGTCACGGTTCGCGCAGGTTGTTCCGTCCAAAAGCGTTTCAATATTTTCGTCCTTTGTGATACGTGTGTATTGTTGTGCGTAGTGTTTTTGTCTAATGACACAAAAAATCTCAGTGCAATCAATCAAGCTTTGTGTCGCCGCACAAAAGCCGTCCGGCTGCTTTATGGAAATGTCATGATAACATTGGCGCACCTGATAAATAAACAGAAAACGTAAAATTCACTTCTGTAATGCTATTGTTTGCCTTGATTTATATCGGTTTGTTCCGGCATCAAATTAGTGTGCGACTTAATATCGCTGTATGTGTAACAACAAGCTCCTTTATAACTTCACAAGCAGATTTATTTGTAATCTCAAGACTTCTTCATATTCTATTCTACTTCATCTATAGTTGAGATTTAGTGTTATTAACTTTTGCTGCATCAGCATCTCACAGAGATTTACTATGAAGAGAGAAGACGGTTTATTTCAGATCCGCACAGGCAATAGCTCCAGAGCATTGTGCTCGAAACATAAAGGTCTTTTCCACCTTTTTTTTTTTTTAAGCTAGTGAAACAAAAAATCATCACGGCACGACTCCAAATATTTAGTTTAAGTGAGAACAGATATGAGACTTTGAACAGACGGAGCAGCGTATCTTCAGCAGATGTGATTTGTGATATTGTGGCGGTCTGAAATCTTATCTCCACGCGATCGATGTCATTCACATACAGGCGAAGCAGAACTGTGTACATGTTTTCTTTGGTGGAATCAAGCCGGCTGCTTTTAGATGTTTTATTGGCACTTAATACAAACATCAGCGCTTTGCTGTTATTACTTTAAACTGAAAGGTGACACACTTTAGGTTTGCAAGGCCCGCTGACCAAAAAGCAATTTTACGGCTATGACAAGAATGGAACAATAAAACTCATTATTAAGTCATAGCAGTACTCAATAGTTTTATTCATTCTCTGTGTGTGTTTTCAATAGGAAGAGGATTTAGGAAGAACTAAAAACAGATGCTTGACTGATAATGTAAAAGTTTAAAAATGTCTTCAGTGTTATTTTAGACACCTCAATGCTCAGTAATGCCATTAAATATATAGATGATGAATGTACGGCCTTTTCATTTATCAAGCCAGTACAGATGGTCGATCCTTATGGGTACGCTATGAGAGCTATGGTCGGTGAATTTCAATTTCTCTCACAGTGGGAGATTCTATACACTTATAGACACTATGCATTTGGAAATGTACTTTATAGGATCGCTTTCGACCCTTTAAATGTATGAAATTATTGGCGAAGATCACAATTTTTTCATAAGAATTTATTATTAATTACACTGTAAAATTGTTGTTTTTAATGTATAAAACTGGCATAACATAAATGTAACAATAAACCACCATAATAACATATTTAAGAAAAAACACTTTACATTTGATGATATTTAGATTCAAATACAATAAGTCACACAAGATATTGTAAATATTTTCACAGTGACTTTATTTTAAATGTATTAACATAGTTTAACAATATTTAACTGTTAAAGTACATACACTTGTTGAATGTTGTACTCAATTGTATTATTTGAAGTTATATTTAATATTACATTACATTGTCATCAAAATATACAGTAATTCATATTATTACTTGTACATTTGAAATAATCAAAATAATTATATGTAATGTCTTGGTAAATCTTTTACAGTTTTTCACCATATGTGTTATTTTTTTTACAGTTAACCAATTACCAACATTTTTACAGTATCGTTTGCAAAAATCTTTCAAATAAAAATTTGTTTTTGTGCCTTTTAAGTAATATCATTGTTTTGATTAAGTAATAATAAATAATAAATAACAAATACAGCTAACACAATGAAAACATAACATATTAAAATAAAAATTTTAATAAATTATAATCATTAAAAAAAAACCATAGTTATCTGTTTTTGTAAATAAACTCAAGTGTTGTTGAAATATTTGACTGATGTCATGTATGTTAGTGTCATACAGTTACCCTGTGTGTTGAACCTGTGACATAGAGATAAACATCCGTCTTCACAGCATTGAAGTGCGATTAAAGGTCACTTAAAGAAGGGCGGATTATCGATCACGTTAATTAAAGACAATCTGAATTAATTACACTTTCAATGTGAATTGTTAAGCACAGCACATCTTGTGTGAGTCCTTCATCTGTTCACCTGATCTAGAAGCATTATCGCTGTTCCTCATGGAGTATTAAAGGGACAGTTTAGTCAAAAATGAGACTTTAAGGCTGAAATACACTACATGACTTTTAAAATCTTAACAAATTTAAGAAAAAAAAAATAGACATCATACACTTGCAGACTTTTTGAACGTTTGGGCTGACACAGACTTTCTACAACAACTTCAGACTGAAAATCTGGGCAAAAAGTCTTGTAATGTCTTTACTCACCCTTATGTTATTTCCAAATCTGTATGAGTTTCTTCATCAGAACACAACAGAAGATATTTTGAAGAATGTTGATAGCCGAACAACACTGAACCCCATTGACTTCCATTGTATGAACACAAAACCACTGAGACATTTCTCAAATTATCTTCTGTTGTGTTCCACTGAAGAATGAATAAATGATGACAGATTTTTATTGAGTCACATTATTGGTTTCTGATCATTTAATTGATTAGATCTGAAAAATGTACATTACCTATTAGAAACTCTTGAACGCCAGCTCTTATTGGCTAAGTGATTAATTATGGGATGTATTTGAGCATAATTTGCATAATCCTGAGATCACACGTGCATATATCAAACACAGGACTGTCGGAGCGCCGAGTCGGCAGTAATGAAAGGTCAAATGAGTGGATAATGTTCTCTCGGCGTTCCATCGAGAGGAATTTGCACACGGTCATTGTACGCTTGGGATTCGGGCGACAAGGAAGCGAATTCTAGAACCAATTAAGCGGATCTTATCCGAGTCATTGAGATGCTTGAGATAGCCAGCTGAGAACAGAGGTCTGGACAGCTCTTTTTAAAAACAAATGTGATTCATTTCATGTTAGCTCAACGGTCTCGAAGCATCATCTACGTTTACAAAGCATCTTTCAATATATGTGACAAATTGGATGATGTGTTAGATATGAGCTCAGCGATTCTGAAAAACTCATGAAGGAGTTAATTTGTTTAACATGTCGGTTCTGCTTCTCCTCCTGTCACAAAACTTCAAATTATAAAACAACTATAAATGCCACCAAAGCTTGTGACCTTGTTGAACTTGAAAACATGAAAAGATGAAAAGAGGACCTTCAAAATAAAGGCTGACTTTGATATTGCCTCATTTTATAAATGTTTCATAAATCTTTGACGCCGTTGACAAAACGTTGAGACACAGCTGTGAAAATATTCTTTACAAATTCACCTCTTCTGTCAGAAAGTCATAGTGGTTTTTTATGTTTTTGTTTGTTTCATGTTTTGATCTTTATGAGATACTAAATTTAAATGCCATAATTTTATTAAAATAACAAAATAGCTTTGTAACTTAGACTACTTTGACTCCTTAGACAAACTTTTAGGTGATAAATGCTTTCTGAGTTGTCACTTTGGATAAAAGCGTCTGCTAAATAAATAAATGTAAATGTAAGAATGTTGCATCTTTTCAAAAACAAATTGTTTGTGAAACAAATGAGTTTTAAGTCACCCAGCTGCCCCTCCCTTCCCAAAAAAAGTTTCCAGGTTATTCTAAAAGCAGAAATAAATGAAATCAATAAGAACAGTGACTGTTTTGGAGAAAGGGTGGATGCCATAACTAAGTCACGTCGCCTTGAGGATCGATCCACATAGGCGAAAAATTGCATCTGCCTGAGAAAATAAATAAAAGGATTAAAGCGTGTATAATCTGATTAAGGAAAGTAACTGTTTGCATCAACAGTGGCTTAAAAGACTTCACGCTGTGAAAAAGCACATGGAGGACTCGAGAAGACGCCACTGAAGTCACTCAGTAATGTCACCAATAGACAGCGGCTTGAGGAGAGACATGACAACATGAGGTTAATGTCCAGAAAAAAAGCTTTAATGTGTCATAGATTGATTTCTCAGTTGTGTCTCATTTAAGTTTCAACTTTGTCTCAGATGTTTCTCCTGAAATTGCCTATAAGAGAAATAAAAACAGAAACACATTAAGAGTCTGGAGCTGTAAATGAAAGTAGATTGTTGAGGTAAAACCATCTGGATTTGAGTAAATGTAATGAGAAATGTTTGAGTTCATATTGAGATCTTTAATAATATCGACTTTTGATTGCAGACGAGACAAATCTGAGCTCAGTTTGAGACATTAATGACATCTCTTCTGAAACTCCAATGGAGATTTCTGCCTCTTTTTCTCAAGAGAAATATAAACACAGGTGAAACTTAAGCAAAAGGTTTCATTTGCTCTCTATTTATGTCTCGGAAAATGCTAGAAAACACAGAATTTAGTTGTGCACCTAAAATTCATCATTATTTCGTCATTACCTTCAAGTTTTCTTCTGCATCTTTAATGATGATCTTAAAGTGATAGTTCACCCAAAAATTCTGTCATCATTTTCTCACCCTCTTGTCATTTCAAACCTGTTCTGCTGAACACAAAGGAAGATATTTGGAAGAATGTGAGTAAACAGATCTCACCCCCCATTGACTCTCATAGTATTGGCAGTAAATGGGGGGTGAGATCTGTTTGGTTACTCACATTCTTACAAATATCTTCCTTTGTGTTCAGCAGCAAAGAAATGTATTCAAGTTTGAAATGATGACAGAATTTGGATTTTTTTTTTTGTTGGGGTGAACTATCCCTTTAAAAAAAGCTACTTGTGTATTTTTTCCCTCATACTGCTTTGTGTTTCTAACACACAGACAAAACTTAATGTGAAGTATTGGAAGACTTGTAGACCTTGTCAAGCAAATGAATGAGAAAATGATCAATCCGAGGGCTGTTTCTCTGGTAACTAGTTACGCATGAACACACAATGTAATGGATTGACAATACAGCTGATTCTCCGCTCACTACCGTCAGAATCAAACACTGGATCTCTTTGACTGTTAGTGCCGTCTGTCAAGGCAACATTTTGCTCAAGCTTTCGCAGTCCGAGAGCACTTCCAGAGTCAAAAATCTGCCACGACAGTCGTTCTCTGCGTACACGAGATCATTCTTGCTATCTGGCAGCTTATTATCCAAAGCACTGGAGCTTCACAATGTGGAAACAAAGACATTAAAAGACTGTATCTACAGACAAATGCTGTCAGAGAGTCAAGAGTTGGAGCACATGCAAACCAAGATGAAGACTATTATGTTCAATCGTTGCATATGTTGGATTTAAATACAATCTTCATCCAGTCTGACAGCTTGTTTTTATACAAAGGACAATGAGAACGGGATAGAAATAAGATTAGATTTACATTTTTGGCAGAACGTTTAAATACATTTGATCAGTATGTGTTCAAAATCAAACTGCAGGAACATTTGCAGGAATAATATTAAAATCACAAAAGTCTAATCGAGTACCCCAGTCTCATAAACAGCTACACACGTGATATTTGTATGATTGACATGTTTGATGTTGAGTTCAAATAACGTTTTTATGATGCACAAAAGGGGAGAAATACATTCATCCACTGTGTGTGTGTGTGTGTGTGTGTGTGTGTGTTAGAGAAACAAAATGGCAATAGGTTAGCGGGTTATGATGAAAGAATCATCTGTGAAATGGGTTCAGATGATGAGGGTTGACCGGGTTTACTCACAGACACATGGTCTTGGCAGGAACTGAGGAAGCATGTTTCCCAGAATTCACTCTGATCTTTCTCAAAGGACTTTTTTTGGACACCACCAGAGTCACAATTACAACCGAATGTCACTACATTAGGAAAAAAATCGCAAAACAGCTGTGATTTATTTTGAGGAGCGATGACACAAATATACTTTTCCAAGAAAAGTATGAAATCTGAAATCAAACAATGGCTGTAGTGTTTGACATGAAAATCGAGTAAACGAAACTCAAATGACTTAAACATGTCTTAGATTATCATGTATCAGACCGTGTGTCATACAAGCTCAACTAATGCTGAAGTTTGTATTAGAAATAACTTCACTTCATGATGAAGTTCACATGTGTCCTATGAAAAATGGGCTTTGTTATCTAAACAGATGCAACGTAAATGTTCAACTATTTTTCATCTGTATCCATTTTACATATCATCCGATTTATTCTGCATTCAACCTCAACCTCCAAATCTTCATAAAAAGTTTGTAAACAGTTTCTATTATTTCTCAGTTTGTCAATAAATGTTCTTGAACTTGCTGACCTTCACGCAACTTTACAACGTTACTTTAGCCGTGCACAGGCTCCAGAGGGCTCCGAGCAAACATAACCAAAAAAGCAAACCTGCTGCACGCTTGAAAGACAAACGTTGATCTTTAAAACCATCCACTCACTCAATAAGCTCATACAAGCAAGAAACCAGGACCGGGGTCTCGGCGGGCCGCAGTATTTTGGGATGGCATCCTCGTGACCTGTTGTTCAGTCATGAGGGCGCTCATGCACTACAGACTGAATGTTTACAGTTCAGTAGACCTGCAGTCTGGGACTGATCGATATGGCCCTGTTTTTACGCTTCACCTCCCCGTCGTGCGGCTCGGAGGACCGGACGTCACGCTCCGTGAGAAAAGCCAGGCAAATGTTTGAATGTGAAAGGCAAATTAAGAGACTTATACACTTCTAAACTCACAGACGTTCGGCTTCTCTCTGGTTATGTTTTCCACTTCTCGCTTTTTCTTCCATGTCGATGGCCCTTCATCTGCCGGAACAAAGCGACGCCGGAACCCGCGTCTCCGGGTCACCTTGAGATTTCTCTGGAAAAAGGGAAGGACAGAGGAAAATAAGCACCTTGTTCTGGGTTACAACGAACAAGAACGCTTTTCTGTGTGTTTCAGGGGGGCTGCGATGAGTCGCGGTGGCCTTGACTTCTTCTGAAGACGCTAATGAGAGAGAGTTCATCTTCTGACATACACAACACATCAATGCATTATTATGTGTCAGAGATCCACTGATATAATATTTAACAGCTTTAACTCTGTATTATTGCTCTTATAATACAGCAGCGACTTTAAATAATGCTAAAAGTTGAACAGCTTTAATGAACATATATGTTATTTAGCATTTAAAGATGCAGTTCTTAACTTTGTGTGGTTTAAAGTTAACATCAAAATCAGTGTAAGCTTTAATAATAAGTTGAGCTGTTGGGCACGAAACAACTTAGTCTCAGATGTTTCTTCCAAAACTGCCTAGGAGACATCAAATGAGAAGAGTCTGGAGGTGTAAATGAATGCAGATTGTAACGGTAAAATAATCTGGATTTGACTAAATTTGATGAGAAATGTTTGAGTTCATATTGAGATCTTCAATAATATTGACTTTTGATTGCAGACGAGACAAATTTGTTTGAGACATTGTTAACATCTCTTCTGAAACTCTAATGACAGAGACATATCTAAAAAAAAATATCTGAGACTCAGATGAGACATAAACTTTTAAGTTTGTATAATCTTGTCTGTGAGAAACAATTGAGATATTAAAGAGATTTTATCTGTGTTTTTTTTTTAAATGGGTTGGTCCATTCAACATTGTCCAATAGCATCACGCATGTATAAAAATCAATATTGTTGATGTCAGAGGTCATTATCACATCCATCATATTTGATACTGTACGTTGAATTTTACACTGCATTTTTAGCCTGAAATCATCAGGCCGTCCCAGGAACATAAAACCCCTTCACTCACCACATTACACGTGTACCAGACAGTAAAGGTGAACTCACCTGCGGCGCAGAGCGCACGTGTGAAAGGAAGCGTTTAATTTCTGAGTTATTCTGCAAGGTGAGTGACAGATCACCTGTAAAGCGGTGTGGGATTTTTTTTATCTCCTGTTTTATAATCATTAAGAGAGAAGCAGCTTGCGGTCTCTTTACTTTCTGCCTCGGCCACGCGGCTGCTACACCCGACAGCTGTAAATAAATGAAGAAAAAGTAACTCCGCTGAGACGCGCGTAGCATTTGATAACTCGTCTTTGTCAGTGAAATCTTTTTTCCTCCGTTTACTTTTTCTCGTTCCGCTATTTTTTTTGGGGTGCATTCATTTATCCAATTCATCACGAGCAACTCTCACTTACATTAATTCCCATCACAGTAATACAGTTTTCCGTGATTAATCTTTCGGCACTTTTAACAATTTTTTTACCTACGGCTTCGCAGAAAAAACAGCCATTATTTCATATTGAGAAGGATAGGAAGAGCTCGCGGGCGTAATGAATGCGACTCTCTCCGGCACGCGCTTCGCCAGAACTTCATCCGTCTTGATAGCGGCGGCGGTTCTGCACAGATTCGGTTATGTGCGCAGTGCATGCTGGGAGTCGGAGGGAAGCCATTAATGTGAGTAACGCTAATAAAGATGGACCAGCTTTGGACGTGTTTAGCTGCGTGTGCGAGTGTTAGGCGGTTATTTATGTGGAAATAAATAAATAATCTCGCAGTCGCTTTTAAATCAGTCCTTACAAACGGTATGTGGAGCAGCTGGTGAGGGAATGGAATTACATTTATCAAACTGTGAGCGAGTTGTGTGGAAACAGCCGACTGTTAGCGTTGATCATTACGATTATAAGGTTCATACGCACACACACAAACGCTTAATGCACATGTAAACACGTGTACATGCTGACTCATAAACACAAAGCGTGCCGTCCTACACATACAGATAGCACCGTACATCCCATAACTCTGATAAACAGGACAGCAAGTGCCATTGGAAATAATAGAGCTATAAAAATAATAACATTTAAAATGAGGCCATGCTTCTGTATAGTGCTGGTCTGGTGTTTATAATAGTTATTAAATATACAGTGTGAATGCAAAAAGTTGTTAGAAGTTTTGTCCTTTTACAGAAAACACTATATATATATATAAAAATTAAGAGACCATTTCAAAGACCATTTTGAGTTTTTTTGAATTTACTATTTATTTATAGGTATGTTTAGGTAAAATGATCATTTTTGTTTCATTCTGTGAACTATTAACAATATTTCTCCCAAATTTCAAATAAAAGTGATTTCTATTTGCATTAAGTTTCCACACAACAAAAAACTAAATAAAAGAAAAGATGCTGTGTACCAACCTAGACAGGTATCTCAAGACCCACCAAAATACCTTTTAAAAAAAAAAAAAAAAAAATGGTTATTTTTCCTCAATCCTTTAAAAAGAAGAAATGGTTATGATTCCTCAATCATTGAATGATTGAAATCTCAAATTTTCACAGTTCATATTTAGTTTTTATGATATAAAATTGCCCCAAAACAGACCAAAGTTGTAATTGATCCTAATATCAAGCCCTTCTGTGACAAGGGCAGTAGCACAATGGGTTCATATTTGGACTTACAAATACTTTAATTTATTATTAAAAACACATTCATAATGTCTTGCGGTCCTGTTTTCTGTGTTGTTTTTTATATTAGATGTTCATGTAATGGATTCTCATGGCAGACCACAAACCTGATGGAGGTTCAGCCACAATGACTTCAGTCCTCTGCAAACTTCTGAATCCACCAATGGCTGTAGAATTAATGTCCAGAGCACTTCCACACGCGTCTCAGTTCAATGGCATACAGCGGTTTGAACTTTTCTGCCCAGCTGAGTCTGTTTCCCCAGGCACGCCCGCCGCATTGTGCTCCTGCTAAAAAAGAGAAGAAAAATTCAATTCAGGCTTCTTTCATCCATCGAAGCCCCACAGGGGAATTACAGAACGCGTGTATGAAAATGAACATTTAAACAGGACTGCGGTGTGTGTATTAAGCAATTTTCCTTTAATTTTATGGATTAAAGTTCAAATGCATGCACCGTAACAATCTAAAACTGTAGAGTTAGATTGAAGCTGAGCCGAATGCCTTGAAACGTTTCCTTGAAAAGATCTTTACTTGCATATTATACGCTAGAATGGAGAGTATTAGCTGTGCAAAGATTAAAAATACTTGATAATTGCGTGAAATTGCGTTTGTTCTCTCTTCTCTCAGAAATCTGAAACAGTACTAACACATCTCACACCAGTCTGAGTTTTACTGGTTAGTCTGGTCTGTTTTGATGGTTTTGTGAGTACCCTTTGGGGGTCAGGCGAGTGCACACAATGTACCCTTCATAGGCAGCTCAGTGTGTTTCTGGAACAGAATGTCTCTGTGGATTATAATGTCTTTATCTGTAATGAAACTGTAGATGTGGATGTTGGTGTCTCTCTCGGCCCTGCAGCAGCTCAATGTTAACAGAAAACTACACACATCTGATCGTGACCCTTGACTTTTCTCCTGAGGCCTTTCATAGTTCATCCTGACTACAACACAACTCATAGCAAACAAGACAATACAACAATACAGTTCATCCCTATAGACATGAAGCATAAAAATGTATCCTGCAATGAAAAAAAACTAATTTATTTAGATATCAAACATCAGTCTGTTGAAGATGAGAGAAATAAACATGCATTGTGATTTTTAATGCTATCTTTTTAATACCCAGGAAGACAATTGACCTGAATTCACCCTTATTTAAGTCTTGACTACATAAACCATGAAACCTTCCCAAGAATAAACATCATAACATAAACTGTATGATTATCGTTATTAACAGAAGATCACTATTATCATCATAACAGCATGAAATATTCCTTCACATCAGTTTTTTTTCCACGTTTGTTGTCAGATTTGTGTGTATTTTGCAGAATTACTGTCATTACGAGCTTCTGATCATTCTAAGCTTTTTACATCCTCACAAATGACTCGTTTCTATGGCAACCTGCACAATGCCAATGATGTGTTGAGCTTCCTGTATCTGGAGTAATTCGGGATCACTCGAGGTGTCTGCAGAGACGCAGGTAAAAAGTTGGATGCAAATATTTGTTCACGTGATTTTCTCCAGCTTGGAGGTGATGGAGTGCTAACGCTGACATTTGTTCAACGGCTTTGTTTTTTCTTCTTCTGCAGATTTGAGTCTCAATGCACAATTGAACAACATGCACAAACTGGCGAGGTACAGCCGTGCCCACAGATAACAAATGAATGTCTATCACTATTAGAAGAAGCAAACCGTCATACATCTGACCCTGTCTACACTTTGTTACTATTGTCATGCTGATCATATAAATACATAAACAACATATTAATGTCTGCATATCATATTATAATTGAATCACAAACATCACAACGACTTCATACACATCTGCACAGCCAGCAAAAGGCAATAAATCTATTTTCTTGATAAATGAAAAGCGGCGTCATTTCTTTGGAGAAGCCACTTCCATTAGCATAATTCAATTATCATGATAATATGTTGCTGACAGCGCTAGCATTAAATAATGACACCCTCCCCTTTACAATTACATATACTTTCAATAACACATTTCATTTACGGAGATAATCTCATTAGAAAAACACACATTCATTAAAATGACTAACAAGCAGAAACCTTCAGACTAGATGTAATCTAAAGCTAAAGCTAATAGTTTTATTTACGTACTGTAATATCGCAAACAAATTGATCTTCCGTCAGAGGCGAAACGGAGTTTACTTATTGTTTTGAGCATCAAACTGAGAAGGAGAGCAAATGTGAAAGTGATGTAACTAATGAGGTCTGTTAATGAAGATTGAATCTCTCTTTTACGGTCGCATGGAGGTTTCTCGGGGCGATCTCATCCGCCGTCATTACGCGCTCGGTGGCGCGTGCTAATTTGAAATGCGGTCTGATCAATGCACCGCTGTAACGGCCTGTAGGTCAGAGACCCTGGTTTGGCTCTACACGTCAGGGGCGGTTGTGTTGCCCTCGTGACTTCATCAGGAAGGATTTTAATGCAGATCTTTACCCAGGTTTGGAATAATCTGTGCCTATATAGAGTGTTAAAATAAATAAAAAAAATAAACATGGTTTGGGTAAACTAACCATTTAAAAAAATTAATATATTTTTATTGTAAATTGCTCACTTAACTTTAACAACATTTAGTCTAGAAAGGTTTTTCTCTGAGCTCTAGATGCTGCTTATTAACGCCGTCTAATAAAAAATGTTTTCTCCGGAGTTCTCCGGTGTTAACCCTGGTTCAGACTGATATGGAAATCAATCTTGCGTGAGATCACAAGCTCCACTGTGTTTTCAATCGCTTCATCTGATTCGTAAACTTCTAATCACTCAAGTCTGGAAGACGCCTGGTCGAAGGGTTACTGGTTCACCTGGATCTCACTTCTGTGCTCCTGATGAAGTTTACCGACAGGTCAAAGATTGTAGCGTTTTCTTACCCTGTTATTCACAAATGTGCAATGATTTCACAGCATTATGAAGCAAGATTATTTTAGTTCAAACTTTGGCCTAAAAATAAGTTAAATTAGTTCAAACTTACTTAAAAGTAAGTTTAAGGTACTAAAATTATAATTATAAACAAAAACTAAAATAAACTAAAATAAAAATGTATACATTTTATATAGCAACATAAAAAATAAACAAATAAATATTGACAAAAAACATATACAGATCTAATAAATGTAACTAAAATTAACATAAAAAAATAAAAGCTCATTTAAAAAACTAGTAAACTACAAAAAAAACAAAAATATAATAACTTTGCTGTAAAGAAGAAATTCAATGTTCATATATTTTGACAGAAAAAAATAAATAATATATGTATTTATATTTTGTTTATTATTATTATTATGAAAATACATTAGTTATACTTAAACAATATATTAAGATAATTATTTATGAATTGAAATGATATGAATATATGAAGAATTACACTAACGTTTGTTTCTCCATCATTGGTCTCTAAATACTATTTAATGTCTAGGAATAAGAATATAATATGATTAATGTAAATAGCGGTCTATGAGTGAAATGAGTCATGATTTTACACATCACTTCACTCTGTAATTAGCCTGCGATGTGATTAATTTCACACAGAAAGCCAATGATCTTTATAATAAAGCAGCAGATATATAATCATTCATTGATGATGAGAGAGGTTATGAATTAGACAAACCAATTAACATTCTTAAATTTATTAAGCCGATGGGTGAAATCAACTGCCTAAACATTATTAAGTTAAATAAACCAAAAGACTTTGGTCAAGATGTTTACACATCTCAAGAAGAACTAGATGTTTCTCAAAGCCCAAAAAAAAGTCAATGTTATGAACTGCAAAATAAAAACAGAAATGGCACCAAAAGGCCATCCCATAATATTATTTTAAATACAAAAATGCAAAAAGCTGATTTGATATAAATATTGGCAGTACACCGGCAGGTGGTTTTTTGAGTAATTTAATTTTAATATTGTGTCCCGCGGGCCGCCATGAGTATAAAAACTCAAGTAAACATTACCGCCCTCCAAAGTTCCCTACATTTTACACATCAGTGCTTTTCATTACATCCGTTTCCTCATTGCAAACTGTTATGGGAACTGGAGAACAGTTTGCTGTTTCAGAAAGTTTAAGGTGATTTCAACATGGCCAACACCTGCTGTTTCCAGACCACTTCTCATGTGAGTTCACTTGATTTGTTGAACTTCTATGTTGAATATTGTATATCCCTCAATGATCATGAAAACAAATTCACTTAAATTCATCTGTCGAGTGAGAAACGACAAGGTTGTCTACGTTCGAATTACAATGAACACACACGCTTGCAGTGAAGACACAAAAGCATCGACTGAATTCTCCCGAAATAGTGACTGGCGACTCACAGCCTCATGGGGAAGCGGAACTGGCCTGCGGGACAGACTTTGAGTATCACTGCTGGATTGGGTTCTTGGTTCTTTAAAGCAGCAGCACACAGATATTTTTCAAAAAAGAAAAAAGTTCTTTGTGAAACTTGAAAAGGTTTTTTTCTATGGAATCAAGCTGTGAAACTTTTTCGGTTCAAATGGACCTTTTATTTTTTGGAGCTTGTTAATCAAAGACTCGTTTGACTACGAGAAGAATAAAAAATCATGTTCCTGTGTGCTTTATTCTAAAATGAAATATACATAAAAATCCAATACCTGGCCCTTTATGAAGACGTTAAAATAAGACAATATTTCAGTTAACACAACAGGAAACCCTTTCATTTTGCCTTCCTGATGTCTTTCCACTATAAATCTATACAACCAGATAGACATGTATAAATATATCATCTAAACAATAAAAGATAATCAACATAACACATTTCACTTGGTTTTAGAAAGTGTGGCGATTTACCTCGGCCTGTGAAACCAACAGTCGTCCTGATGAAAAGTGTTCACCAGCAATCCCAAACCATCATCATGGTGTTACAGGTGAAACTGGTTGATCAGCAGGTTAATAAATCAGATGCAACCTAATAACAGACAAAAAGAAGAAGCGTTTAGGGCAGACAGACTAATATGAAGAGTTCTTGCTTCTGGCTCCAAGGTCTGCTAGTAAAAATGCTTATATTTTGCCTTTTTCTCATTTCATACAACTGTGAACTGGAGCGAAACATTAAATTAAAGACTGTAACCCTTTGCTTTGCTGACAGCATGCTGGCATGATTTGACAAAGCTCCAAAAAATGTTCCCAGTATCGGCATCTAAATATGTTAATAAATACATCTAACACATTGCATTCTTTATTTTGTGCACAGTTCCCTGGAATCAAAAAACAACCGAGTTCACACACACACACATGTGCAGAGGCACACGCACGATTGCTCGGTACGTTAGACTGAGGAGACAACACAGAAAATTGCTGTATTTATTTTAAGCCCACGTCTCTAAGGTCCCAGACACTTAAAGCAAGACGTGTTCATGTCCCGATTAGACATACAACCCATTTACACCGACACAAACCTTTGAGCGATCTAAACTAGGAAACTATACTTTTCCCAAACAAACCTCCACGCGGCTCTCAGATGATCGTAGCGTTACGGAGAATCCGTCAGGGAGCCTAAAGAATCCCCCAGACGGCCGGTGACCTCACGCTCAGACCCCCCTGTGAAACTGAAGATCTCATCAGATAGAATGAGAACGAGTCGAACCTGGTCCCATAGAGACCACTTATCCAGCCGGCCTGTGTTGAGCCGACCGCACGTACAATGTGCAAAGTCTGCGTCCGCATGTTCTTCAGCTAGCAGTAAAAAGACTCAAGTCCGAGATAAAATAGAAACCGAAAGATATTTTTGGGAGGTTGTGGTGTCGCCAAACTTTAAGGCTGGTGGAAGTCTCCTAAAATTGGTGAGGAAAAATATAAACAGAATCAAATGAGACTGTAAGTGTTGAAAGAGTCTGGAGGTGTAACGAATGTAGATTGTAGAGGTAAAATAATCAGGATTTGGGAAAATTTGAGGAGAAATGTTTGAGGTCATATTGAGATCTTCAATAACATTGACTTTTAATTGCGGACTTGACAAATCTGAGCTCAGTTTGAGAAAAAACTCAAATATGAGATTTCTGACTCTTTCTCAGGAGAAATATCCGAGACACAGATGAGACATAATCTTTGCTCTTCCTTTAATCTCATTGAGATATTTGTTTTCCTATGGGGTTGTAGTGTCACATTAATCTGTCATTTGAATACCAACATCTTAGTTTTAGTTTGATGGTTAATCTTGTCAAGTGTTAAAATAACAGGAATAATATCTGGGCTAGAATGCATTCTAACACTGAAAAAGTTAAAACACTGCACCTTTCAGTTTCGACATTTTTTGCACAGTAAAAAGATCAGATGATCTCAAACAACCACGTGCATCCTTGAGAAACACCAAAAATATCGTTTTGTTTCATGCCGTGTATGTGATCGGTGAACTGTATCGACCCGAAAGAGCATTCCAATTATCTTTCAAAGTGATTCCTCAGCGATTTGCATATCAGCAGAGCCATCGATAGAGTCGCTGTTTGTTTCCTCTCATCCGCTGTCAGGCGCTGTCAGGAGGGAACGCCGGCTTTCGGTGCTTTCTGACTTTTAAAGTTCACCTAGTTTTAAAAAACAGCACAGCGGTTGTTAGATCCAAGGTATCATAATTCTCTCATAAAGATGTTTTTCATTATTCAATACCGTGGTGAATTATTAATAGCGAGCCATCTTTGTTTCGTGTCTGACGTGCACACGCGCACCAGCGCCGGTTATTTATCTTCAAGGTGAGTGCATTAAGTTTTTCTATTGAGAAACTAAATGGATTCGAGGCGAGCAGGGAATTTGAGTTCGTCTTATGTTGTCGTGACAGATAAACACATTTCCCGCTTGCGATTAGATAAATGAATTCATGTAAATTTGCCTGATTTATAGTCATCTGGGCTCTCCTCTAACCTTGTGATTTCCCTTCAACCTGTTTGTCTGTGTGGAATGAGATGCTGAGATTGGGAGATTTTCCAACTACGGGCACTTTTACTGTATGTCCTGGAAGTTGATTTTATTTGAAATTAAAACAGAAATGGATTATTGACATATCAAGGTCACATTAACACTGAAACTTTAAATGTTTTATAAAATGCGTTGCTAAACATTCTGAATAAGCCCATGGACACCGACATTTTATTCCAAAAAATGATTTGCAGTTCGCACCACAACATAAAGATAATCAGAGGTGGTGGGAATTGCATTAAAATAAAATGCATGTATAGCATCCATAGCAGACACATTAAATAAACCGGTCAAAGTGTGAAAATGGAGTTTAATTTGTAAAACTCCACAGGGCCATATAAAGAAACACTATTTGTGATGTGACTGCTGTGTATGATATCCATTCATAAATATTACATGCCCTTAATCATTACATCTAATTCAAGTGTAATTATATAAAGTTTTGCCCTTTTCTCCTCGCCGGACCTCTATCTAAAATATCACTTTCATCTCAGGAACGCTCCTCTCCCTGGGGAGTCCATTCGTTTTAATTATCATTGAATTTCATAGTAATTTAACTGCATAATCTCCTCCTAAATGATCTCCATATAGAGCTATAGGGCCGTGGGCAGGTTATCATGCAGAACACATGAGATCAGGGGTGGCCACAATTCATCATGGTCTCATTCACATGGCTTTTATCATTACAACACCATTTCTCTCACACAGAATATAGAGGAAACATAGTTAGGATATATTTAATCAATTCTCAGCATGATAATCAAAGGCAGATTGAGATTTGTCTCGTCGAATTTATATTATATATGGGAGTTTCTTATTCTGGCTCATTTCGACGGGAATTTATAACTGGTTATTTATGCACTGCTGCTAGAACCTAATACACAATTTAAATACTAGTAATAAAAGATGTTTTTTAGACCCAAAGAATCATATAGCCGTTTCAGAAGGGCTCTGCACACCTGCACCGCACCGCACCTGTACGAGTTCTGGAGAGCGCAGCGCAGCGCCCCCGTCTGTCCCACAATCCACCACGAGGCCTCGATGCTCAGCCTCAGTTCAAATGAACTAAAAACGCTCGCTAGCTCGCTCGTAAACATCTGCAAGATTGACGCGCGTCAGATTTTCTCGCTGTTAAGCCGATCGAGTGTCTTCGAGAAAGTGAGTTCTGTGTTTTACTGTACCTCAGCTATCAGATGTTGAAGCCGGGCATGACGTCACGTCCGAGTTGACTGGATATTCCCGTTAACAGGTCGGAAAACGAAGAAGTAGGCTACTGTAGCAAGCAATGTCAGTCGATAAAAACACACAATATAATTGTATTTTGGACAGATAATGCTATAGTATTATGTGTACAGATTACATGAAATCCTCACATCCTGCTTGAAAATGACGTCTGTTTAAAACCGGACATACAATTGTGAACTCGAGTCGGTACAGATCGATGACGGCGCTCAGGGAAACGCGTCATATGACGTCACGTTTGAGATGCTTCCAGTCACATTAGCGCGGAGTTCCCTGTAAAAACGAACTTTAAACTTTATTCACAGCAATTGAAAATAGCAATGATATAAAAAACAAAGTCTATTATGTAAGTTTTACTACTAAGTTAAAAACAATAAATACTGTTTTGGCAATGAAACGCTGCTTTACTAGCACGAAGAATAGTGTGTATCAAACTCTAACAAACAATTTTGTAGACATGAAAGTCACTTAACACACACACACACCCTTCACATTAATAGCTGAATCTTGAAATTCGTTGTTTCTGTTTGATATAAGGGTGTTTTTGTACAAAATTAAATGTGTTGCATATTTAATATTGTACAGTATATATTGTAGCCTATAGTTTGTGTTGTCCAGGCAGAGGGAAACACAATAGATGTATTATGTTCAGAAGACAGTATTTGTACAATATTTGTACAGTATTATCAATTTTAATTGAACAACTTCCAATTCCATCATCATCGTCACAAAAAAACATGACATAAAAACAGGCAGCATTCATTTTTTAACGATTCCCTCGAACAAACACTGTAAAAAATGCCATTTTTTTCACAAAGGCGTGAGATTAAAGGGTCCCTCTGGTCCATTTAACTGTTATTTGATGTAACAATTCCCATCTGGATCGAAAAAATGTCTGTTAACTCCATTCGCAGAGCAACATCGGGATGAACAAAGCGCTTTCTAAGCAGTCTGAGCGTCACGGGAGACAGTTTAAAAGAATCTGAAGGTAAATCTTTCACTTCTAAGTGGTTCAATAATGTGATCTCTCCCTCATTCAATAATGTATTCTCAGGAGACACTCGTAGACACGCTAAAGCATTCAGATAGCGTAATGTCTTCTTTACTGTATTCAATAATGTAAATTTTCTAAATGGGCTCTGCAGAATGGGAGTGTCAGTAAATTCCTGCCTGACATGAAATCATAACCGCCCTGTTCTGGTCTGCTTCTATGTATAGCACCGTCATGAATTTTGCATTATGTTGAATGACTTTCAGGGATATTGACTGACTGCAAGTGTAATTTGTCAGTACGGCGGATGTGGGCATACATCAGTCCGGCTGGACCGGTGATCTGTCTTAACTCTGGGGTTCTGATCGAGCGACGCAGGTGTCGGATTGACCGGACGACAGATTCGGTTAGGCCAGAATTAATGGGCTAGCGGGGAGACAGAAGCTTTTCCAACCAATGCCTAATGTGAAACAAGGACTCTTGTAATGTTAAAATGACCTTTGATAGAGCACTTGAATACATGAGATACATGCAAATCATGACATCTGCTCTCCTCACTTTTTTACAGCACTATAGTTTAAATCAGAAATACAAATCAGTAAACAGGAAAAACTAGAATTTTTTATTTTATTTGACTAGATGAAGTTATTTATCCTATTAATATCAATGAGATTAAATGGAGAGCAAATGAAAATGACTGGTTAAGTCTCATCTGCAGATAAAGACTCTTCATTGGAGTTTCATCTCAACAATGTCTCAAACTGAGCTCAGTCAAGTCATATTATAGAAGATCTCAATATGAACTCAAACATTTCTGATCAAATTTACCCAAGATTATTTTACCTCTACAATCTACATTCATTATTGAATGTTTATATCTCCACGTTCTTCGTGGATATCAGCGGTCTCTGTGTTTATTTCTCTTAAGCTGTTTTAGGAGAAATATTTGATAGCTAATTGAGACACAACCGAGAACTCCATCAGATCTCCCGAGTTATGAAAAAGCAACCTCTGATCATTTTCCTCTGGGTATCTGTATTGTTGATGAAAAGTAACCACAATTTATTTAACCGTTCGTATAATAAATGTTTGATTCAGACAGATGCACAGATGCATAAGGAAGCCGGTGACAGCCCACCTGTATGGCCGTCTGAGTCGATACAGCGCTCTGACAGTAAGAAAGCTATGAGAACACAGAGGGCTATAGAGCTGGAATCAGTCAAACGACAGACGTCCACGTCAGCCTATCTGGCACAGATCAGAATTTTCCTTCTGATCGGGAACGTCGGACCTCAAAGCAATAACTGCGGAGCAGAGCGCTCGTGAAGCTCCCGGTGGGTGATATTTCATATTCAGCTGCATGAAAGGGTTTGGTATCAGAGTAATGTTTGGATGCACAGCGCTAGACTTCACCACCTCAGGGGTAAACTGGGTATTATGCCTGAATGCTACACAAATGTTGCCAAGTTTATAAAAAAATACATTTTACTAAACAAGAACTGCTTGTGTAAATGTGGCAAAAAAGCTTGTAATGCATTTTAGCATGGATGTATTTGAAACATATACAAATGAGATCTCTTTAATATCTCCAGTTGTTTCTCATGAACATCAGTGAGATTAAATGTATGATATTTCTTAGAGTTTCAGTCTGATTATGTGAGAATTTAATTCAAAAACTCAAATCTCTCTCGAAAACAGACCTAAACGGCCTTTTGGGTAATTATAACTTTTCCATTCTACGTTTGGATGTTCATTTGGTACAAAAGCAATGAGTCTTACACAGAAGTATCCTGAAAACAACAAGTGCATTTGTGCTTTTCAAAGCAATTATGGGTCCTTTATTACTGTAAAAGTCAGATTTCTGCACCAATCTGTTCTCATCTTTAAAACAACCACCATTACATCCATTAAAATACACATGCACGTCTAAAAAATCTTGCTACTCAGATTTGTCTTGTTTATAGAAATGAAATAACATCGACAGCAAACGTAACGTCACGTTAATTCTTCTGCCTCTCAGATGTTTCTCCTGAGAATTTAAATATGCCTCCTCCAGAGATTTAGAAGACAGCGTCTCAAACTGTGCTTAGACTTCCCAAGACATGAAAGTCTCAGATCTGTATGTTCATGTAAGTATGAATATTTCATGTCAAATTCTCACTTAAGTGATCTGAGCTATGCTATCCATACTCATTTGATGTCTACATACTCCTGTACTGTATATTTACAATATTTTTATTTTGTTTTCCCATATTCTCTCGATCACATGATCATTGGGTGAACAGATTTGGCTTGCTGTCTCTAGCTGAACTCTCAAGGATTGAATTGAGATTAAGAAATGGAGGATGGATTCAGGATAAATGTCACTGGAGAGAAGTAAATAATGCTCTATATCATTGAGGTTTTATATTATTTGCACTCACAGATATTGACCAATAGTGTAGTTCTTAGTAAAATAATAATAAATCAATCTGGACCGGGTTACCACAGTTCTACTATAGTAACAACAACTGGAGAAACTGGCCTAAACTATGGTATATATTTGTGTAGAGGTTGTTCTGGTGATGATACACCGTCAGTTATTTACCATGCTTGGATTCATTTCAGATTTTAATATGCAAAACTATTTTAGCGATTTGAAGCCAGACACAACAAATCTGAACACTTGACACCTCTGCCATCTGCAGTCGGGCATGCGTGCCAACGTCTGAGATTTATCATGCTAAACAAAACACAACTGAAAGCATTTTAACGTTTGTTAAAATGATTCAATATAGTAGAAGCGTTTTTATCGTTATTTATTTTTTGTTTGTTGTGGAAATCTTGTTGTCTTGCACATTTCAGAGAGCATTTTGTCTTGAAGCGTACAGAGTTTTAGACTGTGTATGTATTGAGAGCGGTCATGTGAGTAAATCATAGCAGAAATAATTATGAAAAACACAACACTGTGAGTTTATAAATGTTCCTTCAGACGGATTTCTTTCACATTACAGGACGTTGCTTCCACCAAGTGGCCAAAACTGTACAAACACACTCGGAAATGATTGGGCATGTATTCATACTGATGACATCACCCTTACAGAAAATATTGTGGTACTCAGTACACAACACTCCAAAATACTTCCAAAAACCATGGTAATACTAGGGTACATAAAATGTGATATGATGCATTGTGATTTGTGCAATTTTTGTGAAGTGATACAAAACCTCTAAAGTACAATAAATACTGTAGTATAAAACATTTTATTTGTATTGTGCCATACCAAAAACGGTATGACCATAGTTTTTGAGACATATTATGTGGGGAGGAGACCAGGCCTTGTTGTTACATGAGGAGGTTTTCACCAGTGCTGTAGCACAGTAAAGTTTTAGCTAAAGTCATGATAATACCATGGTACATTTTTGTTGCATCTCTAGCCATCTGTCCTTTGTACTTTTGTGGACACTTTTCCAATTTAGATACAGTAAATTATGCGTTTTTTACTGCAACAAACGTGTGAAATAGTAACGATTTCTGACCACTAGATGGAGCCCAAAACCAACATTAAACATCAGAAATCTGCATCAAAGTGTCATTACATAATCGCATCACATCAAAAGCTACTGTATTTACATTTATAAAGCAAACACCAAACTTATATCTTTTAATCCATCCACTTAAACTGTATGAGAAGATAGTTTCAAACTATTCCACATTTATTACTGTAGTTTTTGAGACTTATTTTCCGGTCTTTTGAGTCACTCTCAAATGATGTTTGCTTACCAGGTGGAAGCGTGTGTATCAGATGTTGTATCTGTTCAAACGTGTAAATCCACTGTTAGCAGATCTTCATTATTGTAATAAAAATGCAGTTTCTTTTTTAATCTGTTAATGAGTGATTGTGTCTTTGGATTCTGTGATGTTGCAAGTCTAAACTTGGAAGATTGCAAACATTATTAAAACAATAAATGCTACTGAATTTTCACACAGAAGTAAAGTATAAACTAAAGTTGATATAAAGGTGTGTGTACAGCTTTATAAAGAAAGTGTTTTTCTGCTATAAGCATTTTCCAGGTTTGACCCCATAAGTTATAAAAGTGAAGTTGCCCTTCAGGTCTGAGCTGTTGTGGACATAGTCACACTTTTTACTCCTGTGATTTTTGGTAGCTTTATTTATTTATTGTATATACACATATTTAAAGGATTTGGCCAATGAAGACTATTGAACATTTTTGCTGTTATTTTCCATGAAAGATTAAACAAATGTCTTGTAATGAGAACAAAGTTTACTTTCTGGTTAAAAGCTTGTTTTGGTTGTTTACGATGCAGTGTTGAAAAAAATATTATTGTTTTCATTGTGGTTAAGATATGATTCACCCAAAACTAAAAATTCTGTCATCATTTATTCTCCCTTATATCATTTAAAACCTTTATATGTTTCGTCATGGAACACAAAAGAAGATATTTTGAGAAATGTCTCTGGGTTTTGTGTTCAAACAATAGAAGTCAAAGTGGTTCAGTGTTGTTTGGTTATCGACATTCTTCAAAATATCTTCCACATTACATATATATATATAGATTTCTTTAAATCCACTAAAACACTTTATGAAAAGTCACTGCCAAAATGGCTGATAAGTTATTATTGAGAAAAACTACTTTTTTCCATCAGAGTACAGTAAATGCTTTCTTTATAAAGTACAGCTTTAGGAATTTGTGAAAGACTTCTGTTTAATCCTCCTCTTCTGTAAACTACTTATGAGACTTTTTAGGGTCAGCGCAGCTCCTGTGTGAACTAGAAGTCTGCTCTTAAGTCCAGTTTGTTCACTAGAATTCCAAAGAAACCTGTCCTGACAAGACACACAGAATCCACCATAAATCAGCCAGACAACCTACCAAATGATGATCCTGTAACGCATTTGGCGCTAGGAAATCAGAAAGAAATGCTATTATCTAATTTCCTAGTGGAACTTCGTCTTGAAATCCATGAAGGATGTCATGTGAGTCTAAAATGATGGACGGCTCTAATCTGACACAGAGAAAAAACAACAAATTTGCAGGATGACTTGGGCATCCTGTAGAAACCCTCACACTCTTTATAAAGATGTTTAATAAGAAATCTTTGTTTTGGTCCAGACTCGATGTGCTCATGGTGTCGTTCGGTTCGGCCCGGGGCGCGAGAGAATGCGGATCTAGTTTCTCCTCGACATTTCTGCCCTTTAGAGAAGATCTGCAAGGGATTGTGTACATTCTGCACGGTTTTGGATATGGGATTGAAAACACATTGAGTGTGTGTTTGTGTTTGTGTGTGAGCGTTGCATCATGGAAAACTGGGTTTAGAGATTCATGAGAATGTTGGTATACAGAGTCTGTCTGCTGTAGACACACCCGTATACCAAACACACTAAAGATATCTTATGAGATGATGCAGAAAAATCAGGTCTCATTTGGAGAAATTGCTCAAAACAACTTTTTTAAAAATATATTTCTACTATTGCTAATTTGTTATAAAGTTGTGTAACTACGTAAATTTTCCCCACGGTCCTGTTAAGGTATCAGTGCATCTGTCTTGCCCCCGAGCCACACCATCACAAATGAGATCTCTTTAATATCTCTTATGAGATTAAATGGAGAGCAAATTAAAGAAAGTCTCGTCTTTACACCTCCATACTCTTCATTAAACAATTGTTTTCAGAGAAAAAGTCGTGAAACACGACTGAAATCTCTTGAGCTATGAGAGAGCAATGGCATTCTCCTCTGGTTTGTTTCTTCAGGCCTGAAATGCCAGTGGCACATTTTGAAAATTAACCAAACATAATGCATAATTATTGCTATTGGAAAGTTCCTGCTTTTAGCCTTTTACCACACATCTCATTCTTAAGCCACACAATGAACGCTGACCCTCGCCGACTATTTCTGTTCATAGAAACGGGCCAGTTGTGTTTTGGGTAGCACATAAGGTCAGATTGGCCAGATTGTGTGTACCGCAGAACAATGGCTTCTGCATTTGATAGCAGGCTTTTGGGAAAGAGATCCACGGCACGGCCGACCCCCATCTCCATCCACAATGACCCCTGGGCTCCGCTTCCGACCCACACTTAACGTTCGGATGACCACAGACGCCAGTCTTGACCTGTGACTGGATACCGGTTTGCTTGTCTCTAGGTGGGATCTCACATTGCATGTGTTTGTGTTTAAGAAAAGCCTTTCGCAGAATACTGCGCAAAGCAGGCTTGACTTTTTCCAAACTGTGGCTCTCGTTCATGTTAACCTAGTTTTATTTTTTGCTTTTTCCGTGCAAAACCACGACGATAGGGATCTTATGTGCCGTGTTGTTGCTAAGGAAGTAGGTGTTCAAGAAAAGATCTTTCTCTAAGATGTTGTTTTTCTAAAAGACCTTGGTAGATATAACAAATAGTAATAAAACGAGTGTAACAGATAGATCATGTCAGGAATATGACAAGTTTGAGCGCATTTTACAGTCTTTGTCATTTGAAGAATTGAAATACTCAGAAACACTGTGTTCTGAAGATAGTTATGAAACATAACTCATAACAGTCTCAATGGCAAGCATTTAAAAGCTTCAACAAAAACAATGTTGTCTTTGATATGTTTTGTATTTGGACTGTTATTTGCTGCTTTCGCAGACCGCAGAGAGAAAGAGATTTTCATGCGAATGCCGCAGAAAAATGTGCCCCAATGTGTGAATTGGAGTCGCTTTGGGATGTGGAAATAAAAAGGACATTTATAACTTTGATGTTGTGTCTCTCTCTCTCTCTCTCTCTCTCTCTCTCTCTCTCTCTCTCTCTCTCTCTCTCTCTCTCTCTCTCTCTCTCTCTCTCTCTCTCTCTCTCTCAATGAGGAGTGTGTTTTCAATGTCTTCTGCATAGAAAACTTTGCTGTTTCTTTAATGTTTATCCTCAATTTTACAATATCAGAATTGAGGATAATAAACATATCATACAGTGCTAAACCTGAATGTGCATTTGTGTATTTTTGTACTTGTTAGGATTGAATATTGCTAAATTAAATACACATTTTTTGCTCCAGATAAATGTCCTCACCACAGATTTTATTTCAACGTTTCTCGTCTTTGTCTCATTAATACCGTATCTGTTCAACAGAATCACATTTGACCTTCCAGCGATCACCAGCTGCATCCAACTTACAAACACAATTGTCCCTTTTAACTTCACCGCAGTGTAATTTCATTTGCAATTCATTATGAGCATATAAAGCGCATTATTCTGCTACTTTACACTTAAAAGCCGGGCCTCACACCGTGACTGTAACATGTGAAATTCATTGTGAAAGAGAAGAGGATGGAAAAACCCTCCCAGTGTTCACAAACCAGCACCGCAAATCTCTGCGAATAAAACATCCATGATGACATTAAAATGACATATTGTTGTCTGGGACATTTAGCCTCAGCGTCATATGACTAAATTAGACAGCTCTGAGTCTTTTGAAGGCCGGCCCGCCCTGAGTCTCTCCCACCCGGCTGTCATGGTGGCATGGACATCCAGCGTCGGCCCTGAGCTCCACGCTGTGATACGAACCATGAGCCCTATCCGCTTGCGTCGCTGGCCGCCCGGGGGACGACTGGGTCCTGTTATTTGTCAGTGAGACTCTGTTTTTTTCTGTGGGAAAAGGGACCGCAGAAAGCCCCAGAGGCCCGGCTGGGTTCGGCCTGTTGTATTCGGGGCAGCGAAGAGCGTACGTTTAGTGAAAACATGTTTTCTGTATACAACGCTGACATCTTTCAGAGCCGACTGTAATTGGAAAAACGTGAGATGGAAATGGTAGATTTAACAATGAGGCCGTTTCTTTTACAGTACGACGCACCGTAGAGACCCTTCAGAAAATCCATTATTTCCCCGAGTGGCGCTTTTTTTGTTTTACACTTAAAACACTAAACAAATTTCAGAGCCGTCGGCACAAATTGCTTGAGAGGCCACATGCAAAGACGAGAACAACGTTACTATTCTTTCTCTCGAACGTGGATCATAGATGTGTTTCAGTACTCAGCTCTTAAAATTATTTCGGAGAAATAAGTGTGCGCATAAGAAAGGTTCACGGATGAGATCTCTTTTATATCTCAGTTATTTCTCCTAGCCGGAGAGCAAATGGAAAGTCTCGTCTGCGTCTCTGATATTTTTCCTGAGAAATCTCACAAAAGTCTTTAGAGTTTCAGATGAGATGTCAACAATGTCTCAAACTGAGCTCAGATTTGTCTCGTCTGCAATCAAAAGTCAATATTATTGAAGATCTCAATATGAACTCAAACATTTCTCATCAAATTTACTCAAATCCAGATTATTTGACCTCTACAATCTACATTCATATACACCTTCAGACTACAATTTAATGAGAAAGATCTAAGAGACTAAGAACACCTGAGCTATGAAAGATCGACCTCTGAGCAATAACACAAATGAGACTTTGTTGACATCCAGAATGCCCAGATCTTTACTGTTGCATTGATTTGGTTTTAGCAGAATTTGTTTTCTTTGCCAAATCTGAGCACAATTTGTGATATTTTTGAGATCTAGAGGAGACACGTGAGAGATGACTGCTCTCCAGTGATGTGTAGAGGAAACGTTATTCTGATATACAAGACGTGTCATTTGTGGTTCTTACAGTTTGCCCGTCCGTGATTACAGTACTCATGAAATATTATAAGAGTCTCGTTGGCTTACGGTGTTGCCACAAGTGCTTTTATTTAGACCAAATTAAGTTCAAGTTGATTTATACACCATGGGATAATTGAAAAATTTAGTCAGCAGGTTCTTATGAGGTTATAAAGCCGCTCCGTCATCAGCGTTCGCCCGCTAATGGCTTTCAAATGTCCCGGCTGACCCAACACTAATTTTCACATCCATTTATTGCATGTAAACAAGCCGAGGAAGCAACGAACTGTGAAACGCTATCGTAAAGACGGCGTTTGACATCAGTGGAAATAGAAAGCGGTCCGTGTAAATGGAGACACGGCCAGGGTTGGGGTTAGCCGAGTACATGCTCATTTTCTACACGCACATGTGTTGCTGCGACTGCGGGATGGAGTGTAAGAGTCTCCAACAAGTTAATTTCTATGTTTCTTAGTTTCTGGTAGAGAATGACCAAAGTCTTTACCACATCTTAAGGTTTTTACCACAGTTAAATTATGTGTCATTGCACACAATAAAATTCCCACTGGTTGTATAGCTGTAGAAAGGGCCATTATAAGACTTTACAACATCTTAAAGACACAAATATTGTTAAAATGAACATTCAGATTTTCCACAGTTTTGATCTCTTTATGCACATTAAAAGTTGATGTGATGTTATTTGTGAATTTGGTCGCGTTAAACTTTACAATTTTAGAGAAATGCTGTATGTTTGCCTATTTACATGACATTAACTTTCTCAAGTTTGCTAAACATTTTAAAGTGTTGAATTACAAAATAAGTCATAAAAACAATATTTAGGTATTTTGCATTAATTATATATTTGTAATAATTATGATGTATAATAGTATAGTTTTACCTGATAGTAGGTTGCACATTTTAACAAATGAACGTAAGTTATCGTGATATTTTTAACACATTTTTTGCTGGAGGAGAGAAAAATATCAGCTTTAACGTACGCTAGTTTTTATGTGACATCAGATCTGTTTAGATGTAGTTCATTTGTATAAACTGTGAAAAATGTTGTGAATTGTATAAAAACCAATTATTAGGGATGCTGTGATGAATTTTTCCATCTTTTTTTCATGCATTATCATGATACGGTTGGCATGTCTTTTACTTGTTGATCAAACTTGATTTTACATTTTTGGTATTTTATATACAGATATTATTTACTTTAATTATGGATCATTTTCTCACCGAACAGCCCATGAAGTCACAGAGGTAGTTTTGCTCAACAATGCACCTGAGATGGAAGGGAGATAATACTTTAAAGCTTTAAAGCCGACATATATATGAAGAGAGGAAGGAGGAGTATTTATTACATTTCTGCATTTGTGTTTTTTTTCGTTTGCACATCAGAGAAAGAGTAAATTCTGCTGCGTTCTTCCCATCGCCTCACCCCCCATCGCCTGGGGACGAAACCAGCTCAATTTCGTCTGATTCCGTGCCAGAGATCCACACCGGCAATTTGACCTGTCAGCTCAGTCATGAATCACACTAGAAAGGCGTGATTAGTCAAGTTGATTTATTAAGAACACATAACACACATTTTCATACAGACATGAGCTAGAAGAGAAGAATGAGCTTTTTAGAAAGCATGCACTCTCGAAATATTAGCTTGTAGTATTTAGTGCACAACATACTTCTTTCACTAAACTAAAAAGTTTGGAATGAGAAGTGTTTGAGTGTATTGTTGGGAAACTTCACGTCTGTTCTTTTTAGGACACAGATCTTAGGAGGACACTTGAGCAAAAGTTTCCATTTGCTTTTCATTGAATCTTATTATTGTTATCTAGGAGAAACAGTTGAGATATTGAGGAGATGTGATTTGTATTTTGTGGAAATAATGATCAGCTTTGTTGATTGTTCCTGCAGCAAATGTTTATTTCTCTGTAATGTTGTTGGACGTGATGCAAAAAACATTTTGCGTCATGAGACGAATTTGTTTAAAGGCTCAACAGACGTTCATTCAACAACAGAGAACTAAAGATTTGTGAGTTCTGTGAACTGCAGACAGCACACGTATCTCCATCTTTAGACAGAATAAGAAAAGTATGTTTTATTTTCAGCAGAATGCAATAGGGGCAGTATTCATATTCCATGACTTGTATGTTTGAAGTTCGGCTGTGAATCTCTCTAACACATCCGCAGGGGTTTTTACTACGGTAAGGCCTGGATGGACTCATACTGTGTAATTATAATTCGGGTTCTGTGGTTCTGCTGTTAAAAAGAGACCACACAGTAACTCATCCACATGCAGAGGAAGATGGAGATGAATCCTCAGAATATCAAAAATTATACAGACAGAGAACTTGAACATTTACAACGCACTTGTCAACATGAGATTTGCTGTTTTTAAGCACGAACATGTCTCGTCTTAAATTCAGCACAATTCACAAAATAGATTTGAGATTTTATCACATCCTTACAGTGTGCAGTAACAAACTTTAAAAGAAGGTGCTATTAGTACCATTAGTAGATAACAATTATCAAATTTAGTTTCATTTAATGTTAATGTTAGTTCATGTCAATACAGTTTTTCGTTTTAGTTCATGGTGCATTAACTAATGTCTTGATTTCAAAAATGTATTAGTAAATGCATGAACTAACATTAATAAATGCTGTATTGTTCATTGTTAGTTCATTTGAGCCAATGCATTAACTTATTGTTAATAAATAGCACCTTATTGTAAAGTGTTATCAAACAAAATGGTGCACTTTTTATCCAAAGCGACTTCCATTGCATTATATTATACATTTGTTTCTGAGTAAGTGCAATCCCTGGGATGGAACCCATGACCTTGGCGTTGCTAGCGCCGTGATCTAACCATTGAGCTGGAAAGCTACTGTGACTCATAAAGTTGTAGTTAAAATTGTTATATAGCTTATATATTAAGTATACAATTTCTGATAGATGACTACAAACTATCAAGATCTGCCAAATAAATTGATACATCGCTCCAAATATTGTAATATTTTTCTATAAGTTTCTTTTGTGTAATGGACCGTTTCCCTTTGGGAACATTTACACAACAACTATGTCGTGCACTCTAAAAAAAATCCATAAAAATAGGGCACAATATACTGTATTAATATAAAGGAATTTTCCGTATTCATTTTTTACAGTTGTTTTACTTGTATTTTACATTTTGCTTTGCATTAAATTACATTTTAGCATTAACGGAAATGTCCGTAACATAAACGGAGAATGTACTGGTAATTTTCTGCCAGTAGTTTATCCGTTTTTTTACGGGGTTTTTTTTTACAGTGTAAAAACTGAAGTTTCCCTTGTGTGTTTCCTCTGGGATAACACAAATAATATATTTAGTCTGTGTGTGTTAAGCGTGGTAAAGTGCATTTATTAACACAACATAATAAAAGCCTTCGGGGTGACACATGACCCTCTGCTCCACATCGACGTTTAATATTTACGAAAATGTCCCATTTGGTTTATTTGCTTGACAATACAGAACAGTTTTTTTATCGTCTGTCGGGTGTTTACTCTTCACACCTGTATTGTCGCTTGTTCATGTGAGATGTGTTAGAGCTCATTGTCCTTCTAAGATAATACGTGCATGAAAACAATGGCGGTAAACCTGCAGGATATTTGTTAGACAAGCTTTATAGTTTTGCAGAGCTGTTAAGCGGAGCCCATGAGTTTGTTTGAGCGAGATTAAACACCATATGACAGTGTTGACACACACACACACACACACGCTTGTACCCTCCCGTCCTGGAGAACTTGTCGGGACAGCTTTTCTTTTTAACGTCCTGCGTTCATGAGTGACACTCAGAATCGGCTCAGCGTGAGCCAAGAAGCCAGATAATAACGCACCAATTACCTGCCACAACTGACAGCATCTCCGCTTCCAGTTCACATACAAACTCACAGCAGTTTAATTAAGTCAGTGAGTGACGGACAGAAACTTTACAGGCTTAAGTGTGCACCCTAAACAACATTCTTCAAAGGGCTAAAGTAGAAATGATGCTAAAGAGCAGAACACTGCGCATTATACCAAAGTATTTGTTGTGGGTGTGCAACAAGCTTTTGCACGGAGATGGATGTTAGAGATTATAGTTATGGACGCCTTCTTATGAACAGCTTTAGTCATTTTCGTGAGCACGCATCTTAATGCTACATGCTTTTAATTTGATAGCAATAGTTTGGGCAGGGCATGACAAATCTTCAAAAAGAAATAAACACCTTTGAGGCGACACAAAGCCATCAGTGACTTCGTCAAGTCAGAAACCAAAAATGGCTCTTCCAAAACAAAACGGTTTAATATGGTATTGTATGCTATTAATATTTGTTTTGATTGGAATCACTGAAATAACATGTTTATTAGAAGGGGACGTCCCAATGCGTTTGTCCATATAGTATAGATATATAGATATTTATTGTATTTCATGATTCTCAAGTATGGTGAACCTGGAGAGCAAACGCTCATTATAGCCAATATATATGTATGCAAAAGCTCTTTGACATATGAGATTCACACTTATTCATGCAGATGAGAATCTTTACCTAACAAAACATTTCCTCTTCCTTCAACTTTAAACCAATAGATTTTAAATCTGCAGCCTCAAAACCAATGAATCCACATCATTATTCTCTCTCAAGCTTTTGTAAATTAAAGGTGTGAAGCGGTTAAATTCGTGCTTTACATATGCAGTATCCTGGCGGCCAATTCAAATGATGACAGACTTAAATCCTGAGACGTTTATGGAATGATCTGTGCGAGGCAAATCAGCTCTGCAAGTCTAAATAAATCATTTGTAGACCTGTTGCTTCTGGACATATATTTGCAAACAGACCCAGGGCTGTTTCATTCATCCCATACATTTACATTTACATTTATGCATTTGGCAGACGCTTTTATCCAAAGCGACTTACATTACATTGTACTATACATTTGTACATTTTGTATAGTAAGCAAGTGGGGGTTAGGTGTCTTGCTCAAGGGCACCTCAGCCGTTACCCGCCAGCCCTGAGAATCGAACCAGCAACCTTCTGGTCACGAGTCCAACTCTCTAACCACTGGGCCACGACTGCCACACATACATACAACACAATGTATAGATTGAATAAAAGCGTCATAAATGTAAGTGAATGCCTTTTTAAAAGTCTGGAGTTTTGCACATGTTTTTAGGAATACAGGAATACAGATGTAAAAATCAAAACGTATTCTTTGCGTTAATCCGGGACAAAAAACGCCTTGTAAATGAATGAAGCATGCTTGGAAGCACTTTGAACGTCTCAGCACAGATATTATTTGGCACTCGGGCTTGTTGGAGGCATGTGATCTCAGTGATGTGACGGTCGGCCTCGGGCTTTATATGGATGTAAATTCATCAGTGTCAACACAGCTGCATGGGGACGGCTTTGAAGCCAACAGAAGCATGCTAATCATGTCAACACTAAAATACACGATTTTCAATTACAAAACACTGTTAGAACAAAATATGTCACCTATAGTATCTGCTTGAGAAAGAAGAAGCATTTTTAATTATTTACTCAATTACATAATGGGTGGAGTTTTTCTATTTTTAAAGAAACATCCTAAGAAACCAATTATGCAGAAGCATAACTTAGCCTATAAGTTAACTTTGTAATTATGTATATATATTTTTTTCAAAAATTAAGCCACTTGCATATACAATGTTGGTTTGTATATATTGAATATATTCTAAATAATAACATATGAATTTTAATGCAGTAAATAGAAGCTGTTTATTTCCAGAAAATAGATTTTAAAATAGATTTCAGCTTCCTGTGTTTTGGTAACAGGGTTGAACTAATCTATTATAAATGATTCACCTTTTGAAGTCTGAAGATTATTTTTGTTATGGAAAGTGTCAGTTCTCAGTTAGAGAAACGTTTACACGTAAAGTGTTTAACTCCAGCCCTCACCTTTCTTCTTTTTGTGTTTTAAGCTCTTCCCTCTTTTTCCACAGAAAGGATCTCTGACAGTAAGTTGATTTACACAGAGAAATGTAAAAGTTTAATTACCCCGCTCTTTACAGACCCTCCCACCCATAGGGGTGTTGTTGTTGAGGTGTGGCGCTGTAGCCCGGGGCATTATGGGATAGAAAGAGTTCGGGGCGGGGTGGAAGTGCAATCATCCCGGTCAAGCGCTTTAAACGCCGTCGGATAAACTCTTTGACTTTTGTGTGTGTTTTTTTTTAATTTTATTTATGCAAAGGCGGATAAAGCGTTTTATAGACGGGGTCACTGTTAAAGACATTAATCGTTTCATTTATTTTCTGATCTCTTTCCCACACAAACGCGGTTGCATAATCTCCATAAAGAACCTGCCTTGCTTTCATATCCTCCCTGTGTTCTTGGCAGAATGAGAATGTGTTTTTCTTTCCCAGATTTCTATCACGGTTCATCCAATTCTTCCTCTTCATCGCCACCCCGGCTCGCGTCGAGTTTTGACATGCCGAGCTGCTCTCTCAGATCTTTGGTGTCATATTGGGATGATCTGTAGGGAATCTGACCCCTGTTGTAGAAAGAAAGTGGTAGAGTCTTAATTGCGGTGAATGCAGCGCGGCTGGAAGAGCCCGAGGCCAAAATTCATTTGCATCCTGTTGCTTCTCTATCTCTGCTCATCATTATGACACACCTGCCGAACTGCAATTACAAGCGATGTGGTTACTGCCCTGTTTTTCTGCGCTTCTTTAAAAAAGACCTTTTCGTTATATATAGGGAAGAATGAGAATGATGCATTCCCGAAGCTTCTTTAGTTTGAACATTTTGCTTTAGTGTTTGGATTTACCTCAGTTCATCCCGTCATTTGCAACTTGCAAATGCATTGTTCTTTACTAGTTCTAGTATTTTGCTTCATTTTATTTGGCCAGGCTAAAACATGTCTTTTTGGCTAGTGTGCATGTTTTGGGGTCTTGCAAGATGGAAAGAAAAATCAAATGAGCTCAGAAGAAAATGTTATTGCTCTTTCTAAGAGTTCTCAGTGGTGTTTCAGGAGAAATAAAAAGAGAATCAAGTGAAACTGTAATTGTTGAAACACATGAAGAGTCTGAAAGTGTAAATGAATGTAGATTGTAGATGTCAAATAATGTGGATTTGAGTCAATTTAATGAGAAATGTTTGAGTTCATATTGAGATCTTTAATAATATTGACAAATCTGAGCTCAGTTTGAGACATTGTTGACATCTCATCTGAAACTCTAATGACAGAGGCATTTGTGAGATTTTTTATATTTTTTTCGCAGTTGAAAAATCTCTATTTAATCTCAATAATATCTAATTTGTGTTTTTGTCTTTCTGACGTGAAATTGCTTTAATAACTAACCTGTTTCTCCAATAAACTCCAATAGGATTAAATGGATATCCTAGAATTGATCCTATAAATCATCATATGCATCATATGCAATTTTATAGGCATCTACTTTAAACTTTTAGGAGGTCTCAACAATGTCTCAAACTATGCTTCAAGTCTCCCAAGCTATGAAAGAGCCATTCAATGTTTCTCATGTCTTCCCAAACTAATAGTGTATATAAATATATTTTTATATATATGTCTATAAAAATCTTGCTGTCACGAACCCGAGTCCCTCCTCAAAATCTTCACACAGCTTTAGATGACAAGCAAATTTCATCTGTCACTCAGCGTTCAGAACTACAAAGTCAGAGTTGTCACGCTAAGACGCATGCACATGTGATTTACTCCAACAGTAACACATTATATCGCATTATGAAGCACCTTCATACACGCAGCTGCCGGCTGGAGATACGCGAACAACAATCATCTCCAAACCCATCTTTGTTGTTCGCATAATGCATTGTCTAATTCACGGGTAATTCAAGCGCCGGCGTTCGGCTCCAGCCCTCGGGACACTTTTCTCTTCATATGCTTATCTGCTTGTTTAGGGGTAAATAAACACGAGAGTATGATATCTGACTGTTGCTTTCGGTTGGGGAGGGGGGAACGAAGGAGAAGAAAGACAAAGTTCTCTTTGTCTCTGAACTGCTAAAAACAAAGATGATTAAAACATAATGGAGTCAGAATGTGGAACCCTCCTCCCCACCTCCACATCATGTGCCACCGCTTGAAAAAAAACACACACATAAAAATAACAACAGAAAACTCTTACAAATGGGACAGAGGCTCTTTGTGAAACTGCTGCACTTCTGAGCATTTCAAACCGATCCTCACCAGATGAGAGAGATCGCATGAGAAGCCATGTTTAAATCCAAAGCAAATGTGTTTAGTCGCCTTCTTCTGCGCTCTTGAAAAGAAAGAAATAAGGTTCCTGAAAGGATCTTTGTCAGGTTGTGTTGCACAAAAGATTCTTTGTGCTATAGATTCTATCTATAGATCTATCTATCTATCTATCTATCTATCTATCTATCTATCTATCTATCTATCTATCTATCTATCTATCTATCTATCCCTCATAACACGGGCCTTCTGGCTATTGGCACATTACATATAGGTGAACAAACACAAAGAGAAGAGCCGATGACTAATATAATCCCGCTTTTGAGCCGAGGGCAAAAGTTGACAGAAGTCACTCTGACGTGCTCTATATTCCGCTTTAACACTTTTACCTCCACTTAGTTAATTACAGTCTTTGGTCTCACCTGCTAACTGCTGCCTCGAGGATGAAAGAAAGTGGTTTTATGTCTTATATACTGTACTGTATATGAAAAGCCACACAGGATGTGTCACAACTTTTCATCCTGCGATCAAACAGAAGCGATCACGACGCTCCGAACAGCTCAAACATTCCAGCAGTAAAAGTTCGTTTGAAACGCGTTGCACAAGGGAAATGTGGACGGTCTGCACCTTCGACAAAAGAGGTCGTGGCCAGATCTCGTCTTTAATGGTTCTTCTGTGGCTGTTCTTCTAACTGCACCCCACCTGCTCTCATTCATGCTAATTATAAAGCAAAAGGAGCAGGTATGTTCCATTGTAAGACGAGTCATTATGTAGCTATGTGTTTAGTGTAGGTTTTTTCTTTTGTGTTGGAACCTCCCCCCTCCCTGCTCTCCTGACTGAGGCTTGTGGGTAATTATCAAGAAATGGAGGTGACCCGCCACACCCCACATTTAGTTTGGCATGTTGTCTGCGCTCCCTGGGTCGTGCCTGGACGTCTGTGCATGACAATAGGCCGGGCAATGGACCCGGTAATTATAGACCCGGGGCGGCTATGCAACGGCCCAGTCAGAAACACTTTCAGAGGGGCTGAAGTCATACTGCCGTTGACCCCGTCTCAATCATCCAAACGATCAGGTCTGGCCATTGTTGTGTATATGTTTGTTGTTTCTTGAATGTTATGTTTTATGACGCCTGCATTTATTTGTGCTGTTACATGAAAGTCCACTGGTTTATATATTTAGATGCATTTGCATGGTCAAGATTTAAGGGTGAAATGTGGACATCTTGGCTCCCAAAACTGGCCAACATATTAAGATTTTCCATAATCTTCATCTTAATATAAAATTACCATCAAATAGAATGTTTACGTTGTAAAGACGTGCATAATAATTATTTAAATTTTAATTGTATTATTTAAAAAGCCTGTGTTTCAACATGATTATTATTGCATTAAAATAGTTTTAAATAATAAATAAAATAAATTGACTAAACTACCTAAACGAATGAATGTGTGTGTTTATGTGTTGTATGTGAACACTAGAGGACGCTGTTATTCTCTGTGAGCATCTCTCAGTCACGATGTGGTCTCATTAAACACTTTTATAAACAAACAGGAAATCACATGAAAATAAAGTTCCCTCGTCTGTTATTAATTCGTCTACCATTAATGTTTCCTCGTTTATACAAACTAGTAACTTATTTAAACGGACCACAAAGTCAGTAAATATAAACAAAACACACGAAACAAAAAACAAACCATGCATGTGTAGATTAAAAAGGTGAAGGGACTGCGTACATATCATTGTAAAATATTTATGTATAATTAAATCATGTATAATGTAATATTTGTGTAGAATTATTTACGCCGCGGTCGATATGAACTCACGTGAGCAGAAAATAGCCTACGTCATAACAGCGCACGATGCTGACAAACACGTCATTTTGTTTATGTTGCTTTTTTTATCCTATATATAAAATTGAATTTAAAGCAACTACGCTTTTAACTGCACATTTTACTCCTGGGCATTTCTGTTATTAAAAGCACCTGTTGTGACAACATTAGATGTTAATATTTTTTATATATATTTACATGTTTCTTTAGTATGAGCCACAATAACAGAATAAAGGCACAAACAGAAATATCTGCATTTAAATTCATACATTTAGTATGACAACCTGCTACTACAAACACTCATTCATTATTCTTTTATATTTTATAACAATAATAAAGCAATCTGAACTAAAATAACAAAGGCACATGATTAAAAAAAATGTAGGATTGCTTTTTAATTTGTTTATGAAATATATGTATATTAATTAAATGTTTTATAATTTATATATCTGTCAAACTAATTTAAAGCATGTAAGCCTATGCTATTCGTTTATTTATAATGACAAAAATAAATTCAGGTCTATACATTTATACAAAATGAAGCCCTTAAATTTAAATTGACTTATATCAACTCTCATCTGATTTACAAATGAGAAATTATGTGACTGAAATGAATCCCGAGAATGAGTCCAAACTCACAGTCAGTCATATCTAATACGTAAACATTCATATCTGCTCAGATCAACCTTATGAATATAAATATAAAATGTAATACTAATAAAATAATGAATAAAGACACAAAGTTAAATACATTGTTGACAATAATGTGACTTGTATCATTGTGTTTTGAGAGCGAATATTTTTCTGTATGTTTTAAACAAACGGTTGAATTTCTCTTTGAAGTTCAAATTCAGATCCGGCTGATAAAATAGAAACATTGTGCAAAGATAAAGAAATGTGACGCCTCCCTCACCTGAGGGCGAGCGCTCTTCAATCCTAATCCTTCTTCAAAACAATTACCTAGCAGTTGTTTTAGTCTATTTAAGTGTTATTAAGGCACATTTTAATCTTTACATTGACTTATTAAACTCCTGTGGGTTAGCATATGGCTCAGTGGCTGCTCGTTCATTGCTCGGTTGATTTATCGAGTTCATTTAAATATCAACATTGCCTCAGAGCCCTTCTTCTAAAATTTCATTGGAGAGATGAAATGGACTCAATGTGAATAGCATGCATAGATCTGAGAAATTAAGACACTATATGTTCTCTATTATCTGTTGTATTGGGGAGAGTGAAAGACAATATGCTTTAAGGACTTAATCATTTTATTTATTAGGATGAATTCAAATATGTTTTCTGTCTTGTCATCTTAAAGCTCTTCAACTGTATCTTTTTGATCTAATCTGTAAACGTGTCAAAGAAATGCACATGATCTATAACCTTACACTTATCATTCATCTGTGCTTAAAGCTTTCACTCTGTACTCAAAGATTATGAACTTGTTCCGGGTTCAAAACAACTTGCCATATACAACACACATAAAATGTAGTTTTTCTGCAGTTTTTATCGTAACGCACGTGCAAGCAAAGTTTAGGCATGGGTTGTAAAAATACGCAGCTATAAATATATCATGCACAGGAACAAATGAATAAATGCTCATTGATTTCATGTTAACTTTGACTTTTATTGAACCCGGAATATTCTTTCAAAGAGCAGCATTAACCTCTAGCTGTTGAGTTTTACCAGCACATAAAAGAGCGAGAGGAGGTGTGGAGGATTGAATGAGAACGTGGAAGTAGAACAAAAACATGCTTAAAGATACTACACTGATGCTCAGAATGATGTCGATATATATATATATATAAGTGCAAACAGAAGCCATCGGGTTGATGGAGTTTAACAGTAAACTACATCTGAATGTTTCATGAATAATCACAGCTGCACATCCATAAACAACTGGAGCTGTGCTATCAGATGGTGCTTTCTGAATCATTACTGCTCCGAATGAAAATGTGTCTGTGGTGCACGAGAGAGAGAGAGAGAGAGAGAGAGAGAGAGAGAGAGAGAGAGAGAGAGAGAGAGAGAGAGAGAGAGAGAGAGAGAGAGAGAGAGAGAGAGAAGAGAGAGAAGAGAGAGAAGAGAGAGAAGAGAGAGAAGAGAGAGAGAGACGTGTAGTTGGGTCTAAAAGAGACCACACTGAGTTTTCTTTCATTCAATGCAAAAATTACATTTTAGAATTAAAAATGTAACAAATAAGAAGTATGAAACTAAATAGAAGTTTACAAATATTTAAGATTTGTGTTGTTTTCTACCAATCAAGCATAGGCTATTTGTTATAAAATTGATGTAAAATTCTGCTTTAATAAAGCAAATCAAGCAGGTATGACAGTAAATTCTGTAAGACACAAAAACAAAAAAATCCTCAAATTCATGTTTACATCACATGAAACATATATTTTCAGTTGCTCTTATAAAGTAGACGTTAGGTATGTGAATGAATCAGGTGGTTTGAGAGATTTGTGATGACAGCTGAACAGAAGTTGTTTTACAGGTGGAGTGAGGTTTTTGTTTTAAACATCATACATTTTTATGAAAATGGCGTTTAAATCTATAGACTTTCAGACCCTCTTTTACATGTACTTGATGAAAAGAAGAATGTCAATTTCTCTCTCTTTCTTTCTTGCTCGCTCTCTCGTCTCACTGGGATGGAAACAATTAGCAGAGAACAAAGAAAAAAAATTAAGTCACAAGGAAATGCTGAAAACATGAGTTTGGTAAATGACCTCATAAACACCAGTCTCACACACACACGCACGCACGCACACACACACGCACACACACACACACACACACACACAGAGTGTGTGTCTGCGTTCAGAATCTCTCTCCGAACCCCCTGTACGTCTGTTTCATCTGGAATTCATATGGGCTTCGATTCGGCCCCCCTCACGCAATCTTTCTCCAAACTATTTCCTTTTTCAATTTCCAGAGGAAGTTGTTAAATGGTTCCTGAACCAAACAACCTTTTTTTCTTCTCTCGTCTCTCTAAACTCTGTTCTTTCAGCACCGCTGGAGCCTCGGCCAGCAGCAACTCTCGCTGTTATACAGCTGCATTTATAAACAACACTTTACATTAATGACATGAAAGAGTCAAACCTTTTTAAAGGAATATAGTTCACCAGTTCCCTATTACAAAAATAAATCCTCAACTTTAAGGAATCTTGACAGTGTTCTTGATACAATAAAAGTGATTGAAACTAGGCCAAAAACATTGTGTAAAGAGCGGACAGAAGTTTCAATCGTTGTTTGAATCGTTTTTTTGTCATTTGCGTACATGTGAATGTGATGCCTCAGGATGTGTCGTGTCTGGTTTGATGTAAATGATCACACATGTGAGAACCAACCAGGTGTGATCTCATTGATATTAAATCTAACTCAACTCGCTCTGAGACGCTGTATTTTAATATATGCAAACGTGAATTATAAGACGGAAGGCTAGATTCAAACTTCAAACTCTTCCTTTAGCACATATTTTTTAAGAAAGTTGTTTGATAAAATACGTGTTTACATTATTTTATTATCGTTATAAGAATATTCAGTCTGTAGTTTCGATCTCTCTCACTCGAGGGAATGTCGTTTGAAGGACGCGGCGTGATTTCCTCCAAAGGCACACGTTTCCCATCGAAGTCGCCCTTCTCTCCAGCCCGTGGCCGGCAGTCGTGCCTGGAGACGGAGTAAACCCCGGCCTCCCCATCCACTTCTCTAAACCCCCCAGAGTCATCTCCCATCAGCCCAGCTGCTGTACGAGGGTGAAGCTGGAGGTGTTGAGCAGCAGGTTCTAACTGTAAGTTGTGATGACAGGTGTCAGTAGCGTGAACGCCCGCCGCTCTGATGACCGCCCCTCTCGCTTACAGTCGGACGCGCAGCACTTTTCTCTCTCTAACACACACACACAAGCATTCAGATGTTAATGTAGCTGCAGGCTGTGTCCTCCTGGTCTGGCACCCTACACACGCCCGCTGCCAACACTTCTTATGTTATCAAGAACAACAGGGTGTGAGAGAGAGAGAGAGAGAGAGAGAGAGAGAGAGAGAGAGAGAGAGAAAAGTTACGCAGTAAATCAAAAATAGCATCATGTTTCGTTTTTTACTATGTGGTTTCTAAGGTGTTTTTGGTGGTTGCTAAGGTGATTTAGTTCCTGGGATGTTGCTATGGTGTTCTGTGTGGTTTCCAGTTTGATGCTCAAAATGCAGTGCTTTTCATCTGTTGCTACGTGGTAACTAAGGTGTCCTGGATGGTTGCTCCATAATTTTTGGGGGTCTGTAACCTTTTTGGCCTTTGTAAGAAAGTACTGCACGTTTCTGCATTATCTGAATCTCATCAGGGAAAAGTAATAGTACATCTCTTCTGTGCTGGAAAAATATGTAAGTAATTTGTCAAAATCTCAATAACAAAACAAATAATATATGAAGAGTTTATTTCCAAAACAAGATAACTCAAAAATCATATTTTTTTATTGTGAATTCCAATTAATATCAATAAAACTGCATTTGGTTTGTTTTGATGAAGCATAACAACTTATAAAAAAACAGCTAACTAACACAATTAAAACATCATAACATCATAAAAAACATATTTTTTTAAAATATTTATCTTATCTTGTTTTGGAAACAAACTCTTCATATAGACATTTAGAAGGAAGGAAAGTTTAGTTGCCAAGTGTCCACAAGCAATAATATATTTTCTTGTATTTCACATATTTAAATTTAATTACATTTATTTCAATTCACTCAGTTTAATTAAATTGAAGCTTCCGAATGAGACACAATAACGACGAGGAAATATACGAAAAAATATATGAACTAGTGGTGTTATTTATTGTTCTTTTAAAAGGCAGCTGTCTATGTAAGAAGAGCAGTATAGTCTTATACTCTGTGTTGGAGGAGAGCCACCGAGCGCTTGTTTCTTTTAATCTGCGCTCTATTCATCAGTTTTGTTAGTGTGTGTGTGTATGACAGGACTGTGTGTGTGTGTGTGTGTGTGTGTGTGTGTGTGTGTGTGTGTGTGTGTGTGTGTGTGTGTGTGTGTGTGTGTGTTTTGAGGGTCACAGTGGGGGTCTAGGTTTGGCTCGGTCCGTGTGGAGCCGGCATCAGATCATGATAATTAGCTATTGGATCTTCAGTGGTCCCTCAGTAGGGGATCAAATGCTTCTCAGGACCCACACACACACACACACACACACACACACACAAGCTCCCGAATCCTATTCTGCTCATCATCTCATTCACACACTCGCTTTAAACTCACTGTCCTCAGTGCACCTTTTCACACGGCTCAATGCTCTTAAAGGGCCGGCGTCACAAAAGCACAGTGTTTATTTAACATTCCTTTAAAAGCTCAAACCCCTCCTTCCCTGTTAGGACCCAGAATTTAGGAGCCTGTCTCTTTCATCTGGCCTTCATGCATATTAGAAAACAGGCCAAATTAAAATTAAATATTGCTTTAATTTGCATTTTACATGCATTTAGCAGAGGATTTTATCCAAAGTAACTCATCTGTTTAAGGATTTCTTTAGATTTTTCTATTTAATTTAGCAAGTTTTGCTATTATGAAACACATTTTGTACTCGTATATCATAAGGTTTTTTGTTAATTGGGGAAGTAACTGCTCCAAGAGTTTTAAATTTGCGTGTTTTGTTTATTGATGTGCACAAACAAATAAAACGTAATGGCACGGCCTGTTTAACATTACTCAGCTCCTCATGTCTTGAGAAGAAGCAGATTTGTTGTGCTCGTGCACATTGTGAGAAAAACAGGCGGCATGCGTATAAGCTTCATCATTTGTATTAATGTATTCATATTCTGGAGCGTGTAGAAGCTTTATGTTTTTAATTAAGACACTTATTAGCATCATACTTAAGCAAATATGACCAATGATGATTTTAATATTCGTGAGAAAAGCTGCAGTTTCGTTTTGACGACTTTCTCACCGGCCGAGTTTGCGTCGTAGAGAAATTAGTGAAATGACATTTGACGTTCTCATGCGCGAACTGACCGCTGCTAATCTTTACAATGTCATTTGCATTTATGCAGATTAATCTTCTAATCTGCATATTTTGTTAATGAACAGGACAGAACGTGAGAGAGAGAGAGAGAGAGAGAGAGAGAGAGAGAGAGAGAGAGAGAGAGAGAGAGAGAGAGAGAGAGAGAGAGTTTGGTTAATTAGGAAATCTTTGCTTTCGGAGTCCTAAAGGTCAAAGTGCTGCAGGCTCACATACACGCTCCCTTTAACATGACATGCTTGATGTGACAAGTGCACACAGATTCTCTTTCCTTCTTTCTTTGGCGGATTTACAAAGACATTCTAACTATTGTTACCTTTTTTTTGTATAATTGTATTGATAATAAATTAAGAAAGATGCATTGGCTAACATCAACTACAATAAGCAATATAATGTTTCATCATTTATTCATTTTTTTTAAACTTAGTACAATTGTTCATGTTAGTTCACTGTGCATTAACTAATGCTGCCTTTTAGAACTTTTGATTAAAAAAAGGTTTTACTAAATGTTGAAATTAACTACTAATGTACTAAGATTAATAAATGCTGTTTACAAACCAACAAGTACCAACAACAGGTGCTTTAAACTGTATGATAAATAAAATAATAAAAATAAATGTTAAACTACAATATTACCAAACATGGTATTAGTTTTCTACATAGTATACATCACAGAATGTATGGTATACTAAAGTTGGGTGAATTAAGATAAAGTGGCCACATTTACATTTTTTCATTTGGCAGACGCTTTCATCCAAAGTGACTCACAATTGCGATTTGTCTAAGTAAAGCAATATTCACAAGAAGTGCTAGTAAGTTTTAGATACAACGTTAAGCAAGTATACAGAGAACATCTAGAAAAGGAAGAGAAGTTTTTTTTTATATATATTAAGAGACAGTTAAGTGCTCACGGAAGACGTGGTCCAGCATTGACATTGTCTAAAACTTTCCCATTTACTTGATTTTGTTGTTTTGTAGTATTACATGAGAGCACAAAGCAAAGCTAAATAACATGATTTGTTATATTGTGAGTTTGTAAAGCCGGCTACGAGAAGGTTTGGAGGTTTGTGTCCGTGTCGTGCGCGAGGATGCGCTTCATAATAACATCCAGCTGAAAGCAACATTTCCAGAGTAATTCCATGATTATGTCTGACTCCAAACACACCGCGCTCATTTCCCTGTCCTCATACAACCTTCCTGAACATTTCAAAGCTCAGAGTTTAGACTTGATTTCCAAACAATGTTTAAACCTGTGTTTGTGTCATCCACTTGAGTTTCTCCATTGTTTTTTGTTTTATTGATGCAATTTCGTCATCACTATATTTACAAACCCCATTATTGTTTTTATTTTTGTTGTATTTTCCCAAAGATAAAGACAAACAATTTGAATCAAGTCTCTGCGGTCACAAAACATTATTGTAGGTTGCTATGGTATCAGATGGTAATACCGCGGTACTGATGTAGGGGAGACAAGGCACATACCTTTCAAGGCTACAAAAAAGCTTTTATTCTAATTTCCCTAAAAAAATATTTTTATTATGTGACAACATGTCCCAATGTCCCCTATACAGTACCATTGTACACCTTTGATCATTTGCATTCAATAAACTATGGTGTCTACTCTAGAATAAAGACAGTCAGATTTAATTTTAACTTGATTCTATAAACAATTAAATTCATTCACACAGTCATGACTTTAGTTAGTGAAAACTAAACATGTGTATGTGTTCTGTGAAACACATCAAAGAGCTCGTAGCGTCTTTCTCTCGCTGTCACGCTCAAAAGAATGTTGCATCTCTGATGTGATTGACAGCTCTGACAGATGCTGACGCTGGTGGCGGCTGCTGGAGAGAGAGAGAGAGAGAGAGAGAGAGAGAGAGAGAGAGAGAGAGACCTCGGGGCCCTTCAGAGACATTGGGTGAGTGTGTCTGGATGGAGAACTGTCAAAAGTGAGCTGCTCCAATTGCTTAATAGACAGCTGACAATGAACATCACATCTCCAGTAATGAATGATGCAGAAAATATTTTTAAGAAATAAATGGGATGTCCATATTAATAACAAACAAATATGGTATTGAAATGGAAGTTCAGATAGTTTTTGCTACTTTTTTGTTGATTTCTAATTTTAAAGAATAGTAATGATTTCTAAACACTTGTGTTTGTTTTTTTACAGTAAAAAGTTCTAAATACCATAAAACAACATGAATACTTTAGTTTTGGACATTTACTATAGTCTACTTACTTCTAATTATTTTACAACAATTTTCTGTGTTCAGAATTATTAATGTATTGTAAATTACTGTCAGCCGGTTGTAACGCGTTGTATTTTAATGAAATATATTATATATTACATAATGGCTACATCATAAAAGAAAAGTTTCAGAACTAAAACTGAAAGTGATGAAACTATACCTCTCCAGACATAAAACAACAGCTATAAGTGCAAAGGAAATAATAAATAGCAAAATATATGTAATGAACATCAAATCCATCAAGAGAATTAATGAGAAAAAATTATGTGTATTTATTTATTTTCATTGATATTCTATTTATAAATGTGCATTTTATATGTATATTGTTTCTAATATTTTTATATTTATTTTTAGAGGAACGACCTGTGACACTACATTACATAACTGCATGCCATCTTGCTTCGCTGAATCTTTTTTCTGATCAAGGAAACAAGATGTAAAAAAGGTAGAAATTGTAGAAATTCTGAGCGGTTTCATGGGTTTGAGACACATTGCACATTGTTGAACACTTTGTGTGGTGTGTTTTATACAAACATTATATAAAAACTTTTCTTGAAAAAAACTATCACACTGTTATGAATGCATAAAGCTGAGAGTTAACAATATTTCACCAAAAAATGCTACTAATAGGCTATTAGTACTACTAAAACTACTAGTGTTTTCACACTTGCATGCATGTTAACGTGTGAGCATGCACACGTGCAGTCATGCAGAAACTGTTTCTCTCTCTCCGTCTCTCTGTTAAAGGTGAGTGTATACCTGTGCTGACGACTGGAAGGAAAACAACCGCCCTACAAATGACAGGATGGATTTCATAAAGCAACAGATAAGATTCAGTTTATGGATTACATGTCCACGGCACACAACTTCTGTCTACACCTCGGGATTTCAGAGTTTACAAAGCGACAAAAGCCACCCTCTGCCAACAGCGTATCCCAGAATGCACCGAACCCGTGACCCGTGACCGGCGGTCTAATCTAGACTCTATTGAGGATGTGCGTCTCAAAAGCGGCCGCGTTCAAATCCAGACGCGCATTTTTACGAGCAGCGCTCCGAGTGACGTGCTGCGTGAGGTATGCGAGAAGGTGAGCAGTGGAAAGTTGAGTTCTCCGGGAGGGTACGAGTCTCATGCCTGCGGTGAACGGGACATGTCGCTGCAGGCTCTGCCGTGTTCATGCAACACAAGTGGAACTGCGCTGATGACGTTTGGCTGCACTTCATAACCTGCACTTTGTGTGCTTTACTTGGAAAAGGTGACGAGTTTAACTTGGCAGTGGCGGGAAAGAGTCGTAGAAAGAGTTTTTCCTACGTGTGCGTGTCGAGATGAGGAAAAAACACGCAAGCGATCCGGTCCGTCGGGCTGCTCTCGTAAAACCTTTAACGGGTTGAATCACCGGCTGCGGTTGCTTCATCCGAACACCTTACAAACACCTCTTCAAGCTTGCTGGGGTTCTCATGTGCATCTTTAACATAGTACGTATATACCAAATAAATGTGGTTTTCACAAACCATAAATAAACGACAAGGTTTTTAAGTTGATGAGAGAACGAACTGCAAATCCCATGGAGCATTGCAAATTCAGTTACATTTTTAAATAACACTTATCACAATTTCGCATTGCTAAAATGAAATAATCGTCTGTAAGATTGTATTCGGTTTATTGGTGACAGAATTGATGACAACTAGGCTACATAAAAAATGGATGGGCATCTGTCATATCTCTATGCTTCATGAGAATGACATAAGAACTGGTGGTGCGATATAAAACTATTGACTTACAGTGGGATTATGGGTAGTGTAGTTCATTATTAAACTTGTCATATCTTCATCACTCAAAATTGATTTCTCTACGGATAACATGAATAGGATCTTTTTGCCAGCGCAAACCCACAAAACACCCCCCGCCGTCCCACCCCCTTCCCCGCAACATGTCCTTTGATGAGGAAAAAGCCGGCAGTAAATTCCAGCTCTTTCTGCGCGCTCCTCCTGCGATTAGCGAGGTTAACAAGCTTCCCCGCTTAAGCTAATGAGAAGCGTCTATAGGCAGGGGTCACTGCAGGGCCCCTAAAACTAAGAGCCAAACCTCCCCTTCCTCCATTATGTGTCCTCTCTCTCTCCCTCCGCACAGCTCCGTCCCGCTGGGACATATGTTGGGCTCTCATTAGGACAGGATGTATCCGTGTGCTGTAAACGGCTTTTTTCCTCCTCTCTCTTTTGCTTTCTCTCTCCCCATGAGAATCTCTGCTCGGTGGAGATCAGTTGCAGATGTAGGAGAGAGAAAGCAGACGTGCTGTCGGCCATCGCAGATCACCGCAGAGAGGAACAAACGTCTAAAATAACATCACACGGTGTGTCACGGACAGTCGGGAGAGATTGATGTCGTTGTATGTGTTAGTGTTGGTTATCGGGTTCTTTAAAGCACATAGTATATGGTTTTATAAAGTTATATGCAATATGGAGAATCACTATTGACTCACAAACATCAGCATTAAACTCATCTCGCTCTCATAAGAAAGAAAAATCACAGATGAGATGTCTTTAATGTCTCAGTTTTTTCTCATAGACATCAATGACATTTAATGGAGAGCAAATGGCAACAGTCTCGTCTGCATCTCAGATGTTTCTCCTGAGAAAGAGTCATAAATCTCACAAGTGTCTCTGTCATTAGAGTTTCACAAGAGATGTCAACAATGTCTCAAACTGAGCTCACGTTTGTCTCGTCTGCAATCAAACTATATTAATATTATCAAAGATCTCAATATGAACTCAAACATTTCTCATCAAATTGACCCAAATCCAGATTATTTGATCTATTTAAAATTTAAACTTTTTTATTTCTTCAGTAAAATTGTGTAGTTTAACAACACACATGCACACACACACACAACCGTGCTTATTATTTTTATTATCTCTTGTGTTCATTCTTGTCTTCAGTAGTTTACATACTGAAAAGCCTTCAGTCGAGCAGCTGTCAGTCAACACTAAACTGACTGCACACAGAAGAAACAGAAGATTTCATCTCATTGAATGAGAACACGTTCTAACCTGCGTGTGTGTGTGTGCGCGTGCGTGCATGCGTGTGTGTGCGTGTGTCATATATTTACATGAAACAAATGTTGATGCTTGAGCAACTCAAACCTGTGAAAAATGAACTTTACTCAACATACTGTTTGAATGTAAACTATTACAGACTGGATCGGCGTATATGCATATACATATACATACATTTTAACAAAGCAGAAACATCTTCAACTACATTTAGATTCCAACACTACGATTTTTAACGTGACATGTATATTTCAATATGTCCATGTTATCTCTAGATATATCGTCGCCTTGGAATCGTTCTATCTGAGCTTTATCTGATTTTGAGATATTGAGCAAAGTTTGTGCATTTGACTTTGTAGATAAAAAGTCCCAAAATGAAAAGAAAAAGCATCACATGATGTAAATGATTTGTCACAGAATAAAAATATGTAAATAACTAAATTTGGTGAAAAATGTAAGATAAAACCTTATAATTCCAAGGTGACGATGTGTGTGTGTGTGTGTGTGTGTCTCTCTCTCATCTCACATTAAGCTCACGGACTGTCGCTGACGGCACAACGTCTAACACGATGGAGGACGATGTGATGAGAATAATGGGGACAAGGCGTAATGATAATTCAATTAAAAGATCTAATTGAGTGCACGTCCTGCGGCAGGGGGCGTAGCTAAACTCCTCAGGGAAACGCAATTACTTCACTAATGAATCCTCACGATATGCATGGCCACGAGGGATTGACAGAGTCATAAAAATCTTCTTCTTTACCGTTGACCTTCCTGTTTCACATGTTTTAAGCTCTATCTAGAAAGTATTTTAAGACCGCTCTCTATGTGTCAAGTGGCACAATGTTAAGGTTTTGTCACATTGTTAGATTATCAGTCTGTTAGCATCGAATGCAACAAAAACAAGGTTTGGGAGGAGACCAGAAAACATAGAGATGTTTATGCAGATGTCATTTTCAAGCACTCCAGACACATCGATGCATCCGCCATCTTGGAACAGTCAACATTTCAGTTGCTGTCATCATCACCACCAGCATTTAAATTCTGAAGAATTGAGAAAAACCTTTCATATAGCAGCACATAAAAACAGATACTAATGAGGCGTCTGTGTATATAAATCTAAGCAGTAAACAACCCCCTGGCAACAATGTAGCCTTCAATGCTAAACAGCACCTTAGCAACCGTACAGCAGTCTTGGCAACCGCTCACAACCTTATCAGACTGACATGGAGTCAAAGGTGATATTGAAATCATCTCTGTTAACTAGAGAAACAATTTGTGTAATGCACATAAACACTATGTAGTGTGCTACCATTTCATACAGGACGCTGTCTATGTAGTTCACTAGGATTTCCATACTCTACTAGTCTATTTGTTTAATATGAAGAGATTTTCTGTGTGTGTGTGAGGTTACTGGGAGCTCTGGGGAAGGACGGCCGTGTGTGTGACAATGTGATGCTCACGGAAAGAGACAGCGATGTAATTTGCCCTTCCAACACCACAGGCTCTTGCATAATGTGTTTCTCTTCACTCGCAGAGCATAAGAGAGTCTTGTACACCACACACAAACACTTCTGTCCTGACAATCATTTACAAGAATTATGCACCCCAAAATATCCCAAAAGCTCTGTCATCATTTACTACCTTTACATAGTTCTGACAAAGACCCTTGTGAAATAGACTTCCAATAAATCAGACAAAAAATCACAAGCTCACTGTGTGTGCGTGTGCGTGTTTCTTCTATTCTGTGACTTCACCTGCAGTAAAAGCCCTGCGTGTCTCAACGCGTCTCTTTCCAACACACATCTCTCTCACCAGTACAGTAGAGCTACAACATATTTACATTTTCAGAAGCGCCGTTTGCCCTTCCAGAAACCACCAGCTCAACCCATTTCACTCCCCACACGAGTGATGTTTCCAGGTAAAAGTGATTTACAGAAATCATGTAATGCTGTGATACTCATTCCACATTAGAAAGATGCGATAAATAACAAATTTAAGTGCTTTTTATATCATTCATAATTACTGAGGAAGCCGCATTTCCAAACTCTATTTTGTAAAAATCTATAAAAAAGATTGCAAAATGACACCGTTTCCATTTACCAATGTTATGCGACTAAAACTCATTCTCTCGCGATAATTCATTCCAAAAATTCGGTCCAGACATACCACGCCATCTTTAAATGATGATCATGTGACTTTTTACGTATGCCATGTGACCGGGAAATGTGGGGGAAAAAACGTTTCCATTGCAATATTGCAAAATATTCAAAAAAATATCTCAAAACTCATCAAATTTACCAGATTATTTTACCTCTACAATCTCTTCACGAATTTGAACAATCGTCTTAATATTCCAATGTGGCCGTGTTATGTTAAATGAGAAAAACAGCTCCACCGCAGGCACTGCGTCTACAGATATACATAACATATATGTAAAATATATACATGCCTCTCTGTTTTAATATCTCATGATGTCTGCTGAACACGCTCATGTAGATTTTAGGATGTGATTCTTCAGCATTTGTGTATCTTGGGCCGTGAAAAGAACGTGAGTGTCAGATGAGATCCTGCACCCGACTTGAGATATACTGTTGTAACTGCGCACGCACACACACACACACACACACACACACACACACACACACACACTTGCCTCTTGCACTCTTGACTTCTGCCCTTCAGGTCTTCTGACGGCAGGCATCCCCCCGAACGCTCGACCAGCATTCCCTGTCCTTATCTTTCTTTCATATTCTGTCCATCCTCTCTCTGTCTCTTGCCCTCTTGGATATTTCAACATCCGTCACTTTCTTTAAAGAAGAAGTGTGGATGGAGGGGTTGAGTGACGTCATGTAAATATTACAGTAACAATATTTTTACATACTGGACGCTCTGTTCTTTTTAAATGACCTTCTCAAAAACTTTCTATTGAAATACAATTTGGCAAAATATGAATTCGAGGTATTTCTTTACCCTATTGGTAAATAGGATTCTTGTTTTTGGGGGGATTTGATGTTTTTAATGTTTCGCTGTGTGTTTGCTGTAATGTTTCTTGCTTTAAATGTAAACCTTTGTAAAAAAAAAAATTCCTAACAAAACAAAACTATACACACAATTTTTTTGACAGTTACTATCACCAATGATTATCTTATGAAAAGATTAACCCCCCATATATTCAATATGTCCTCTTTCCCCTAATGTCTGTACTTACGGTTAAGCTGATTCGCAGCAATGCAAAATTGTGAAAAACAAAATTATTCTTTAACAATCACACAACAAAACATACAAATGTTCAAATTCCAGCGTTTGCATTCATTATTACACATGTGAACGAAACTCTCTCTGTATTTGACACATCAATGCTGTTTTGCCTCGTTTCCGTCATAAAAGTTGACAAAATCAATTGTGAAATTTGACAAAATCAATTGCAAAATTGTGAAAGGATGCCGTGATACACGACGCCAGTGTCATCTGCCCATTAATGTACATACACAATTTCTCTCCCTCCGTCCATCTTTCTGCATCTCGCCCGCCCCTCCAATCGCTCCTGATTTTGTGAAAATGGCTGAGGGCCACATGAAGGCTTCGGCTGCCTCTTTACATTACCAGCAAAGATAAATATTTCTCAGGACGACTCCTGTTGGCCGCAGGATGTTTACGTGCATACATGCAGCTCCCCCCCACCGGCCTTACTTGCTGTTTTTCAACTCCCCCCCACCCCTAACACACACACACATACACACACACACACACACACACACACACACACTTTAACCGTCTCTGACCCTCTTGTCTCTCGCTGGATTTTTTAACTTTCATGCTAAACCCCTGAAGAAATGACAACCACAAAGACTGAAGGTCATCTACAAGAAACAACAAGAAAATATTGGGTATTATTTTGATCAATCCCATTAAACATCATCTATTTTTTCCTTTGAAGTGTGTCAGGTGTGAACAAATGTCTGTTAACCATGTGTAAGTAAAATAATGAAAAAATGAGACATGGTTGAAGGAAGTGATGGAATTTCATGATGGTGAAATGCTTGTATTGATTGACAACATTACTTTTGATAAACAACTTATTTTCTGTAGCAATGCATATAAAACTACAAAATGAGAAATCTGATCTGAGTCATGATGTGATTAATGCATCATTGTAAAGTGATTCTCTCATCCATCAAGGATGTCTCACGAATGTCTCAGTGATGCTCATCAATGGCACAAGGATAACGTTCAACTGCTACATCACGGCCCTGGATTAAACCTCACCTAATGCCTCTTTATTTCAGAAACATCCGGCGACATTTGTATTCTCTCATTCTGCAAATCCTTCGGGTTAATGAAGTGAGATTAAAGGGCTTTGCGTCCCTTGTGTTGCCTGTAAAGGGTTACGCATCGCGCCTTATTAAACCTACTGTTATGAATTCAGCAGACTACAGCAAAACATGTCACAGCTTGACGTCCCGTCCGACTCGCAGGCTGCATACTTTAACTGCTATTTACAACGCTAACAGAGTAGCAAAGACACACGGACGGTCATAAACGATAATAATAATGGAGTGCGGCTTGCGTGTGCAAACGCTGTTGTGACGGGAGGATGATGAGAATGGTTGTCAGGATGTTGCTGTTTGGTTGTTTTTAAGGTGATTTATGGTGTGTGTGGTCGCTGGGGCATTAAGAGCCAAACACTCTTAATATTCTGGTCCGAAACATCTCAGTTTGTAAGAATTTTATTTTCGAGGTGTGCGTACGATCTTATTTGTACGTTTTTTTAGAGGCATTTTTGCCTTTATTGGACAGGACAGGAAACTTAGAACGGAGAGAGGGGAACGTGTTCGGCGAAGGACCCGGGATTCTAACTCGGGTCATCATATGCGCATTGGCCCCACGTGTCTCAACACTGCCCACGAGGCTATCGGCTTCGACGCATTTGTACGTTTTGATCTGCTGTCACGCCGCTGATGGTTAAATTTGGGGCCGAGGCTTTATTTTTGCATTTTTCAAATAACTACGTTATATTGGTATTATAGTTACAAATTCCTGTGAGAACGATCGTAAATGTACTCATTTAGAAAAGTGACGTCACACCTCTTCTCGATCCGGTCGCTTTTATATCTGTGGCACAAACGCGAAAGTTACCCGTCACGCTGCGGTTTAATAGTTTGGGTTAAGGGTTGTTTAAACCATTAACCTCAACTATGAACAATTAGCAAACACCAACGATTAAGACGCATTATTTTGTCATTCATATGCTAATATCATTATAAGAAACTTCAAGGACAACTACAATTTCCTAGTAATTGCAGAACAACTCCGCAATTGTTCGAAGAAGAAACAATATAAATAACAATCCGCCTTTTCTCGTAGTGTCACCACCACCCAGAAATCTACTTTCCCAACGCTCGATCTGCCCCTTTCACTCAAACATCTGCCAAAAACGCAGCACACCTTGTTCCTGTGCATCTCAACCCATGATGTGTCTGAATAAATGAGTGAGTCATCGCGTTTGGACAGCTTGATTTTTTTCTCACACCCAAGACAATGAGAAACCTCGCAACATGAAAGAAGTCGAATGTACCTGCGAACACACACACACACACACACACACACACCTGTGAAAGATGCACTGGGAGGGACTTCAGACGTTTCCAAACTTGAATTTCTGGTCCTTTCGCCTCGCTTTACCACGGTAGCTGTTATATTCATAGTAACTGTCTTATCTTGATACAGAAGAAGTGTGACAGTGACACACAAAAGAAGAGAAGAAATCCTCTGACAGACGCTTTACGCCGGCCGATCATCCATGTGACAAATGTTTTCAACACGTTTGAAAGATCAATATTGAGGGAACGGTTCATCTTAAAATTACAATTCTTTCATCATTTAGTCACGCACAAAACAAGCACATAGTGTAAGAAAGCATTAATTTTGTCTTGGACGGATGTTTGATAATAAGATCTGGTTTTGTATTTTCATCTGCGCACAAGCTATCGTTCCGAATAACTGTTTTCTCCTGATTTCTCCCCATCTGCTCGTATCTGTCTCACCTCGTGTGTAGTTTTGTTTCGTGACTGTGATACGGTTGTTATCTCTGCACGCGTGTTTGTGTCAGCGGGCTTTGTGTCTTTTATCCAGCACAGGTGCATGCTGGTCTATTCACACACAGTCATGCAAAATAAGTGGGTACAAACTTTACACCAGCATAACTGATCGACGCTGCGTTACACTGCATTAACTGTCAACTTTTTCCCTCTATCTGTCCATCTGCTGTGTCATAGACATTTATCTGTGTTCATCACCAGTTCAATTTCAAAATAAAGGAATAATTCATCATTCAAAGAATGAACCTGTTTAACTTTAGTGTATAAAACATACCACACACTTGGGTGTAATGGATGCACTATGCTTCAGGTTATAACATCCTTTATGAAAACGACCAAAAAACATGGTTACTATAGTAAAACTATGGTAACCACAAATTAACCGTAGTTTTGCTAAAGTAACCATATACATACATCAATACAATGAATACCATGGTACACTTTTACTATAGTAAAACCATGGTAAGCTTTTTATAAAATAGATGCTTTAGTTGTGTAGAAATTAAATGTGACCCTGAATCACAAAACCAGTCTTAAGTAGCACAAGAACATTTGTAGTAAAAGCCAAAAATACATTGTATGGGTCAAAATGAGCCATTTTTCTTTAATGCCAAAAATCATGAGGATATGAAGTAAAGATCATGTTCCATGAAGATATTTTGTACATTTCCTACCGTAAATATATCAAAACTTTATTTTTGTGAGTAATATGCTATGCAACAGACTTCATTTGGACAACTTTAAAGGCCATTTTCTCAATATTTAGATTTTTTTGCACCCTCAGATTCTTGAGTTTTAAATAGTTATATCTCGGTTGTATCACACATCAATAGAAAGCTTATTTATTCAGCTTTTAGATGATGTAAAAATCTAAATTTCAAAAAATTGACCCATAAATGAAAAAGAGAAATGGCGTTTCTAAACATGACAAAAACACTTGGAGTACATGATGACTGGATTTATATGTATCTGTCCTTTTAAAAGCTAAACTATAGGAGTTTCTCTCATTTCTACATGTGGACACGGATATGAAGTATCATTCTGACAGATGACGGAGAAATTCTCATTGTCATTTAAAGACGGGAAGCATCTGACAGGGTGACATGAAGACTTTTCAACAGCATTCAGCTTCTACTGCCAGAAATCTTTACTGAGGAATGCGGTCTGATACAACGTCAAACAGCACCTAAACAAAAGGCAAACAAAGCCAGAGTAAACACCACAGTTCTATGCTATAGTTCACCTCATGCAAACACTTTTAATAGCACCGTCCGTACAATCTAAATATCACTTTAAAAAACATACAAGTTTCTTTATAGGCCAGTAATAAAATTCCAACAAAGAGCTAAACCTAACACGTCCAAATTAATTTATAGAAACTGGAATCTGTTGCACGTCAATACAGCGTCTGTCCGCTTCACGAGTGACCTATACATTTGTTGTTTATGGCGTACACAAGCTCTCCATATTTCTCCGCCGGATAGAAACGTAAACCATGATATTGTCAAATAACATTACATCAGCAGCTTATCAAAGATGAGAAAATGAAGACAAATTGGTTATTTTGTGCGAATGATTCCTTTAAGTGACGTCATCGGTTTCGGTTTGAATTCCACTTTATTCAGTCTTCAAAATAAACTTCAGACGTGAGGTTTAAACGTATCCCTGGCTCTTTCCATGCAGTTTTGTGCTGAAAACAAGCCCGGACAGCCACCCCCCCCCCACCCCAGATAAACACATACAGGAAATGAGTGCGGTTGAGCGATGATTCACTCACGACTGGAAACGCTTAATGTCTGAAAGATTCATTCCAGGTTTTCGACAACGTGTGGCATGTTTACTGCACCAGATGGCATATTTTAGTGCTTATTTGTTGTTTTTGTTTATTGTGAGAGCTTAAAGGAGACAGCGATACTTTAAAGTCAATGCTAATTTTAGTGATTTATACGCCACGGTTCTCCAATAAAACTCCGACGGTTCCCACCAGAATTTCAGAAATGACACATGATGTTCTCCAACGGCACGCATGAACGACATTTACAGACATTTACATGTAACTGCACATAAAAAGCATGACAAATCACTAATAAGATCTCCTTAATGTCTCACAACGTCTCAATGACATGATTCTCCAGAAAAGATCATCCCTCTAGAATACAAGAACAGCTCAATAACACCTGAAACTGTGCCGACATGACCCAAAAAGTCAGATGACGGATCAGTTATCGATGACCGACACATTCACGCTAGCAATAAACCGGATGTTGTCCCAGCGCGATACACGAGCTCATTCCAGATTCAATCTTCTTTGAATCTTCGCTGCGTCTTTCCTCCACTTAACTGCTTCCAAATTTGTATGCGTTATCAGCAGAAAGACGGAAGCCCTCGAGACCTTTTTTTAGCCATGCAAGACAGCTGGATGGAGATGGCAGGCCTAGTAATGAGTTTTACCTTTAGGTGAACCATAAAGGCTAGTCTGTGCCATTAGGCATCACTGCATGTCTCTCTCTCTCTCTCTCTCTCTCTCTCTCTCTCTCTCTCTCTCTCTCTCTCTCTCTCTCTCTCTCTCTCTCTCTCTCTCTCTCTCTCTCTCTCTCTCTCTCTGTCTTTTGTGAACCAGCCTTTCTCTTGACGATTACTGTGGAATCTTGCGCTTGTACAGGCTTAGAGAGATAGCTCAGTAATCCTCAAACCAACGTAACACACATCTGGATTTTGGGCGGTTTCAGGTACTCGAGGTCTTGAGATGTGCACTGTTCAGTCCCAAACTAACTCGTGACACAATTCGTACAAATCATCTAGCTAGTAAAATAGTTACGAATTGTACTGCAAAAATGACTTTCTTTCTTGCGTATTTTTGTCTTGTTTCCAGTACACAGATGCATTTTCATGATGAGCAAAATGACCTAAGAAAACAAGTCGTTTTTAGGCAAAAAAATATCAAATTTAGGCAAAATGTGTGCTTACAACAAGCAAAAAAAATCTACCAGTGGGGTAAGAGAAAAAACTTGAAATAAGTTTGACCTTTTTCTTAGTCACTAAGTTCAAGATTATTTCTCTCACCCCATTGGCAGATTGTTTTGTTTAAGCCCAAATTTACTAACATTTCATATTTCTTTTGCCTAAAAACAAGACTTATTTTCTTAGGTCCCTTTGCTTATGAAGAAAATGCATCTTGATTTAAGAATTTTGTACTGGAAAACAAGACAAAAATAAAAAAAGTAAAAAAGTCATTTTTTTGCAGTGTGACATGAGATTCTGTTAAAAATACAAACCATAAACAAAACGGTGAACCAAATAGTTTGACTGAGTTCATCTTTTATTTAAAATTGAATTAAGCATTAAAGATCCTTTAAATATGAATGCGGTCTAAACTAGCCCCTCCCATCCCTGGCATACATATGCATACGTATATACTATACTATATATCATAATGTTTAAAATAAAGACTTCAACCATTACACGATCACGTCTGTTTGGCAACGCACAACGCTCTGTCCTGAAAAACAGAATCCCAATTACACACGCACCCTTGACTGGGACGTTTGCCATGTGTGTGTTGCCAAAACGGGCTTATGTGAAATTCTACCTGATAAATGCGAAATTACATATAAAAAGAAAAAAATAACGGCGTCAGAAGCACGCCCAAACATTTCTGTACAGACTCCTTCTTTATTTAAGATCTCTACATCTCAATTTCATCCTCAATACCGTTTTTATCAAGTTACTTAAAAAAAGTAACCTGGCTGCCTTAGAATTTCGAGTTAATTCAACTTTTTCAACTTTTTCATACAAACTCGTTATGTTTACTAATATTTTTAAGTTGAATAAGTTCCAAATGTTTCTTATTTTATTAGTTATATAAGTTAAACCAACATCTCTAAATGGAGAGCGTTATGCTTACTGATGTCAGATTTTCTCCTCAGATTCGCGTCTTATGAAATCATTTGAGCCGTGCTATTTTATAGCTCTTAACTTTATATTTAACACTATTCGTCTCATTTCATTACACAGAATTTTTATTTAAACATCCTTGATGATATAAATTGATAAAAGACAAGTTTACATGGCCTGCGATGGTTGTGATGTACAGTACTGTAATATTCTGGTATGATTTACAGTGTCGATAGTGGAGGTGTAAGTATGCTTATTAACAACCTGTTTGGCTTTTCACTCGAAGTCTATCTGATTCTGAAACTCATGTGGCAAATGAAATTTGATTATATGATAATCATTGAAGCCGTATGACACGTAATATGATTGTCACCTGTAGAGAGGAGAAACTGAACATTACTGGAGCACCTGCAAGTTTAAGCATCCAGACAGGACGTCAGGGGTTATCAACTGTCTTCAAAATATCTTCTGTTGTGTTCTGACGAAGAAAGAAACTCACACAGGTTTGGAATGACATCATCGTCAAACACATCATTACAGTAAAGAATCCTGACACTAACATGTGTTTTACTAGCAGTCATTCACATCAGACCGTCCAGCATGAAGAAACATCCGTGGACGGTGAGAATCAAGCATATGGTCCATGCTGGAGCATCAGAATCAATAGAGACACAGTCGGAATCTTTTTTCATCTTTAAGGATGCAATCCGTAACTTTTGTCTCTCATCTCCATCTCTGTTTAAAATATAAAATTGCAACTTGTAAACTATGGGTACTGTTTAGCGTGTTGACAAAATGTTTTATGCTCTCCTACTTTGGATAAAAGTGTCTGCCAAATGAATAAATGTAAATGTATGTACTCATTTTATGTTGTATATGTTGTATTTTAAGTATTTTTACTTTTACTCAAGTACATTTTGCAATTATCTGTATTTTATGGAAGTGTTTTTACTCTGGAAAATAAATACTGTGCTACATTCTCAAGCATATATCATGTTTTACTCCACTACATTTCATTATTACATTTTTACATGTTTTTTACTTTAAATGCAGTGCTTAAAGTGATAGTTCACCCAAAAATGTAAATTCTATCATGAATGACTCACTCTTGAGATGTTCCAAATCTGTATAAATGTCTTTGTTTGGTTAAACACAGAGAAAGATATTTGGATGAATGCTTGTGACCAAACAGTAGCTGGACCCCATTGACTACCATAGTAGGAAAAATAACAATGGTAGACAAAGGAGCCCACGAACATTTTGCTGTCCTACATTCTTCAAAATATCTCATTTAGTGTTTAACAGAACAAAATAAATTATAAAGTAATTTTTCATATGGTAACCAATGGGGTCCACCTACTGTTTGGTCACAAGCATTCTTTCAAATATCTTTCTCTGTGTTTATCAGAACAAAGAAATGTAAACAGATTTGGAGCAACTCAAAGGTGACTAAATGATGACAGAATTTTAATTTTTGAGTGAACTATCCCTTTAATTAAAAAATCTAGTACTTTCATATTTTGAAAAGTAAAATGTTTTTTTTTTTTTTTAGTAAAAGTAAAAGAAAGTTCTAAATTTTAATGTACTTCAGTATTAAAAGGTAAAAACAACATTTATTTATAAAATGTAGTGGAGTGAAACGTTTATATGTTTTATGTTGTGAAGTATTTTTTTTTTTACAAAGTAAACATAAAATACAGATATTTTAAAAATACTTCAAAAGTAAAAATACAAAACTGAATAGCGGCAGACATTTCCAGCGAAATCTCAAGCTCAACAGATGAACATTTTAAAAGTTACTTGAAAAAAGTAATAAACTTTCTTCAAGATTAGGTTTTAGATGTTCTAAGTCTTTTCTCGCTTTACAGATTTTTACTACAAAAAAGCAAATCAAGAAGTGATTATTCTTCTAATAAAAGAGAGAGACGGACATCTGATAATGCCTCGGGCACAGGGCACAGGGCTGGAGAAGGAATCTGACCAGCTTGTTTCGATTATTGCTGTTTAGTGCATTATAGAAGAATAAACAGGACTAGCTGTGTTTCAGTTGAGACAGAGAGAGAGAGAGAAAGAGAGAGAGAGACACATGCTTGTTATTAAGCCGGATGCGTCTGGTAATCTGTGCAGGAAGGTTGGTAATGGTGGTCTCTGAGAAAGATCTTCATGTTGTCTTTAGTGGTCTGGACTGGACAGTTCTCTCAGAAATCCAGACATCTGTTGTCTGCTGTTGAAGGTTAAGAGGCTGTGGCTTTAGCACTAGCGGAGGCTAATCTCTCATATGTGTTGAGAGTGGGGGGGGGGGTTGTTTGGGTGAACACAGACCCCAATATTCCCACACAAATACTTGAAGGACAGTCATGATACAGTAGCTTACTGCATTTCTTCTTTTTCATATATAATTATCTGAACGATCTTAAAACAGCACTGTTAAAAAATCCTTTAGAAACTACAGTATTAGTGGCAGTAGTTTGCCAGTAACTTACGGTAGATTTGTCTCATTTATTGGCAACAGTTTATTCAAAGATAAATGAACATTAAACATGAACAAAAAAACCCAAAAAAAGGTTAATGAGGATTTTTGGTTCCCAGAATTCTTTGCATGAGGCTGTAAAAAAAAAAAGACTTGTTTATGTTTAATGTTCATTTATCTTTAAACAAACTGTTGCCAATAAATTAGATAAATATAAATCTACAGTAAGTTACTGGCAGACTGCTGCATAACTACAGCAAAATCTATTACAGTGAAGATATATGAACTTAGGAAGCAAAAGAAAAAATTGCGTCATCATATCAAAAAAATCTAACAAAATTTTGAATCTCATTCATTCAGAAAAAACAAGATTATTTGTCTTACCCCACTGGCAACTACTTTTAAGGAAAAACACCACAATTTTTTGTTAGATTTCTTTGAAATTAAGACAAAATCACGCATCATTTTGATTTAGATTTTTGAAGTAAATATCATGTTTTAAGAATATTTATATAATAGGTTTTTCACATTTTTGTGAATATCTCCTACTGTACACGGTTCAGGTTCACCATGCTTACAGTCCCTTATTACTGATTTACATTATTTCATCGATTTATGTTTCCAAAGTAAAATACAAAAGAGCTTAATAGTTCATGTGTGACATTACAACAACCACATTATATAATTCGATTTCTATTAGTTAAAGTAATGTTGCATTTAGTGTTAAGCTTTGGAGATGACATTTGAGTTCTGTAGCTACATAATACAAAAAAATTACATTTAATTAAAGGCCAAAAGGAAGTATTGATAGTATTGATGGCAGTGCATTCTGGGAAATGATCGAATCTGTTTGGGACAGCATTCATGTTGAGATTGTTTAAAGCTCTGTCTGAAGCTGTTCATATGTTGAAAGAGCGCTGGAGAAACATGACGAAGGCCGTTTAACATGTTACAGCGGTTTAGAGTTTCTGTTTCTATCAGCGTCGCTGCAGATGACTGCTAATCCAAACCAGACTGCCAGAATTCTCATGTCGCATGTCTTGAAACCAAGGAAAGTAAGTGTTACAAAACTAACCAGATTACTATTTGCGGTTACGTCAGTGACACATATGGCGGAAAGGTTCTCTGTTATATAAAAATAGCCCCGGGATTTAAAAAATACAAGACTGACAGTGAGAGTTTAAACACAAGAAATACAATGATGAGCTTATTTAAGAATGAATTGCTATGTTGTTTTCCTCATTCTTGGATAAAAGCATCTGCTAATCTGCTAAATTAGTAAAGATGAAGCTGGCACAGTAAAAAATGCCCTGTGGGTTATCATCATAAAACAGCATTTACACTGTTGTCTGTTCATTCATTCAAGAGTTGTTTTATACACAACCTGCACAAAATAAATATTAAACATAAGACTGTTAATTAACTTAATGCAAAAGCTTAGAAACATAAGAATATTTGGATGAATTCTCATTTATATTAATTCACTCAAATTAATCTTTAGGTTGGAAATTATTTTGAAATGTTTGTAAAAAGTAAGTTTGGTCACAAGTATGGATTTATTTAAAAGTTTAAATGATAACTTTAGATTTAATATTTACAAATATTATATATTTACAAATATAGTCGCGGCCTTCTGAAACCTTGTATGTCCAAATTCACATTTTTTCAGGAAATGGAAAAGACACTTGTTTTGTAGTTGACAAGCACTTTTTTCTACTTTTTACAAATACATTTATAAATGTTATATATTAGCAAAAAACCCGGTGACAAACATAAAGGGAGAAATATGGAGATACAAGGTTTCAGAAGGACAGCAGTGACTTTTCTGAATGATCAGACTTTTTAAGACATTTGTACCTGGCAGATGTTAAAAAGACAAAAAAGATCATGTAAAAAAAAACTCGATTTACAAAGCAAAAAATCACTGTGTAAATATTCCAGCATTGGAGCTTTTGACTTGGCCCTGGCAACCATTCACAACCCTCTAGCAACGGAACAACACCTCTCACACTATCTTTATAAATGTAAAGATCTAGTTTTGATTTAATATGAAGACAAATAACGTAATGAATATAGGAGAAGTATTTGAAACATCATGTTTTTGATTTCCATAAACACAAACTACACGAAAGCATAATTCAAGCGTCCGGGGTCTTTTTCTCATGGCGGTCCGATGTCCGGACATCAGTAACTGTGTGTTTTTAATCAAGTTCGCTTGAGCATTGTTGCCATTTTCAGAGTCGGGTGTCAGCCCGTAAGCAAGCAACCGTCTTCAGCGTGCATCTCCTTAAAGAGACACGGCTCCGTCGCACAGGCCTTCCGTGTGTACCGAGCATCACGGGACCGCCCGAAGACAGCGTTACCGCAGGCGTGTCTGTTTGTATTCGCGTCTCACATCGCTCAACACCCTTCAGGTACACGAGGAAACGCCACAATTACCTACAGCCAGCCATCAAAGCAAGAAGTGCTGCGTCTCAGCTTACATCTCTGGCAGCAGAAGAAGTGGAGAAACTCTCGGGCGGTTACAGGTAACTGTGGGAGCTCTGCGAAGTGACACATCTGGTTCAACAGGTTCTAAGGGAGATGCTCGCACTTGTGCGGCTGTCAGTTGTGTTGCATGAGTCATTCACTCAACACACACACACACACACCTACGAGTTCATCGCCAACGCTATTTTCAGAAACGTGGATGTGTGTGTTGTGAGAACCAACTAGAGGAGAGTTGATGGTTTTGATAAGGAGATGAGATAGTGGTGTGTCTGTATACCGGTCAGGAGATATCAGCCGGCTGAATCTGCTGCTTTATACATAGTGGGAAACACACGACCCAAAAAAAAAAAAAACGATTGGATTTGCAAGCGACCACACGTCGCATTAATAATGAAGCGTGATGCTAACGTTGGGCTCGGTATTCTCTCACAAGCCATAACTCAACAGCGCTGTCACTTCAATGGAAACCGCACTGAGAACTGAACATTTAAATATGAAAAGCGTCATGCGGAAACTGGCGCATCATTGCTGTCTCTCTGTCACGCTAATTTGAGATGAGCATTGTGATGGAAAGAGGGGAACGGTCTGTTTACAACAAACAACAACAAATACAGATTGGACCTGTAATCCAGGTCATTGAGAGAAAGACTCGGGTTGACCTACAGTACTTGCATCCCACTTCCATTGAGTTTAATGACAAGCACGACTTGGTGTGCGAATTTCTGCCATTTATTTTTCCAAAGGGAATCTTTGTACACATGAGTTGGCCGTGTTCAACATGCATGTAGTGAAGTGAACAACCCGAAAATAAAGACTGCTGTGTTTTATTCTGTATGTCATCTACAGCTTTAAATCAATATTACACATAAAAGAATATCAATCCCATAGCCTAAGCACTATATGATAAAAAACAACCCCCTTTTATAAAAGCTTAACACGTCTTTTTAAAAAGTTAAACCAAACACCATAATTGTACCAATATTTACACATCCCATTAAATTACAACATAAATTAGAAAATATTTACATTAGGGGAAAGACAAAGGGAACATTTCACTTCTAGTCTGACGTAGAGGCGTGAAGAAGACAAAACAAGGTCAAACGACACATGCACGCACACCCGACGCGTGATATCTGATACCATCACGTTAACACTCAAATCGAATTCATCCCGTACGAAGGAGTGTACGTGTTTTCTGGAAACAGCATGTCGCACAACTTCCCTGATCAGTGGAAGTGGGTTTGTGTACATCCACGCATGCACGCGTGCCAACAACACTCACACAAACAGAACAATAACACTGCATCCAACGAAGTCGAGCGTAGAACAAGTTACAATGTCTGAAAGATCGTCACATCCACGGTAAGTCCAACAGGAGGTGCAGCACCATAGAGGAGGAGGACTTCCTCTTCCCAGATTGGCGGTAAAACATCGTTAAAATCCACATAAACTCTTGAAATGGTGGCTTTGGGAAACTGTGAAACAACTTCCTCTTTGCGGTTCCCCTCTGAGAAAACAAGTTCCCGATGCTCATCTGAAACATCGCTCGTGTTGTGGCCCCACGGGGATCGCTCGACGAGGAACCTCGGCGCTCGCCTCTCACGAAGGCGACGTTTTGAAATGTGTTTACGTCTTTGCGGAGAAGAAAGTGCTGGAAGACGTGAAAACAGGGCATTGAGTTTAAGCTTAACCTCGACGTTGGAAAGACAAAACAAAGCGAAATGGCAACAGAATCAACATCTACAATAGCAACGAGTCAATTCCGGTAAGAACGTGATTCCGCCGTAAAAAGCGGTTATTGCTTTGAAACGGTCCCGTCCAACAAGTGTCACTTTCTGTGCTTGTCCATCTTGTCTACTTTACCGGTGCCGTCGGAGGAGGCCTGCGAGGGGTCTCCGCTAGAACTCACGTACATTTTGTCCACCTGCTTGAGCGCCTCGTTGAGGTAGTTCTGCAGCGAGGTCATCGCCGCGCAGATGGCCGGCGAGCCGAAGCCGTGGGTGATGAGGCTGAAGTGAGTCAGGCAGCTCTGGATCCCGGGTTCCAGGATGGGAGCCGGCCGGGAGTTTCCCAGTGGCGAGCGGTCCTGAGTCAGCAAATCCGTGAACTCCTTACAGATTTGCCTGCGTGATTAGACGACCAGTTAAAGTATTAGAGCTTCTCACAGGAAGATTTACGGCTTCATTAGGTGGGGACACGGGACTGAATCAAAATGGGCTTGGCCACTTTACCCTAATACTTCCAGCGTCTGGTTTTACGTGAACGGGGAAGAACAAACGGTTACTCACTTGGCCGCTAACAGCATGGTTTTGCGAGAGTTGATCTCGTTGCGTTCCACGTGTGGTCGACCGAGGTATTCCGCGATGGCCTTGGCAGGAAACTCCGTCTCGCAGACGTACCCGAAATCTCTGGCCAGGTGCACGGCCTCACCTGCAGACAGGAACGGATGGGAATCAGATGACTCATTCAGCATGTGACTGAACAACCTAGATGAGTCAACGTCAACTCCGTCGCTGACTCAAAACAGTATCACATAAAGAATCTTTTCCACTCAAAGCCGAAGGGGGCCACCGAGACGGATAGATCGGCTCTTGCGGAGCACGGTGGTCACGCGGCGCGTCTTTAATGAGCGTCTGTAGCTGAGGGCGTCTTCTGGCCCTTATTGATAGACTCGCACATTATTCACAGTTGTCTTTTTAAGGTCAGTCTCTCCTCTTGGCTAGCGAACATGTGATAACAAGCCCTAATTCAGCTTTGAAGGTCTGTAAATAACACGGCCTTGCAGTCATGTTGCTGCTGCGTCGGGCCCGTGTTCCCGTTAGTGTGACATTAAGAGAAAAGCTAAAAGCGTCCTACGTCGCCTCTGGTGTTATTTCTCTCATGATCTTTCAGCTAATGACTCATTGTTTAACTGTACTCATGATAAAGGGAAAACTAAAGACATCAATGTAAAGAATGCTTACATGTAAATCTCTTTAAGTACACTACTCTGCAGGTTTGTCTATGTTCACTAATTCCGGTACAGAAAATCTTAATGCTACGGCAAACAATGGCATTCTGGAGTATTATTGTGTGATTTCAACGTTGCGGGATCAGTTTGGGTATGCGTGATAACGTCCCGGTGTTCTGGTGTGAAACACAACACTGGGTTATTTCAGCCTATGGTTGGCTAAAACATGGACAAACCAAACCATTGCTCAAAATGAACCTAGAAAATCCATATTTTACCCAACCATTTGGTTGAAACAACCCAGCATTCCTTAAACTGAAGGTAACAGCTTGGCTTGAATGTTAAACTGGATTGAAAATCAAACGAACGTTCTTCATTTTGCACAGATTTATTGAGTGAAAAACACTGACATTTTTGTCACTACAGTGATTTTAATTCACACTTTTTATTTTACAGTAAAAGTGAACTTACCTTCCACCAGAGCTGTTAGTAAGGTGACATTAGCCGCCTTCCTACGACCGGCCGGCAAGTTCAACCCAATTTTATCCAGTTTCTCCCGTAGGGAACGGCCGCCATTCTTCGACTTTGCCCTTTAAAATAACATAAACAGTATATGAGCCAACAGTAAACTAATGAACTGTACGAATGACCTTTTGATAAGCTCCGCCTCAAAAACGTGACCTTAGCATCGTAGCCTTTTTTACATTTTAATCTTGCTACTTTTTAAATATTGGTTTCTTAAATAAAAACTCAATCCTATATGACATTCTGTCTCGAGGGGGTGGGTGAGCTTAGCAAACACATGGATTTTACTTCTTTTATTTGTGTATAGAATAAACAGGCACATGAAACACAACGTTGTCAAAGCTCTGTGTTTGAAATGAAGCTCAACAAACACGCGGACCGTCGTCACATGCATGACTAGAGTTATGGCCTGACATCACCCTTAACTTAAGAACTGTTAGACCCCGACACCCCCCACCATCCCCCTCAACGCTTGGGTTATATGACCTACTTAACCAATATCTGCGTTTCAGTCGGACACATGGAGAATTAAAAATATTCCCAGTAAAAGCGACTGAGATGACATCACCCCCCACCCCAAAACACTACATGGGGCAGAAGGTCAAGTGATGACATTAAAATCACAACACAGACGCATTCATGAAATCAGACACACAATGAATAAAGAAAACATGTCCAAGTCACATTTCACACAAAATAAAAATAAATAAATACATCTGGAAGTTCTCAATATGCTCAAAATATATTCAATGATTTAACATCTACTTCCTGAATCTTATCAAAACAAGGTAACATAAAAATATTTTCAAGTAAAAAAGACCAGTAACATTCAACAAGACATTTTTTGCATCATTCTGTGATTTACAATTTTTTTAATAACTGTATAAAAATTTGACCATGGTGTACTGGTTTACACCACGGTTAATTTTCAATGATATATTTTCCTTTTTATTGAACTGATAATAATTGGGAGGACAACTATTAAGAAAATAATAATACATTTCTTAATGCACTGTAAAAAATGTAGTTTGATTGTAGTCAGCTAAACTTAATTAAATTAATCCAATTGATTTGTCCAATCTAGTTGATTTGACATAATTATGTGTGTTATCTCAAAAAATCCATTGCAAAAAAAGAAACTTAAAAAGATGAGTTTGAAATATGGAAATATAAAGCGGACATGTTTTCATTTGTACAGAATGTAAAGTACTGTGTGTGTGAGACGCTCACCTGCGTAACACTCCTCCCAGCAGGGAGGCGTTGAGACACTCGGGTGGAGACAAGCGTCTCTGAACTTCTGCCACGGTCACTTTGTATTTAGAGGTGGAGCTGAGAAGAGACAGACGACCGGGAACAGAACAGAAGACCTCGGTGGGATTAGACACCATTCCCAGCAGCTGCTCCTTCTGAAAGGGAATTCCAAACGCATTTCCCTTCGGCATGGACACTAGAAACAAAACAAATGTTTGTGTCACTTCTTTCTGAATCTATAGCTTGTAAAGAGTGAATATTGTCTATAGCTCAAATTGAAGACTGGCACAAATGGAGACACTTTAAAAAATGAATGAACGTCATAAACGGTGATATAAAGCAGAACGGCCACCACACTCCAGAGCGCTCATACATGCTATGAAATATTGACATAGACATTCATTCAGAAAGGCACTCGTGGTGATTCCAAAGAAAATCTAAATTACTGCCTGACTAAAACACACACCAGCATCTGTCAATCTAGTCAGCAAATTATACGTGGAAGACCACCGAACGCCCTCAAAAATATACAGTAGCATCTGAAATAGATCTGTTCCTATTTTACATTCAATAGATCTGTTGAACGTGCAAATCGTGTACACGGCCATGAATCACCTTTGCGTGGGATTTTAACGTTCTATTCGTTGTTTACCAAGAGCAGAACTAGGACTCAGAAAGTGCACTTTGCATGCATTCGGTATAAACCTGTGGTTTTAGACCGAGGGTCACAGGTTTGTTGTGACACAAACACAAGAGATGAACAATGCTAAATATGAATAATAAAATGCACTTTTAATAGGAAGCAGTTCACCATTTCCTCTGTCATTTGGTTGTCAAGGTTGCACCGTCACACGTTGCGTGAGAAGCTTTTATCCTCAACATCGACCATAAACAAAACTGCACATGTGAGCACGGTTTTGTTCACTTTGAAATGACAAATCTGGGCCGAAACCGAAGCGGTCGAGAAGGTTTGATATAAAACAAGCAGTGGCATCACAAATGCAACAGACTCACAAACCGTCTCTCCATTTTGCTTATTCAAGATGTTTCATGTCACAGCATATGACTAAAGCGGCCATGCATGTTTAAAAGCTGCCACACCCTGACTACAGTTCATTCTTGTTTCTCCACGTCTGTGTGCGTGTGTGCGTGTGTCCAAACTGACAGCGTTCAAAAGAGCAGAGCTCTCTGAGCAAACACGCCGTTTTAAAGATTGCCCAACATCCACGACTCCAGCTACAACATCTGCCATTTTAAACACAATTCCTGTCTTTGGCTTTCCATTCATGCCGAAAGCGCCACAGAATGCGCAGCGGATCAGAGCCAGATTACTGAAACGGACCACATGACCTAAAGGATTAGTGATATATGTGTATGAACCGCTACCACCTCAAACCCGCCCATCACGAACCGTCAGGACCCGACTGACTTTTTCCACATAAACTTCTTTCGACACTGAAGGTGTGTGACTGTCTTACATGCACTTTCACAATCGGTCATCATAATTATAACACTAATTGTTTAAAAATGGATCTCCCAGCATGCTAAAGTAAATATAAATATGCAACTGTGTATGTAGGCATGTAAATATGAGACTTAATGGTCAACAAAATTCACTACATCCAAAACAAACACCCGAATACATTTCAATGAAACACGAGGATGACATCATCCATGCATCTATAGCATGTGCACAGAATATATGTTCAGTTATTAAAGCGCAGTTTATATAGAAATGTTTTACCATTGGTTTTTACCATTTTTAAATGAAAAGCTATTATTTTGTTATGAGTCAGCCATGCCTTGCTGAAAATGTGTTGAAATAAAGTGATGTTTTGATGGACATTTACTATGTTACAACAGTTGGGTTTGTACATATTTTACGCAATTATGGGTTAAAACAGCAGAATGCATGAATAATGCTTGAAAAAGTCTAAACATTTAGTGCTATTCACCTTTTTTGATGACTGTGTGATCAGGAACAACACCACCGTGATCACCGTCGTGCTGTAAAGAAACACATGCATTACTATCCGCTGGATTTGTACATCAATAATAATTCAATAAGCACGTATGGCGCGCGCGCGAGCTCACCTGCACGTCGTCTAACCCGTGGCCAAGCTCGTGCAAGCCAATGTTATCGGCCATGGACTCGATGCCGTGCGGATGGAGAAGCTCTGGTCTCCTGAACACATCCCGGCGCATCCCGGACGAGCCCTCGAGGCCCAGAATGGGATTGCCGAGCCCGCTGCGACCGTGAGCACCGATGACCTCCTGCCCCTGCCGTCCGGGCCATGACTGCTGCTGGTTTGATGCTGTGGACTGGTGTATGGAGTTGATATTAAACGGGTCTCCCAGGTGAGAGTAGGGGTCGCTGGATTGGCCGTAGGGCAGGGGCTGGTAAGGCGGAGGGAAGTACGGAGGTTGGAAGTCCGAGCTGGCGGTGTGCGACAGGGACGGAGGCGGACTGTAGAGGTGCTGGCTCACCGCGGGAATGTGAGGTAACCGGGGGTTCCCGTTGCTGCTAACATCGTGTCTTTCCTGCTAAAATAGACACGAATACAAGTCCAAATCAACTGTTTGAAAATGAAGCATCCATGCGTTTCATCGATCTGTATGCGCATCGGATAAAGATGTTAGCCAAAAGCAAATACATCATTTTTGTGATCCAGTTAAGCTATATGAACGAAAACTATTTGGATAGAAGTTTAACTGATAAGCCTCGAATAATTGCCATGTGTATTAAGATCATTTGTCAATGACAATTCACTAATTCCTGAAACCAGAATTCCTGAAACAGCAAAGATTTTGCATGCAAATAGAAATGTAAATAGTAAGACACGCGCGAACGTCTTTGCCTAAATACAGGTCATATACAGGCCCAAACACAGCGCGATAAATAATGTTTATCTTACCTGACAAAACATTTATCAGTGCAACAAGAAAATAAATGATTTTTAGTATTTCAGAATCATATTGTGTTCATCTCGTGTGTGCATTAATGCAGACACTCAAAAAAAGGAATGACAATGTGCGGCGACGGCCCATTTCTATACAGTTTAACAGAGGCCACGTGAATCAAACTCATACATTTATATTGAAAACGGGTCAAACAACCAAACATTAAATAACATTGCGCCTAAAAATGCATATCTTTTTTGAGAACAAATCTGCACAGATTTAGCCAATTACAAGCTGCACGTGGAAATTAAATTGTTTCCCGAATTTAAACATTTTCTATTTGATTTATTATAGTTAGTTTGTAATAATGCATTTTGATCATTCGTTATTGAAATGAATTCTTAAGAAATTATTTTCACATTTTAATATTTAAACCAAATGCTTTTACTCGGCACGAACCGTTTTTCTGTGCATAAAACATTGAAAAGCTACGTCTACATTTAAAATTCCAAATCTACATTTCAAACAACTAAATCGTATTAAATAAAAAGCACAACGCGTGTTTTCTTGAGTAAAGTTTCGTGCATAACCACCCCACGCGCTTCAAGTTAACTCTCATGCACAACTCTTAACGCTCTTTTCAAACAGAAATCACGTTTGTCAGCTTTCAATATTTCAGCACGAAGACTATAATAATAAAAGACTACCCGTTTGTGCTCTTCAATAAAGCAATACAAAACTCTATTCCTCTGGTTTTTGGATACGAAAAGCGTATTTTGGCTTCGTTATCTTACCTCGCAGTCATCCTCATACTTCACGTTATCTGCTAATTTCCACAACATTGTGTCTTTCACACGCGTGGATGTTGAATGTGTGAAACTGTTGAGATGTTTTCCTGTGGTCTAGATTTTAATCCAGAAACGCGTGCTGAGCAGAAGTGAAGCATCAGCAGGACAGATGAACTGAACTCACGCGCAGACGGACACGAGTGTTGCTCGGTCTATACTCGACAATACTCACTCAAAAGTCTCACTACTATATTTGCATGATCCGGCGGTGGGCGTGGTTCCTGATGCTGATTGGTCACTGCGTCAGGACGCCGGACCAATAGCAAAACTGTCCGTCTGTTCAGAGGGTAAACTATTCTCGAACTGTATTTTGACACAATAAAAACAAGGTCTTTGTAAAATGATGCACATGTTAGTATTATAATTATTCGGCTATTAGTAGTGTTCCAATTTAAAAACATGTTATTTTATATCTAAAGTTATTTTTTTCCATTAATGTAATTAATAGGCCTGTTGTTTTAATTTGTTAATATATAGATAGATAGATCGATAGTAATAGGCCTATATACATATATATATATATATATATATATATATATATATAATAAAAACAAATGTAATTTGTAAATATTCACATACTGTTAAATGCATAATTTAATGCGTCGTTTTGGATAAATTTGTCTGCTAAATAAATTTAGCCGACGTGAATTATTAAGTCAAAAAATTTAATCATATTCTTTAAAACATTGAATGAGAACCAACAATTTAAAACGAATGACCATGATACCAAAATAAAGAAAAAAGAAATAAATGATGAAAGAAAAACCAGCTAATTGTCTTTAATCCTATAGGTCAGACTCACCTGTCTGTTAATTCCATTAATGCCAGTGAATTAAATGTAATCCTGCGGCTGTTTTTCAAGCTCGACTCGTGAAAGGAAAGGCGCTTTTCTTAACGGTTTGCAGGTACCGGGAGATTAAACGCCTGTGTTCCGGTTCAAGCGCATATAAACGGCTGGGATTCTTCACTAATCTTAATCTTAATGACTGTTTGTGGCGATGCTGCTGTCAGATGTTTTCTTTTGTTGCAAATACTGCAACCCCGAGGGACATTTTGGGTGGAGAGACATCTACTTATATAACCCGCTGAAAACAGGCACATAATAAGATTGTTTGTCTGATTAAATTATTATCTCTAAAGAAAATACAGGAATGTTGACACATACGGAAATGTAATTTGTGCTATTTTTTGTGTTGTTGTTGTTTTGTAATGCTAGACTGAATATTATTTAACGTGTAATAATATAGCATGTAACGCAAAACGAAATTAGCAAATTTGCGCCAAGTAAAACGAGAATATTTGAATACGTTTAGCCTATTTGTCTTTAAAATTAAAATAAAAAATGTAAAGCAATAAAAACTTTTATGTAGAATTTGTTTTTTAAAGCTTTTTAACCCATTTTTAAAGTTGTTGTACAATAGGCTTTTAAACTTTAAAGCGCTGGACGAAGGAAATTTAATTAAATACACATGACCGTGCATATACATTTTTATTTAATAACACAAAAACTACCATATATTACTATTGTTGGTAGCTTTTTAATAATTTCGTTCATCAAACTTAAATACATTACATGTGGTTTTGAAATTAATTTCTTGTTTTTTTTTTAATAGTTTGTAACACCACTTTGAAGAAAAGCGTCTGTTAAATAAATCACTTTTATTTTGTAAATGATAAATATTGCATTGCAATGTATTGTAAAGTGTCTATTAGTATTTTTTGAGCAATAACTATAACCTATATTAATAATAATGATATATAAACTCTTAGCTATATGCATTCGTTTCCTGACGTGTTGACTAATAGTAATAACTTGCAGAAAGCAAGCAGGTGGTTAAAGTTTTCCACACCCAACGGTACAGAAAATCTGCAATTATTAGGCTATTATAATTATAATTATTATTACTATTATTATATTCTTATAATCATGTTTGTTTTCATTGGGCTACACTTTCTGACAGAAAAACAATTGGCGCTCAAGAGTGTTTTATTATAGATCTGCGCAGCAAGTTAAAAACAATAACAACAACAATAGTAAAAACACGAGGATAAAACAACAGGTATAAAGCAGATCGATTTAACCTTCAGAATGAAAGATTTCCACACTTGGTGTATATGTGTAGAAGTAATGGTGGGTATGTGATACAGTAAGTGTTTATGTAGAGGAGTGTGTAACACCTTGTTGCTCAAAATAATTGCTGTGCTTTGCCCAATAAAGAGATGAATTAAAGTAAACACCTACCCGCCAATCTATCCTCTCCAGCAGCGACATCTGCTTTGGTAGCTGTTGATTCCCCACAGTGAAGCAGCGAATGCTCACATCACGCGCACTTTGTAGAACTCAACACACCTGGACGCGGACGCGCATGCGCGCACTGGTTTCACACCTGAGGGGAGGCTGCAGCATTCCAGCGGCATTCCGATCGCTGAAGATGATCAGTCGTCACATCAGCACACTGTTCAGCACAAAATGTCACTTCAATCAAAGACAAGCCCAACATGTCATTACAATTCGACACAAGACCACCTGCACGGCTCCCAAACCAATGAAATGTCAAGATCATTTAAAAACAACAACACAACAAAAACTATGAAGCAAAAAAGTAAACAACAGAACTTGTCATGATTTTCCAAACATGAAAAAAATCGTACATTTCAAATTTCCCGAATATTCCTCGTTTGGCGCATGGGAACCTAGAACTTAAATGTAAATTAATCGAAAACTCACTCACAAGAGCAAAACATTAAAATATAAAAGGTGTTAATGGAGTTTTGCATTTTACAACTTTTCAACACACCTTTCAAACTTCTAAAAGTTCAACTTTTTCAAATTAAAATGTAAAAACTTCGTCTTACTTGTTAAGTGATTTCCCACATTCGCTTTGGTGAAACTTGGTCTACGCATGCAACTATAATCTGACACTAAAACAATCCTTACTAGGTATAAATACGTTTCATCTTCAGTTAAAGTGAATATTTCGTTAAAATATATCACATAGGCCTATAGCTAGAAGCTTTCACGCACATTGTTAAAACAAACACAATTAAAACACAAAGCTGAAGAATAGGATTTTATTTCTCAACCGGTCAGATGTACATCAGTCATAACATTAGGGAAAAATGCAAAAGTAAAATGTTTTACAAAAAGGTGAATTGGTTTAATTGTAGACCTCTACTGCCACCTTGTGGTCAAATGTTCGAGGGTCAGTTTGAGCTTTATCGTAGTAAAACTAAACAGAAAAAAATCACCGATTATTTGTGCAGGCATATAACACTATTTCTAAGCCTGAATTTATCCATAAACTTCTAATATTTCAACTATTGTTGCCCAAGCACTGTCTTAACATGAGAATCTAACATAGTTTTAAAAATGATGTCAAATAATTGTCAAACACATTTCTTATTACCAAAACCAAGTTTCACAAAAATAATGGGCACCAACTACTGTGAGAAGACTTCAGCGTGCGAGAAAAGCCCTATTATTTAATTATTGGAATTATTGTATATATATATAAGCCATCCATGACGGGCAACAATCATGGTGATTAGATTAAAAACGAATGAAAAATGAAAATATTAACAAGCTACAAAATAATAAGAAGCAATGCATCAATGCATGATATAATAGGGATGAATTTGTTGCTCATCCACAGGCTGGCCACTAGAGAGCGCTCTCACTGCTGTATAAAGTGAGGTGATGATCTCAGAAGTGATATGGCGTGTGTGTAACCCAGTTGGACAACTGATCTTTGGTGCGTTTGGCAGAGCTGTGGGAGGTGAAGAGGGATTTGTAAGTCTCAGATTTGTCTGTCATGTGCTGGATGGACCTCTTGCTGCCCGTGGCGGGTCCCGCCGGGGTCTTTATCACCTTCGAGGTCTCACCCGAGGGCCCTGACGCTGGGCAAAAGAAAAAATGGCCACAGTGTGAATGATACAAAGCAATATTCTTGATTATTTCTCATTTTAAAGGTACAGTGTGTAGTTGATACATAATGATATAAATGCTTTCCCAGAAGCCCTTGTGGTCTACAGAGGTTATTAAATAAGAACAGTGATTTCTTCATTTCTTAGTCTAATGCATATGTAGTGTATGTTATGTTTTATATTTACTATTTGTACAACACGCCCTCTACCGCCATCTACTGTCTCTTCAGCAGATTTTCATTCCACTGACTTGGCAAGAACTACTTTCAGTTTCAGTTGAAGGTCAAGAGGTACATTGACACAACCCTGGCTGTAAAGTGCAGGTCATATACAACATGTTAGTTTGCTTTAAAATAAACTCAACTGAAAGCAGTAGATAGCGTTGTTTTGGGTAAATATATCAAAACGTTATTTTTGCGAAAATCGTGAACAAAATTGGCCAGAAACACGTCTGCAAACTTCACTCGCTGCTGTCGCTCTTTGGGAATTACCCATTTACCAGAATTTCAGCTTTTGAATTCATCTATTCTCTACAACGTCATCAAAAGAGAGCGTTGAAATAAACCTGTTTCTTCTTAGCAGTAGCATGCTACAGCTCCTCTGTTTAACAACTTTAAAGAGGATTTTCTCAATGTTTGGATTTTTTGCACCCTCAGATTCCAGAGGTTTAAATATTTATATCTTTACCAAACCATATATCAAAAGAAAGCTTGCTTATTCAGATTATGTAAAAATCTCTCCTAATCTTTCTAGCGGTTTATAAAACAAATGTGCCTGTTTCTTTCTTGTCCTTCATTTCTCCCTTTCCTCATCCATTATCCTATTTGTTAACACTTAGCTTATTGACCAAACGCTCACTCATTTGGATAAAAGCATCCGCTAAATGAATAAATGTTAATGTAAACCTATCACCAGCACAAATGCTTGATGGTAAAAATCTTTCTCAATCTCCAGCATAAATGAACATACAACACTAACAAGACTTTCTCTTTACTCAAACATGCAGAAGAATTACTTTCTAAAATGCAGTCGCATGCAAAGCAAGCTGGGAATTACAGATGCAATGCCCAGTTAGTTACGTCAACAAAAATCATTTATGTAGTCCTGACATTAAATGATTAAGTTCAATTATTTTTACAAATCTAAGTCAAATACGACGAAATGAAGTCACAACACTTTATTTAAAATCCCGTTTCATTCATTAAGGTGCAACATTAATATTTTTGAGTGCTGTGTTTTAGTCGATTCATAAAGGTGTTTATTGTTAAGGACTACGTTCATCATTACAGCGGTTAAATGGCAGCAAATACAGGGAAATAAAATGTAAATGAAACCACAATGGAACTTCAGGTACCTGCATCACTGGGTTTGTCATTGTTGCTCACTACAGTCAGTGCAGGTTTAGTCTCAGATGAGTTTTTCTCGACATCAGTGTTTCCTGACAATGCAACAGGAATAAAGTTACTGAGCATTCAATGTGTGAAAAACTGAGTGGTTTAAGATTACAGGAAAAGATCAGACATTATAAAACAGAACCAGTTTGGTTTCTGAGAAACACACACAAGGTTCACTGTACAGAGGTTTAACATCACATCAAAACACAGAACATCACATCTTTAAAATCTTCAATTACACTGACCAATATATAAAGAATAACGCTTCTTTGAATACTTGATTTCTACAAAAAGGCCTCAATGTCAGGCGATTTTGCATTGTACTGTACCTGTCGCATCATCTGTCTTGGGGGCCTTTGCATCTTTGCTTTTCTTTGATTTCTGAGGGAAGAAACATTGAATGTTTGTAAAAAATCACATCCCTCACATAAAGGTTCAGATTGAGTCATCACATGATTTCTTTACCTTGGCTGATTTGGCCTTTGCCCTGCGCTCCTCCAGATCTTTCTGCAGCTTCTCCACCTCCTCTTTAGATCCGTTCAGCACCACAATGTCATCTTCTTTGAAAGGATCACCACACTGCAAAAACACACACAAAAACATTAAAAACACTGATCAGCGATCGTAATTATGAAAGCGAAAGGACTGAAAAGCGGGCTAAAACAATGCATGTTACTTTCTACACAGAAGAAACATTGATGTCACAGTAAAAAACTTTAAATAAAAAAACCTTGTGACCTGCAAAGAAACACATCTGCTCAGATTGCAGAAGGTTAGTTAGAAAAAAAACTAAACAATAACAAATTGTATCAACAAATAACAGCCATGAAAGTATTTACGATAATTATAAAACATTACACTTTACTTCAAAACAATTAACTTTTTACTCTTATTCTCAAGTCATACAGATTGTGACGTCTCACAACATTTTTGTATCAACAACATGAATAAAATGAAAAATTAACAACAAATGACAATAAAAAATATATTTACAGTAGAGCTATGATGACTTTTTATAATATGACAAAGGATTTACAGCTTTATTACGCTTTTAGGGGTTAGCTTTTATAAATTCATTTCTCATGTGAATTATATTTTAAAATTCTGCTTTATTTCACAATGAGAGATCTATTCAATGTTTACTCCTTTACACACAAGAGGTTCAAGGAAACCTTAAATGTTGTCCATTCTAGAACAAATTAACGGTATTAAAAACCATTTTGGAACTAAATACTTTTTCAATTTCATTTTTTTAAATTTAGTTTAAAATATTGCGATAGAATCAAATCATCAGTATTGAGTATTTAGGGAGCAGAATGTCAATCAGAAATCACATAGCAACCACCCAGAATATCATCCTAGCAACCGCCTATCTACACCCTGACTACATAGCAAACATCTTCGTAGCAACACCCCGGCAACCACTAAGAACCTCTCAAGCAGCAGGCGTCTGTGCACTTCCCCTTTAAACGGGTTAATCAGAGATCATTAATGTCCGGAAACATTATCTGAGATTATCTATTAACTATTAAACGCCTGAAAGCAAAGGGTGCAAACAAAAGGAGAATGAAATCACAAAAGTCGACCCGCAGAACAGGTGTGAGAACGTCCCCAGTAACACACACACACACACACACACACACACACACACACACACACACACACACACACACACACACACACACACACACACACACACACACACACACACACACACACAAAGCCTTTCACTGATCGCAGCTATTATCCTCAACAGAGAGCGCTCCGATCTGGCGTAAATACACAGATCTTTTTTGGCCTGGCAAACTTTATATTTCTACCCTTCAAAGCAAGTGAAAAATCTGTGTACACTTGCTAAAGATTCACAAGCATAAAAATGTTAATGGGCAAAATCCATTAAAGCAGTTGTGGTAAAACAACAGGAACTGGTTATACGTTTAAAATGTTGATGAAGAAATACAAAAGGATTCCTGTGAGATATGGACGTCTCCACCGTTAAACAGCAAAAGAGGTGCAAATGAACGCTGGGGTTGGACAGAAGCGCTGTGGACTCCTCCTCTCATGGGAAGAGTAACTGAGCAACCGAGCCCTCACATCACAATAGCAACAAGCACTGACACTAGTCACAAGTCAACGCTAACCGTTCTGGTCACGGTCGTGAGCGTTAAACCGAGGTCATGCTGAAAAAGACATTCCACGGGTGTGTTGGTGAATGTTTAATCTCGTCCCTGCAAACCCGAGTGGACATCCATTGAACTGAAAGGTAGGAGAGCTTTTATATTATGGATTTACTGAGCTGCTGTGTGGATTTATGTGTGCGTCTGTGAAAATCCAGTACAGTGGATTCTTTTTGATTTAATGTCGATAAAAATGTGCTTTACATCAAAGTAAATGTTCCTAGATACAATATAAAACGTGCACATATTTAATCTTAAATCCTGAGGTTTCTGGCATGTAATGCATTGCCTCCCCGAACACCTACTCCAACACGAAGAGCATCATTTTAAATAATATTAATAACATAGTTTAGCTATAACAAATGTAGCATGTAATTAATACAAATTACTGCCATAAACATAATTAATATTGTTAAAAATGTATTTATGTCGTTTTTCCCTGTGATGGCAAAAACCCATTCTTGATCTACTAAAACTGAAGTCTACTAAGAAAACATGGAAAATGTGGGTGTTATGGTCACAATTTACATTAAGGTTGTACTTGTTTACATTAATAAATGCATAAGCTAACATAAACTAACATGACAGAATATTTTAATTTATCATATTTCAGCATTTATTATTATTATAATGTTAGAATATTCCAATTAAATTATTTATGTTAGTTCATGGTATGAGTAAATGCTGCAACTAAAGATGCTGTAGAAGTTTTGTTCATTGTTAGTTTATGTTAACTAATAGAATAACAAATATTGTTGACAAATATAATCTTATTGTGGTATATTCAAAACGCAAAACACTTTCAGAAAGATTTTTGTACACATTTAGTCTTTTTTTCAAAGAGAAATCGGCTCCTTACAAATGCATTAGGGACCAGATGCATTCTAAATAATGTTATTTCAACCCATGGTTGGGTCAAATACGGACAAACCCAACCAATGTTTTAAATTAACCTAGAAAATGTCCATAATTTACTCAATGTGAAACATTCCAGAATTTCTTTATGTTGTGTGTACTGCTGTCTTTAAAATGAAAAACAAACTGCATCCAAACGGGCAGAATGTACACAATTAGAGCATCTGTCAACTGTAATGCCACTCAGATCATTTATCAAACGCCCTCTTTAGCACATATTGCTTTCACAATATTCCTGGCCTTTTTGCAAATAGGTAAAAATATAGGGGAAGATTACAAATGGAGACTTTGGTCTGTTCCTCACATGACTTTGAACAAGGATTTGTTTTTAAATTGATATCCAACCAATAATTCATGCAGAAAATATGCTGACAGAACTCATGTGCTTTCACTGTTCAATGAGACAACAGGTTCCATAAACCCCTGCGGCTTCATTAAACAACTTTTATTGCCAAGACAAAACGACAAAACTGATTTCCAAAGCTCCTCTGTGTCACCCCCCGGACCTCCATCAGACCTCATGATAGTCGGATCTCTCTAGGGTGCTATTACACTGAACCCCGAGTTGTGTCCGAGGGGAAAAGACACCTTATAGACATATGAAAACAAGTGTCATCACTTTCCAAACTGTGGGCCACATCATTACGCATCATTAATATTACATCGGCCACAGAGGGGATGCAGAAGGCCCTCGTATAAACACGTATTAGTGCAAAAGTTGATTTTATTCAACCACATGTCATAGATTTCTACATTTGTGTTTCAGGAGATCTCCAAGCTGCTCTTCTAATGGTGGACTATTATGGTCCAACTTGAGAGCGCCAAGTGCAGTTTTCTCTTCTGCCTTGGTATCTGCATCTTCTTCTGTTCTGCTATCTACCTGAAAGCCAAAGTATCCAACGCACCCCAAGCTTCTGTCTCCCCAAATGACATAACGTGCCAAACGCTGCCTAAAAACTGCATGATTCTTCCATCGCCAACGCCGGGCTTCAGATGGGAACGAGAAGACTGTACCGTCAACCACATCATTGAACCCGATGCGAACTGCATTCGGCTACGATCGGAACTTTATTTTATCACGGTGCCGTTGAGCAAAGAAGAGGAGGATTTCCCTTTAGCTTTCATCATCACCATACACAAAGAGCTGGGAGCATTCATTCGACTTCTGAGGGCCATCTACACGCCGCAGAACATCTACTGCGTTCACGTGGACGCTAAAGCATCCGCTGACTACAAGACGAGCGTCCGAAACCTCGTCAGGTGCTTCCCGAACGTCTTTCTGGCCAGCGTGAGTGAACGAGTGACCTATGCCGGTTTCTCCCGTCTGAAGGCGGACATCAACTGTATGAAGGACCTCACCAGGTCTCATGTCAAATGGAGGAGAGTGATAAATTTATGCGGACAGGATTTCCCCATTCAGACTAACCTGGAGTTGGTCCGGTTCATGCGGCAACCTGAATGGAAAGATAAGAACATGACGCCCGGAATCAAACAGCCGTCTCACATACGGCACAGGACTCAGTTTCAACATGAGGAGGTCAAGGACTCTGTGGCTCAGAGAGAGAAAAAAATGAAGGGACCGCCTCCAAACAACCTGACCATCTACTTCGGGACTGCTTATTATTCTTTGACAAGAGCGTTTGTACAGTATGTACTCAAAAGCCCGGTGGCCAAAGACCTGTTGAGCTGGTCTAAAGACACCTTCAGTCCAGATGAGCATTACTGGGTGACATTAAACCATGTGCAGGGTATGTTATAAAACATTATATGACTCTCAGAATCTTGGGGTTTTCAATCATAACTACTTTTTTTTGTGTTTATTAGAAGCGCCTGGCAGTAATGTGAACGGTGGATGGGAAGGAAACATTCGTGCTATCAAATGGAAAGATCAGGAGGGAACAACACACCAGGGCTGCAAAGGTAGCTTCTTGAATAAAAATGCAGTATGCTAGGGGAAATATGAACAAACCCAATCTATGCCGGTTGTTGGCTTTGTCACACGGTGCAATCTTTCACATCAGATAACGCAATCTAACTACAGTATTCTCATGAGGGACGTCTAACCTCGCGTCTACTGAAAACGCTGTGTTTGTCTCCGCAGGGCGATATGTCAGGGATATCTGCATCTTCGGGACTGGGGACCTGCCGTGGGTCGTGGAAAAATACAGCATGTTCGCTAATAAATTTGAGACTACGAGCTTCCCCGAAGCTTTGGACTGTCTGGAACTCTGGCACAGACACAGAGTTCTCCAGCAAGCGTCGGTTCCCATTCAGCCGTCATGGCGTCTCATCACCGAGGTCCCTAAAAGCACTGAAAGTCAACAGCAGGGGGATAAAAATCACAGCACTTTATCATTTCCTTAAATCCTAAAACTCTGTACTGATATGGTACATGTAAGGAATACAAAACCCTCTTGATTCCTGTCTATGTGAAACTACAGCTCATGATGTGTTAAAGGGACAGTTCAAGCAAAAATGAAAATTCTGTCACCATTTACTCACCATCTTTGTCATTTCAATGAATAATGTATGAATAATGTACATTTTTTAGTTTTGCTGAACACAAAGGAAGATATTTGTAAGAATGTGAGTAACCAAACAGATCTCAGCCCCCATTTACTGCCATAGTAGGGAAAATAAATACTATGAGAGTTAATGGGGGGTGAGATCTGTTTGGTTACTCACATTCTTCCAAATACGTGGGTTTGCTTAAACTTCTCAGGTAATATCTATGGTTTTACGTCTCGCTTTTAAAATTCATGCAAGTTTAACAATGTTTTAAAACTATTGGTATAAGCACGTATAACTTAAATTATTCCAATGTAATTGTAAAAAATCCTAAAGTATCCAGAATATCCTAATATTATACTTATTTCATAGCGTAATAACTCAAACTAATATTGTGTCGAACTTGCTTTTATTATCCAAAACGCAACTACATAACAGAAGTTAATGCTACCTTTATATAAAAAAAAAATAACAAAATGCAAAACAGCAGCATGCAGCAGTATCTAGGGCAGACTGGCATTAAGAAAAACGATGCTGCTAGTTTGTTATTGAAACGCATCCAATGCTTTTTTGTTTGCAAGTCTTACTCATGTTGTTTTTTGACTAGAAATGTAGAAAACGATCTCATGAACTTGCGTGCATGTGTGCCCACCATGGGAGCAATGGGAGAATTTAATAAGATGCACGTACATCAAAAAAAACTTTTAATTTGTTAATTGAGTTGTCGTGGCAAAAATGTCTTCTATTCTTATGTTATACACTTATATTCTTATGTTAATTTAAAAAGAGAATCAAAGCATACGGTTATATCATATGCCTGTCTTGTTTCTTTTATGTTTATTATTTTAAACATGCCAAAACTTGTATTTTTGTAATTTTTATTTATTAACTAAACATGCATGAAATGTTTACTACAAAGTCATCTTTTATATAGAATTTAATGTTATAAATAATTAGAGATGCACCAAAATAATCGGTAGATAGTTTATATCCTGTCATTTAAAAGAAAACAAAAAAATGCAATGAATTTATGCTCTGTGTATAGAAAATGTTAAGACACGTCACCAGTTAGATGTACCAGTGCATCTTTATAAATATTATGTTATTGTTTGAATTTCTTTCAAATGTTGGGGACAAATGCATCAACAAGAATGTAAATATAACCACTACTGAATGCTACTGTAAAATTGCTTTTTAATTAATCATATCAAACTTTCATTATTTCAACCTCGAGTTTTCATTATGTAAATCTATATGCAAAACAAACACCTGTTCTGAAGAGGTTAGATTTCTCATTATGTCATATAATCTTCATAAGGCTTGCTTGTGTATTTGTGCATTTTTGTTCTAAAAGATGCTGTTGGTGTAAATCAGTTTAACCAGTAAACCGGGAATACAGACATTAAACCTTTACATCACAACCACAGTCAAACATTTGAGTCAAGCGCATCACCATAAAGCAGTGCAGGTGTAAAATAAAAGATGTGTATTCCACTAAAACAAGAGAACAAAGATTTCAAAGAGCTACACAGTCACATCTAGAGAACAAGATATCATAGTGATCAGGGTGTGGGCCGCTTCTACATTTGTGTATTTATCAGATGCATTTATCAGTGTTCTGGTCGAGTTGACTGATAATGCGATAGAAAGGTCCGGTCATGAGATAAGTGCCACCGTCCCCGTGGTGAAACACAAAGGGCCATTCAAAAACCAACAATGTTTGTAACACAATACATAACCACAGGTTATGATTAACAGCACGGAGAATAGTTAAAAATTTGCTTCTGAAATACATGGCCTGCAGGTGTTTGTACACCATATTCAAATGCTGATAAATGTTTGTCCAAGCGCAGAACAGAGCGGCACGTTCCATCTCAGCTTGGCGTGGAAAGACGACGACTGCGAGATGCAATTTCCCTATTTCCGCCCTAATGCTTGGATTAATTGAGACGAATGCAATGGAGAAATATCTGCTCGCTGAGCCTGAAACCAATTAGAAGTAGGCAGGGCACGGCGAGGTTAATGATTCACTACTGAGAGCACACTACCGCTCATTAGCCGCGGTTCAACCACACACACACACACAATGCACAATGTACACACATTAAGGGCAAAGACAGAGAAGTTAAATCGCTCCCGGCGTCCCGACTGCCGCTGTACTTGATAATGAGGCTTTGTTCAGCTTTATCAAAGTCCAATAATGAGCACAGACAAAAGAATGAATAAACTTGTGACCGACACAGGAAGATAAAACTAAAAGCCTGATATACTTCAATGGACATCAATGGCAGATCGAGTATGACGTCATTTAAAATCCAGAGATACTGAGAAGCAACGGAGAGAGATGCTGCACAACATTAACACATGTGTACACTGAACATTAGACAAGCGTCTTGTGTGACACTAACTACTATAAAGGCTGTTTACAGAATGACATAACCACAGATCTAACCCATAACATACAGGCATAAAAGAAGATTTTGGGCAAAGCCGTTGCTAAACAGTGCGTTTAAAAGCATCGTTGTATTATTTGTCTAACGTTTTGGGGAATATTATCAGCATACAGAAACGTTTAAGGACAAGCAGACCTGAGGAACATAAATCGAACATTACTTTACTCACCTTGTGACAGATCTCGGTCTTAACCTCTCTGATCGCTCGGTCTGAGAAAACACATCCACACGTCTGCAAGTAACAAAACCTAAGAGACACAGAAAACACACAAACCGTGCAGCAATTATTGCAGAAGAAATGGGCTAAGCAAATATAGACAATAATCATTTAACTTTGTAATATATAATCATATTTCATGTGTAGCTTTGCAGCTCATACTTAGTATTTAAGTGCAAGTACATTAATCTGTCATTTAAACGCCAGTGCTGTGAACTGTTTCTACACGATATATACAGCATCCCAGAATGCACTTCATAGAGTCTAGACAAAGTGTGTGTACTCTAAAAAAGCGACTGATCTGATTATATGTCACAGCAGGCATCTAACAATGTTAATATTTCCCTAACAGTGCACAAATGGAGACATATGCTTACTTGTGTTTTCCGTTCATCTCCAGACCTACGACAGGACAGATGAACATGGCGCAGTTCATGTCTTCATAACAATCACCCTTAATGTTCCGTCTCTCTCCCTCCCACGCTGGATTATCAGTGAGATTCAGCTCTTTCACATCCTTCAAAACATGCCAAAACATAAGCAACTGCTTTCCTATTTTAATGCATTCAATTCATTTTGCTACATACTGGTGTGAACTGCATTGTGAAATGCACGATTCTTACCTTGATGCCACGGATGTGAGCCACAACCTCAGTGTTTGGTCTCTCTGCAGATTTGTCCAGCAGGTACTCAATAATTGCATCTTTATTGTACAGTCTGAATGAGAAAACATATTTTAAATGCATGTGCTTCAGAAAAACATACCATTATTTCACTAGTTTTACACTAACTGTAAAAAGTCTCATATTTTGATTGATAGATATGTTGTGGATTCACACTTAAACGTTTTATTCAAAATATGAAAATTCTCTCATAATTTCGAGTTGATTACTTTAAAGATGGATGTTTGTGCTTTTTGGAGTTTTGACATTTTGGGATCTATACATGCGTTTTTGTGTGTGTTCAGCTGAAGAAAGGATGTCATATGCATCTAGGATATTACACATTTTGGGTGAAACATCCCTTTAACAAGGTGAACGACACTAGATTAAACAACATACCTGCCCACCTCACAGGCAACAATGGGTCGTTTTAACCTCTCCTGACTCAAAGCACAGTATTTCCATTTGGCAGCAAGTTCTGCATTTTTATCAACCTGTAAACACAAAGTTTTATAATTCACATGAACTTCTCCCAGGTGACTGACACTAAAAACAGATTTATTATACTTTATTGGAAATCTCTCTAATATTCTACGCAGTGACAGAGTCAAATGGCACTGGAATATAGTATCATACTCTCTGTAAGTGAATACTGCGAAATAGCATATCTTAACGTTAAGTGTTTCAACTGAACCAAATACACTTTGACTATATCTAATCAGATAATAACCATTTAAAAATATTATTCATGGAAAAATGGAAAAAACATTTTTATAACTCGTTTCCTATTTAAGCAAAGAAAACATACGTTTATTACAGTCCCCGAGTTAAATTATAAGACGCTACAAGCTAACTTCCGGTGCGACACACGATGAAAAAATATTGACACGGTTTACTACCTTTTCCACCTTTGTCGGTCCTTTAACTAGTTCGTGTCGTTTAGGAATGGTTCCGCCGTCACATCCCATGTTGAAATAATATGTAAAGGTTTTTAGCACTGAGAGAAAATCTGACTGAAGCTAAAGGAAACAATCAGTAAACAACAGAAGAGTGTCAGTAAAGAGCGGCAGCGGTGAATATGAGTTTAATCTGCCGCCGCCTAAAGGACGCGTGAGGAATTACAACTCATCAACACAACCAGATGGCGCTGCAGTCTTAAAACATAAAAAATACAACCCGCATGACGTTGATAACGAAATATCATTGTTTTCTTCAATGGCATTTAGTTAGAAAACACTGATAAAAGTATCAAAGATAAAACCAATATATCAATTTAACAGCCTACATGCTTCATTAACAATTTACACCGTTTACAAAGAGCAAGTGCACTTTAAAACATACTTGCACATAGCCTATACGCATATGCTAATATAGTTACAGTATAAATCTTATTAAATATTCTGTCGTCTTTTCACTCTATATATTTTATTTGTCTTATTCTTTGTATTTGATTATATGGTGCTGTTGTGGAATGCCCGAAACAAAACATGTACCTGTTTTTATTTTATTTGTACACATATTATTACACATGGCATAGAAGTACTTTGGAGTCCCATAGTACATGATGAAAATACACTATCAGGCCTGCCAATTTTATGTGGAGCTCACACTACGATGCGTTTTTGGCCTTTATCGAATTCGTGTCTTTTGGGAATGTCTGATGAAGTTCTGAGGTCACCTGTATCATCAGACCCATCAGTGCTGCAGAGATTCAGCGCTTTCATGGTTTAATTCAGACGCCATTGACGATGAATACGAATCAAAATGTTTAGTGACAGGCCACTTAGTCTAATTGTGTAGGTGAGAGCTGAAAGTCTTAAGAGACGAGGTGAGTGCTGCTAAAGTCTATTTCCCCAGCCTTCAGGAACGGCTGATTGATTTAACATTGATGTGTACGTCAGAGAAGCCAATCGTTTGTGAAAGTGTACGTAAAGAAGGACTGCAGCTGTATCGTTCATTACACCGCATGATCTAATCTCACAAATACAGTTCAGTACGTATTCATGCTAAAATACTAGAATAGATATTAGAATAATTGTGAATTTCTCAAAGCACATTTTATTCTTGTTTGACATTATGACACAATATCGGTTGATCTCCATTATCTGTTTTCTCTACCAGTAATTCAGAAATTGTGTTATGCAATCTTATTAGATTACGTATGGCTCTCTCATGGCTAAATGTTTTGCAATATGGATTTTCATTAGATCAAGGAGTGCTCTAAACTCTTTCAAATACTTAAAGTGTCTTTCAACACAGTGGTGCAGGTCTTTGAATCCATAAGTGTTTTCTTTCTCTTTGATAAACACCATCTCAACGTCAGCTCTGAAGCCTTTTATATTCAATTGTTCAAATTAAATTTAGTCATCACGAAATCATGAGTGAAAAGGCACACAATCTTTGGTGTGATTCGTCAGTGATTGTACTTTCGAAGAAAAACGTATTTTGACATAATGCACAGCCAGGTTTTCTAAAGAAAGTTGTCTTTTTGTGAGCAACCAGCAGGGGTTAACAGCGACCTTCCCTCCATCCACCTGGATCCATTCTGCTATGGAGCGCAAAATCCAATCAGTTCCTGATGCATGAAATCAATCCGTATTTTAGTTTTCCTGAATATCCTGTTCGCTCACATTATAGAAAAGTAATATGTGTTTTTTTACTGCTGTCGCCTTTATGAACGTAAAACAGCTTGAAGAATGGAGCCGTCCCATACGTGCAGTTCTATAGCGTCACCTGAGGTTCAGTCCGGTTCAGCTGGTCCACGTCGATGAGGCGTGTTTTAATTGAACACATGGGGTTCACAGAGCGATGAATCAAATGAATTTAGCATGTCTAATTGGGCCGGCATCTCTGTGTTTGTACTGGCTGGATCTCATCTCAACCAGACAAACCTTCTGCTGCTTCAAGCAGGCCAGATTTTGGAAACCAGAGGAATGTTGATTTTTTTTCACGGTAAAGCAGGAAGCACAGCATACCCGGGAAATTTTGGCCGGCAGACACGGTATACGGCGCATTCGGGGTTAAAATAATAATCCTAATAATGCGTTTGGGGAAGGGAAAGCCAAAAAGCAGTCCATCAAAATATCCATAGCCATGTGCATTTTTCACACCTTATTTCTTCTGAAGTCACCTGGAAAAATTAAGGACTGGATGTTTATTATGGCAGTTGTTTGAATATTTGTCACTGAACTATTGGCTATGAAAACGCTTCATGAGCATTATTATTATTATTATTATTATAACTCAAGTCTCGCAGATAAAGAAGCACAAATGGAGCTCCTACTGGAGTTCTGGTGTAGTTTCCCGATGATTCTGCATCAGCAATACGATTACTGTACGGATGATGCACGCTCTTCCTCGATTTTCCTCAACAAGACATCTGTCGTAACCGTTGCTACACTGTTTCCAGCTGAAGAAGCTGACGTTCCTAATAAAAGACGCCTGAAGCCTGGAATCATGAGGGAAAACCCACACCTCCAAAAGTGCATCTGTGTGCAACCCCCAAATCCAGCAAACCCGTCACCTTTTCGTCTCTTGTTAGGTTGATGTGAGAGACGACAGCTCCTGACAGTCTGTTGGCTGGGCACGGGATACCCACCGGGCCGGGGACATACCTGTGGCTGGGGTGAGTGTGTGCGTGTTTGTGTGCTGCGCAGACATGCGCGGTGAAGCTGCGCCAGACCTCCTCTCGCTGTACCCCAATAATAACAAAACTCACGGGCCGCTCTGCATGCTTCTGCATATCAATGAGATGCAATGCTGTGCTTTTCCACACTCTGAGGAGGAAAACAGCTTGATATTGGGAAGCAGTGTGAGCCCACGGCTTTCCAGATGGATGGACGTGAATTAACACTGATGATCAAGAAAAGCATTTAATATGTGTGTATAATGCACAACTGTATACACAAATCACACAGATACAATGACGAACACCAAGCTTAAAACCAACCTCTCTCTCTCTCTCTCTCTCTCTCTCTCTCTCTTGTAGTAAAAGTAAAAGAAGTAAAAGCTCGGAGGGTTTGACAAATGATCTAATGAAGGGTCAGGAGGATGATGAGCCAGGCGCCCATTGGGAAGAGGAAGTGTATGGGTAAATATTTTTAAAGGCTGTCAATAAATTTGCCAGGCTAAGAGTAGCTCACACGAGATAGATTACCAGCTCCAGAAGCCCCAGAACTAAGAGAGAGACTTGCACAATCCATTCAAGCCTTTTGTGGTGACATTTCACTTTAGAAATAAAACACTGACTTGTAAAATTTAGGTCAAAACGACATCATCGATATCAGACAGACAGAGAGACAAGAATGTGCAAACAAAATAGCCAAAAAGTCCGAAATCCTAACTCAAAAATCTCACATCAGCTTCATATTGAGTTATGCTTAGCACATTATTTTTATTAGACAATGTTAAAATATATTATTCTTAATTCAAAAATTCTCATGACAAATTTTAGCACAAGGAGTTATTTATCTGTAGGTTTTGCATCACCCGTGGTAAGTGTTTTACAATTCTCTCCCAGGTTTCTCTTCACCCCTCCACCTCTTCTGCTTTCTGTTTTGTTTCTCAAGAGCTCGGCCCTTTGAACCTATAAATGTCACGTCTCACTTTCCCACAGCACACATTCATCTGGGCCGGTTAGTCATCATCAGTCTGTTAAAGGTGATTTAAGCACTTCACCTGTGCTGGCCAGAGGCCTCCTGTTTGATGAGGTGAGAAGAGACGAAGAAGAGTCGGGCCTGTACACGCTTGCCCCACGCTGGGCTTGATAAGAGAAGATAAGAGACTGCTGGATTTCCCCTGTTATGATATCGTTCTCCAAACCATCACAACTTCTCTTATGAATCGATCCATTGTACTGTATATATTTGTATACATACAGTATGCGGGGCTATACAGGATTAGGAATATAGAAATCAGATTTGTCTTTACTGATCAGCATCAAAATCACAAATCAATGAGTTTTATAAGAATAATAAACACATTACTGTGCTGGGTGTTAACTCTGACACATCTCAGGGAATAAAAACAACAAATAAGGCTCAAAAAAGATGGCAGTAAATTCGATTTGAAGACCTCCCTGGATTCGCTGTTGAACAAGACAATATTTCCTTGCAGGAAAATGACACGACATATAATAAAATAAATATAATCAGGTTTAAAAGGACAATAAACACATGACTGAATTGGGTGTTAACTGCATTTTTGGGGAGAACAAAAATACAGGCAAACTCATGTGCTGACTTAAAGGGATAGGTCACCCAAAAATGAGAATTCTGTCAAAGCCTGTTTGTGTGGTAAAAAGCTGAATACATTTTAATTTGTATTTTTTATTCAAACACACACACACACACACACACACACACATATTACAGAACTTTAATAAGCAGTATGTGTGATGTGGTCTATGATTTATATTTACGGTTTGGTCATTGATACGGTCCTCATCTGTATTACACACGGAGACAAACATCACAATTGTGACATGAACTCTCTGTGCAGCACATCATAAAATATCTTCAGATGTGTTTTAAACTTCAGCTGGTGTGAAAAGTTTGTTTGGGTTTGATGACCTTTGACCTCTGATCTACAGGTTGTGCCTTTTGACCTAAGGGTGAACATATTTTATTTTAAATGTCACTAAAAGACTTCTAAAGCTCCTTTAGGTCGGTGTTAAAAACTGACTTTATATTTTTATAAAAATGTTGCAGATTTTATGAATCAACATTATAATCATGACAACAAATCATATATCAATATACGAGTCAATTTATCCTTGACAACACAATGCACTTATAATTATTTCACATATTGAATAGTGCATTTGTGATATTTAAGTACTATAAGTTCTCTCAATATGCACTGAAACGAAGAATAAAACTACAGTTCAGTAAAACAGACTGCATGAGGTATTAAATGCTAAAGCGTTTTTCTTGTGTTTATCATTGATAAATGAATAAGTGTCATGAAGGGTTAATTCTGGCCCGAGGCTGAAGAGAGACTCTGAATCTACAGTAGCCGTGAGGAAATGCGTCAAACTCTCTCAGACGTGCCAAAACCACTGGATCTCATGCAGAACGTCCCTCTGACAGCTGGAGGGATGAATGAAGGTGAGTTCAGCCGTGTTTCGCTTCTCCTAATGTACGAAAAAGCTTTTCCACCCTCACCATCTGTATCTTCACATTCATCTGCTTATCTATGACAAGAAACTTTTTTCTATTCCTGTTGGTTTTGCATTTTGGTTAAACTGGATTTAAAAATCATGAGTTTGTTATATCTGAGTTGACTGAACGTTAAACACAAAACACAAGATATGTTGGTGTGCATTTACAGTATGTTGGTCTCCTCTTTTCTTATTTTTCATTCCTATAAGAAAATAAAAATCATATATGAGATCTCTTTAATATCTCAATTATTTCTCCTAGACATCATTGACATTTAATGCATTGCAAATGTAAACTTTTGTTTAAGTCTCATTTACGTCTCAGATTTTTCTCCTGAGATAAAGAGACAAACGTCTCTGTCATTCGAGTTTCAGAAGTCATCAATGTCTCAAACTGAGCTCAGATTTGTCTCGTCTGCAATCAAAAGTCAATATTATTGAAGATCTCAATATGAGCTCAAACTTTTCTCATTTTATCTCAACATTCTACATTCATTTACACCTCCAGACTCTTCATGTGTCTCAACAATTACAATCTGATTTCATTCTCTTTCATTCTATTTTTTAGGCGAAACGATTGAGATTAATTTGAGACTTAAATGAAACGCAACTGAGAACTCAAATCTCTTGAGCAATGAAAGAGCAATACAATTTTCCTCTAGGATGTCGAGGCGTCTGTAATCAGACTTTTCTAAGACATCAGACTTTTTACAGATGTTCCTCTGGTTCTTCTCCTCGTGGTCAGCACACATTCTCCGTTTACTCGAGCACACAGAAACCATAAACACAAGTAAAACACAAACCACACACAACACAACAACACAACACAGCCCAACACCTCAGTGAATCAACCATCTGTCTCAAAACATTACCATCAGCTTTCATGCCGGAGGAAAGCCGACGTCTGGAGTTTCACAGCACTTTTCTCAAATCTTCAATCCAGCCCGACGATGTCATTGTGCAACAATGAAGAGGTTTGTGGAACAAGACGGCGTGCAAAATTATTGTTTGTTAAAGATTTGATGGCCTGTTCATTTTGGTGAGGATACTGCCATCTCTCTCTCTCTCTCTCTCTCTCTTTCCAAGCAATCTTTGCAGTTTATTTTCTTTGGCAGTCTTCTCAGGTTTGTGGTTTATTCATATTGAAGCTCTCAGGGCATCAGTGTGGTGCCAACTCACCAAGAAAACTGAGATGAAGAACATCAGTCAGTCAGAGATTCTCTCTTCAGATTTACCTTCCACACAAACCTCAAACTTCATTTTGACAAAAAAATAAAACGAGTCATGTGCCATGTCAATTAAATCAACCAACAGGACAAGAAAATATATTTTCTAATTTCTATTTATGTGTCAGAATAGGAATAGAATTTCTATTTTTATGTGTTCTTGGGGGGGTATAATGACCATTGACCACAAAAGGAAAAGAAGAAAGAGTAAAAATAACTACAGACGTGTCTTCATAAAATAAATGTTAGTTTGTATAATGCATTAAATGATTTAAATAATAAATAATAATAAAAAGAAAAAATATTTTCCACACATTTCATTAAAGCAACCTTCCAACACCTTAGCAACAGCCTAGAATGAATATCACAAATATCACAAAATCAATCATACAGTCTTAAAAATAAAAGTCATGTTTGCTTTCTTAAGGAATATAATTTAGTTCAAAAGTTTTTAAAAGAACAATTTCTTCATTTACTTTGAAATCTTTTCCATTTTTGTGGATGTTAAAGATTCTTGAAAGTGTACAGCCCAGCAGCACAGAACCTTTAGTTATAAGATTAGTTTTGAGAAAAGATTACTAAAACATTTTTTGATATAATTTAGTTTTCCATGAAAACTAAACTAGTGTGTATTAATGACACAGACAGTTTCGGCATTGCACGAAGATGTTTTATCATCAGACCATCATCCTCACAGTCTGTCATGTGTGTTCATGATTTTCAGGAGTTTTGGTTTCATTGTTGGGAAGAAAGAGTACCCGTCAGTTTCCACTTCATCCCTCCTGACATCACCTCCTTCATTCTGTTCGCTGGCATTCAGGGTCTCTACCTCGCGTTTTTCCATTAATGACCCCATTAGCTATTCAAAAACAAACAACGCCAGCTTCCCCTGGTATTCCAGTCAAAACAAGCCCAGCCCAGCTTGGTCCACATCGCCCCGGCCAAATCAAGTCCAGATGTCCCTTAACTGTTTTTTTGTCTTCTCCTCCCCTCTTCCATAGCCCTCTTTCCTGTCTGGAATTCCACATTCCGAGTGGACGGGGATCTGAGATCTGCTCAGGCGGGAGGCATCTACCCTACAGTATCTTTCAGATCTGTGTGTTAAGGTGTGAAATAAAACTACACATATTTACATATGCAAACACACTAAAACACAAGACATACCCATCAGAACACATTGAACATTTACAGGTTTCATGCACGGCTGCCATGCGTCTCTTTGAAGCCGAACGCGTCTCAATGAGGGCTGACAGTGTGCGTAAGCTCCTGCCAAAGAGACGGCAAATCGGCCCATTAGCCCACCCAAAGCCGTCCAAAGAGCCGGCCTGTCGACACACACCATTCACACATTTCTCTCCGCCAGCAGCGAAGACTAATTTACTTTTCTACTTGAGTGCGATAGGAAAACAACAGACCTGCCGTGGCCAAACAAAAGAGCCACTCCAGAGGTGATCGCACAAACTTCTCTGCTCTCGGATAAAGCCCCAGAGTAAACACACACACACACACACACACTCTCTCTCTCTCTCTCTGTGTGTGTGTGTGTGTGTGTGTGATGGAGCGTAAACAGCTCCTAGTGTTGTTTCTAGAACTCGGGAGAAACTCACTGCTGTCACACAGACACAAAGAGAGTGAATCCGTGCGTTTGAAGTGTGAGACGGATCGATGGAGTTCTTCTCATCTCACAAATCATCTGTTTACATTTACAGAATCTTGAACGCTTGACCATCTCAAATCAGAATTGTATTGCTCACATGTTGCTCTTATATAGCTCAGGAGATTTGTTCTCAGTTGGGCTTCATTTACATGCCGTATCGATCTCAGATGTTTCTTCTCAAATTAAACAGAAATAACTGCGTGTAAGTGCTGAAACACATGATGTAAATGAATGTAGATTGTAGAGGTCAAATAATCTGAGTAAATTTGATGTTTGAGTTCATATTGAGATCTTCAGTAATATTGACTTTTGATTGCTCAGTTTGAAATCTCCTATGAAACTCATTCTGTCTCTTTTTCTCAGGAGAAATATCTGAGACGCAGATGAGACTTACGCAAAAATTTCCATTTGCTCTCCAATTCATCTAATTTCTGTCTTGAAGAAATAATCGAGATGTTAATAAGATCTCTTTTACTTTAATGTATACAGTACCATGGTACAATGTCCTAAATACCATAGTAACTCTCTCTAAGGGTTATACAATACTGACGTTTTATTGTATTAAAATCTCATATCATGACTGTACATCATTCTTAATAGGACATTTTGCAGTATTAAAAAAGATTAAACGTCATCAGGATTATAAAATGTTACCCAACAAGCGCAATGTTCTGTCGCCTCAGGATTAATAATGAATGCACTACATATTTGAGCATTTATATAAACTACATTAGTGAATGAAATACCTTCATCATCGACAGGATTCATTCCTGTACTCCACAGACGCAGAGAGACTGTGGACGGTTGTGTGTGTGTGGGGGGGGAATCCTGTGGGAAGGAAAAGCTCTCATTGCTTTGGATCTGCTTGTGTAAACAGTCGGGTTAATGAAGCTCACCGGTCCTAATCCCCCCTCCCCCTTCCCTGACCCCCCCCTCCCGGCTCAGCTTAATCCCACCACACAACCCCGAGCTGTCAATCACATGGGCCCGGGGCACGAGTGTGTGTGTGTGTGTGTGTGTGTGTGTGTGTGTGTGTGTGTGGATCAAGGTGAATTTCAGAGTCTGAATTATACTGAAGCCAGATGAGGCCACAGAGGTGCACAAGTTTAATCCGATCCATATGACTGGCGCATCCATGCGACCCAAGCACTTCTGCAGGCCTAGAAACACTTATATCATGACCTGCCGCTCTGGGCTTTCAAATCACACCGTTTATGAGCCTTAATATGGGCATATACGAGGACGGCACACGCCACCCATAATGGGACCAATTTATCACAAGATTTGATAATGGAAGTCTGATGTGTACGACTATAAAAGTTGCATTAAGTTTCCGACCACGAGCTGGCAGTTTTGTTTCTTCTGGCTTTTGTTTTTTATGCCATACAGTGAGCTCATAAAGAAAATGTTTTTTTGGAGGTCTTAAAAGTCTCTCAAGAAGTAAATGTTCCAAAGTATTTATATACATCAGGACACATACATCAGGGATGTGTGGTACATAGAATGGAATAGAATAGAATAGATGCATTTACATTTTACATTTATTCATTTTTTTATGAATTTTATCCAGTGAAATTATCCAAGACATTAGACTACTTTGCAAGAAGTAAACAACGCTGGTGCAGAAGAACTTCCTGTTTCGTTTTTTTAACACTACACAAACATTTGAACAAAATAAAACTAAGAGCACATTAATAAACAATTAAAAATGTTAAACAAATATCCTTAATATGTAATTATATCTGTATAAAACATGAAACCAGAAGCACTTCCGGACCAGTGTTTACAACTTACGAGGTGGTCTATATAGGCTACACATGAAGAAATAGACGTACCGGATATATATACAAAATATTAAAACATAAATACAATTAAAATGTAAAATATACAAATTTTAATAGATGACAAAAAAGAAGAATCGCAGTCGTTTAAATGCCAAAGGTTATAATGGTAATGAAGTCTGTGTCTGTTTTTATATGTATATATTTTTTAATTGAACAATTCCTGCAACTGTCAATATGAACCACAATTGAGAATAAGGAGAAGAAAAGTATTACGTACAATTTTAATATTTTCTTGCTTTCTTGTATTGTATGTCGTTGTGAGATTGACCTCCGAGGTGTTAAACATTCATTTGTTTCCACACATGGGAAGAATTGAAGGAATTTCTCTGGCTGTAAGCTGTTGTTATATAAATATACATTATGTACCCGCTGCTTCCCGTTACCTCAAGGGCGTAAAAGGGTGTTAACCAACAACACCGTCTCTTCCTAAGGAAATGTTTACAAATCTGTTCGCTACTTAGAACTTTAAAACAATCCTTGAGAGATGACAAAGCTGTGAATACAAATCCTAAGTGTCATTATTTTCACCCCTGGAGGATCAACGTGTCTCATAATGAGAACAGAATGAGACGTATCCATTACACCAGCATCACTTTCATCCCCACTGGATTCACATTTACCTCAAACCATACATGTTCTCTGACCTGAGAAGTCTAACACAACACTCCATAGACTTAAAAATAAAGACAGACAGACAGAAAGTATCAGAGAGAAAAACAGCCGTGCTGGTTTGGCGCTGTATGTGATGGAGTGAGAGAGGTTTTCCGTGCCATGCGGGGAAATCCTGTGCCCAGAGCGTTGAGTCGCTGACTGTCAGGGCAAGATGCCAACATCAACATGGCAGTTTTATCCTGAACTGAGCCATTGGCAGAAGTCTGCAACAAGCGTATCCCATCATCCTCTCTGTCAGGGTGTTGACATGGGCCAGCATTCACAAGACTGCAGATCCTAGCATTCATGGAAGACCCTGCTGGTTATTATTTCTATTTTCCTTTCTGCCCAGACGCCACAGATGCTTCTGTTTCGTGTTTACTTATCATAAGTGTGTTTAATGAAGCACTTCTTGACATGTTTAGAATGATGCTCCATAGCACATAAACATTCTTCACAGGACCAGATTTATTTACACGAGAAGCAAAATGTTTATCTGAAAGTATATCTTATATCTGTTTCTGTGTTTTCGTTTTAAATGATTTACAATAGACAACAAGACAAAAATGATTTTAACTTGTGACAGGTATGACTGCTGACAGACAGGAATGTTAAAGCTAGGAAACAACATTTAAATGTTGACAGAATAAATCAGATCTAACATGAATCAAACTGAGTTTACATACATACCTCTCATGATGAGCGTCAAAGATCATAGACTAGAATAAAAAAGACCAGAATTCTCTCCTCAGCTCTCACTTTGTCTCAGTAGTTTCTTGTAAAATTCTTTGAAAAAATAAAGACATAAATGGAGTTAATGTTGACATAAACACCAATCACCAACAATTTCAATTGCACTAGAAATAAAACACTTACATTTTTCAGCCTGTTTTGTGTACACTGCTTGGGTAAGAATAAGTCATAAAAAGCACAATAAATAAAGAACTGGACACAAATGACAAAAGGAGAAACATCGGAGAAGCTGAATCTCCATTAAATCGTATTGCTAGAAGAAACAATTGAGAGTATTTTCTTTCCTGTGGGTATTTTCCAAGTAACACACATTGCAAAGCATCTTTTGTCTGTTTCTATTATACAATGACAGGGAAACTCCCCAAACGCTCTGAACACAATGGCAGACAGTCAGAGGAGAACAGGTTAACATCGCTCGCATCATCTACATTTCATTCAGAAGAGATAAAACACTAAGAGCTAACTTTCCTTTCTCACTCCACACCTAATGCATGTGTTTGAGTTTAGTGTGAACTGTGGTGTGGAGGTCATTCTGACCGCTGCGTCTGACAAACAATTAAAACTTGTTTTGATGGTTTGGGCTTCATTGAAGTCATAAAGTAACAAGTTATTGTTATGTCTGGACCAAAATACGAAAATAAGCTGCTTTTATAGAGGAAATTAAAATCTGTTATGTGAAGCCAGAAGAAAACCACACCTTTCGTGAAGTCTTCAAAATAAAAACACACCGACAGCCTCTCCGCAACCATCACAAGTACACCCCACAAAATTATTTAGCAGTTTTTTATTGAAACTTCTTTAGAAGAATGAAAATATCTGTCTGAGAGAAAAAAATTGCATGATATTTTATGTTTCCCCAAAGGTCATGGATATATAAGAACTGGAAAGAAAACAGATACTTGCATAATAAACGTTGAAAACATACAATGAAATAAGGAAATAAATAACTAAAAATAAATCAATAAAGAGATATAAAATAAAGTAATGTTTTACAATTTTCACTCAAGAAGTTCAAGAGTGTATAATACAACAAATATATAAAATAAAATACATAGACCAAACGAAAGGTTTGTTATTTATAAATATATAGAAAGATAATACACTTTATACACATATAAAGACTTTTAGAGAATCGATTTTGATTCAAAATGTTAATAAATTATCTTCTTGAATATCTCAAATCTCACAATTTATCTGCCATCTCCGACAGTGCATTCTGGGATTGTTTTCAGTGTTGCTTGAAACGTCACCAGATATCTCCGAATATCTTGACTGTATAGTCGTGACGTTAGATGTAAGTCTATGTAATATTGTCAATAAGAGAAACTGAAGGGTCGATGAGGGGTGAAGGGGCATGCTGAGGTCATTTGCTAACAGCATTAATATTGATCTTAAAAGAGGATTTAGAGGCGAGGGAAACCCTTTCTGACAGTAGTATAGAGAGGGAAACAGGCCTCAAGTGATTTTGGCTACAGGACTACAGGGACGACACAGACTCAAGACTATTTCTGTTCTCACACACAAGTGAGGGTGGGGCAGGTGAGCGAGGGCCGATCGACGCTCCTTAATGCCTCCAGGTGACGAGAGAGAGAAAAAGAACGACATTCTGTGCACTTCCTCTCCTGTTCGCCAACTGGCTCGGGGCTGAACATTTCCCAAAGTCTGTCTCTCTCTCCGGCTTTTCCCTGTCACTCAAGCGTATGTGAAAACTCCACCCACTGAGACTCTTCAATGATTTAACACCATGAGAACCTGCAGCATCTTCCTCGTGGCTTTCACCTGCCGTCTCCTAACACTCGAAAGATTCACAAAGGTTGAGAAAAATATGTCTCACAAAAGTATGTCAATATTATTGAAGATCTCAATATGAACTCGAACATTTCTCGTCACATTTACTCAAATCCAGATGATTTTCCCTCAACAATCTACATTCATTTACACCTCCTGACTCTTCGTGTGTTTCAACACTTACACGCTCTTTTATTTTGATCCAGACAGACTGTGAGCCTCAGTCTGTCCTTTGAGTTTTATTAAGGCATGTGTGTCACGCTCTCAGACTTTATGTGCCGTGCGTGTGCGTCAAGCATCTTTATGACTCGGTCTGCGAGGAGAAGATACTGGAATAGGATGCCAACCACAAACTGCCATAACCATCTCAATTCCGACACAATTTATGATTTCTTTCAAGTCTACTTATCTTATTTTAAGACTCTCATGTTCTTTGGTTCACCACTAGTTTCACCATCAACCCTCATACAGTAGAAAGTTTCATTTAAGAGCATCATCTCATTTCATTTATAATACACATCAATTCATATCAATTTTAAGATCTATTTCAGTTTAATATTAGGGCTGTCAAAAGATTAATCGCATTCAGAATATAAGTTTGTGTTTACATAATATATATCTGTGTACTGTGCATATTAATTTTGTATTTATAAAAACAAACCCATACATGTACATATTTAAGAAAAATATCAAATATAAAAATGTAAAAACATTTAAATATAATTTCAATTATTGGTAAATATAAATAAATACATCTAAATATTTCTTAAATATCCTAAATAAATATGCACAGTAAACAGACATCTATTATGTAAACACAAACTTTTATTCTGAATGCGATTAATCGCGATTAATCTTTTGACAATCCTATTTAATATCTATTCAGGTTAAAGGTGACACAGTAAAGCCTACACATCTTTTACAAGAGAAAGTGTTTCAATGTACAAAAATGTACACAGCTCCACAAAACACTTAAAAATCTTAAATGCCCTGAAAGTCACTTAATTTATAGATAAAAGAAAAATGTCAACTTTTGCATGTTTAAAATCTGTACGTTAATTCTTCGTAAGTAAAACTTCATATTGAAGTCTTCAAGGTTATCTTTACAAAAATATATATAAATACTTGATATAGACTAAACTTGATAAAAGTATTCTATACTAGTACTATACTTAGATATACTTAGATAATACTTTACTTAATACCACTAATATTAATACTACTTATGTATACTTAAAAGCTTGAAGACTGAAAGCATACGTTCTCATGTTCAGTTTGAAGGAAGTATACTTGAATAAACTTCTGAAGAGTATGTAAGGTGATGGGTATAACCAGTGTAAATATGATACCGTATAGGGATGACATTGTTAAACGTGTAGTCATACATGTATGCAGGGTAGATGTGTATAGATTTTTTGTTAAAGAATGGAAGTTTAAGATTTATGGTTTCACAGTTTATAGATTGTTCAGTTTCATACCTCCAGATGGACTTTATCTATTATTAATAATTCCCCAAGGCTGACAGGAATCCAGTAGCCTATCAATAATTCATTTCACCATCATCAGTAACACAGAACTTAATTACAGGACTAGTTAAAAGGTTTGAAATGAACAGACGCTTGTGTTATCGATGTGTTAAACGGTTGAGGGTGCATCTGAAAACTAGAAAGCGAAATGTCGACCTGAATCTCAATTACTTCTGTTTAGTTTCCATTCAGTTCGATTTCTGTCATTTTACTCAAATATTCAGATAATATATTGCCTAGCGTGTTTGCCAAGACACCACTGCAGACAATAGTAAGACATTTCAATGTTTCTCATCATTCGAGCTATTCGAAGACTATATATATTCTTATTGTGTTGGAGTGGGATTACATGCGTGACTTAACGTATTTTATTGTTCAGAATTCCAGCAGGTTTAGCAGTGAGATGGAATTGTTTGCTTGTGCCGTTGGGAAGGCAACGGTTGTTGGCATGTCTTAAACACAGAGGTGTTCATGGCAGTACCTGTTGTATTGTTTGGTTAACAATGCTTTAGCCCCTGTGGCTCAGAGTCCCTCCCACCTACACCCAGCTTACCATCCACAAACACAAACACAAAGCTATTGAGAACCCATTCTATTCACTGTCGCCTCTGCCCGAGGGGGGATACAGATACACACACACTTATTAAAGGAATTATTCACCCAAAAATGACTCGTCCTCGTGCTGATTCAGACCTGTGAGACTTGTGTTCAAGAAACATTTCTCAATAACAAACATACAGTCACAGGCTTCAAATCCCAAACATCTCAGGAGAACAACAAAATATTTCATGGTTTTGTATGAAAAATGTGAAATTATTAGGAAACGGCAAGCAAGGTTCTTGTGATAAACTATTAAAACATTTCATATATCTAAAATCAAATCAAATATATTGCAGGCCAAAATATTATTTGGAAAACGTACTAAAAATTCGAAATGTTGCTTTAGCAATAAAGTAAAATAAGTTGAGGCACTTCAATTGTTTAAATTAAAATAAATCAAACATATGTATGTATATATATATATATATATATATATATATATATATATATATATATAGCGATATAAAACATAAATAATAAAATGACAAAAGCACAAATTAAAATTAACATAAAAACTGAATAAAATGTTTTAAAAAGCCAATTCTAAATATGAATACTGCATTAACATAAATATTACATACTATACCAAAAAATTAATGTAAAATAAATGATCAAATAAAATAACTCCCCTAACCCCACATCTAAACACAACCGAAAGATCATACGAAAACACTAATGTCATATGAACTCATGTCAATGAATTGCCAAGAGACATTGAAAATGTCCATAGAAATTGGCAAATTTTCATAAAGGTATCTCCATAAAAATGTGTTTATGTGTGGGTTTGCTATACAACGTTCTGCATTAAAAACAGAGCCGAAGTCAGAAAAAGAACCTGAAATATAAGACAAAGCATATTTCTGTTTTTTTATAGCTAAAAAATAAATGAAGGATAAATACATTCAAATAAAAAAGAAGGTAAAGAAAGGTTTGGAAGAGATTTTTGGACTAAATGACGACAGGAGTTTCAGGAGATTCAGACACATCCATACATAGAGACACACTCTTAAAAATAAGGGTGCTTTAAAAAGTTGAAGAACCTTTTTTGGTTCCAAAAAGAACCTTTTGAAGCACCTTTATTTTTAAGAATGTACAGATATAAAAACATGGCAGTCCGAGTCGTTCCAGAGGTGTGAAAGTGTAAAAGTTTGCTGTAAGAGCAGAATGAGTGTGTACATGTGCCCCGGGGTCAGGTGCATTTTTGACTGCCGTGGGAACCACAAAATGAAATGTGTGAAGGTATCTGTGTCACCTCTGGGGCTGGGCTGAAGAAATAAAGATGAGAAGGAAAAATAACACAAACTCACAGTTTCACACAGAACATTCTCAGACTGCTCGTGGTCTTTCTTTCTTTCTTATAAATCAAATCACGGCTGTCCGCTTCAACAGCTGTCAATCAAACAGAGAAAATGACATCGTGTCTAAAGAGATGCTTTAGAAATATCTGGCTACTCAAATCATTTTTACATTTACAATTTTTATCCAAAGTGACTTACATTGCATTATACATTATACATTTGTTTCTGAGTATGTGCAATCCCTGGGATCGAACCCATGACCTTGGCGTTGCTAGCGCCATGTTCTAAGCACTGAGAAAGCCAAGAAATCATACTTTGTAATACATTTCCTTTATTAAAACACACAATTTCAGTGCATTACATTGCATGTATATTTCTGATAATAAGCTTTCAGAGACTACGTATTTATTGTAAATGTCTACGTACAGTATGTATATTACTGATGCTTTGGCTTTTCACTTTGCTAATAACTGTGTTGAAATGAGAAGCGTAACAGACGTAAAAAAAAGACACATGAATAAAGGTTTAGACTTTCATTAATTCTTCACTTGTGCGTCACTGATGTCTATTGAGCGTCTGTTCTGTTTTTGTATTTCTCATTCCAGAATGACAAGACTGAATCTGCGTTCATGGGATAATAGCATCATGTTTGTATCAGATAGCTTCCTGCGAGGCACTACTGAATCCGTTTATATTTGACAGAACATTCTTGGAAACCTTCCATAATTTGTTGTGAAGTTTAAGAATGAGAATGAGTTTTGTACACACCTATCACTCAAGTTTCAGAGAATAATGGTGAACGTTCCAGAAGGGTTTTACAGCCCTGTGAGAAACATTTCATTGTGAATGAGTCACTGGCGCAAGAATTTCGATGGATAAGATCAATATACTGATTTAATAGAAGATATGTTCCTTTAACAGAACTTTTGTGAGTTATCAACAACATTTTATGTTGAAAGCTGTAAAGATCCTCAAAGGGCTTCAACACTCTTCTGAAGAACCTAATGTGACATGAAGAACTTGTCCAATGAATCATAAAGCAACACTTTAGATCCCTGATGATTCGTAAACGTGTAACGTTTTGCATTAAGAGTGTATGGTGATGATGACGTGAAGGGCTCACTGAGATCTCCAGAGATGCTGCGTCTATCTGACCGGCTTCAACATCTGTCGCGATTTCTGTCAAATTAAACTTTTATTGCCCGCCGAGTGTGGGCGATGGAGAAAACAGATGTCTGTGCCGTCCTCACCACTCCTGCTTTTTATAGTGTTGGTGAAAATTGAACCAAAGTGAGCCCCCCCCCCCACACCTCCATTATAAAATTAAAGGGGAAATGATTTCCACATTCCACGGACAAGAGGGGCACTGCTGGGGTTCAGAGAGAGAGAGAGAGAGAGAGAGAGAGAGAGAGAGAGAGAGAGTGAAAGAAGGGGAGAGAGAGAAAAAGAGAGGGGGGGGGAGAGATGGGGGGTTTTGGTTGAGAGAGGGGGGAGCTCCGGGTTCTCTCTCTCTCTCTCTCGATCTCTCTTCCCTCCTTTTTTTCTCTCCCCCTCTCTCTCTCTTCTCTCTCTCTCTCTCTCTCTTTCCCTCTCTTTTTTCTCTCTCTCTCTCTCTCTCTCTAGAGAGAAGCACATATATAATTTGTTGTTTAAGACTTTCGCTCAGTCATGATGTTTTCTCATGCAAACTTCACCATCATGACCTTGACCCTTACAAAAATAAGTATATACTTCAAATTCATTTTATTAAGTACTTAACTATCCACTGCTGGTTGAGTCGCTGTTTTGTTTCATGGGTTGAAAAGGAGTATGCCCGTTTATACGAGACGCGTTTTGGCCGCTAGTTTACATGAAAACGGCGTTTTGGGGGACCGAACACGCAAACTTTTGAAAACGCTTCCTTGTAAACAGCAAGACGGAACTTTTTGGAACCGATAACGTCACGCGCATGCGTATTACGCGTTCAGTCGCACGAATATAACCCAAACAATAATGGTATATAAAAAACGTTTTTATCCGTTTTCCTGGATCCGTGTAAATGCAGATCGTTTTGATAACGGTGTCATGTCTACGTGAAACCTTTCAAAAACGCAAAGGCGTTTTTCATCGTGTAAACGTGGTCTAATATCAATGTACTAGCTGTATCTGTAAGCATGCTATTTCATTTAACTACTTGGCCTTAATTGGACCACTTTTAAATTAAGTACACATTTCTTAGTTTATAAAAGTACACTCTAGTTTAGCAGTTGTACTTTAAATGAACCTAAATCCTTTTTTTCTATATTATTTTGCACTTTAAGTAGCTACACTACTCATATTGTTACTCATATGTAAGTATTAATGTTTATACTTGAAATATCACCTTCAAGTGAACAGTTTCATTCATGTTTTATTTACTCACAAAAACAATCCCAGCCCAAAGCTGACTTGTTACCATATAAACACGAACATGTACGTTTATACGAGTAAACATGACTACAGGCCAAGTACATCCAGAATACTTCATTTAAGTACAAGTATAGACTAAATATACTGAAGTCTTTTCTGTCAGTATGTGTACATAAATGTCTTTAGCATACATAAAAAGTAGATTTTATTTTTTTTTAGCTGGAAAGAAATATACTAATGTCACACTTGAACAAACTTTTCTGTAAAGGGAGATGCTGCGAGTAAATACGGCAATTTATCATACGTTTCATCATTTGCCAGATGAAAATACTGAACATGATTCCTTGGAAAATTAAGAGCAAAACAAGTCATGTGTTGTGAGAATGATTCATATATTGTCTCAGAGAACACAACAACACAGACATCAATGGTTTTCTAGTATTGGCATCAGCTGAACGCAGACTCATATAGAAATCAATTTACTCTCTTTAGAGGGGAAATGTACCTGATGTTTTGAAATGGGTTCCAGCTCTTTTTATATGAAGAATCACAGACAGAACTAAAGCGGTGAAGTGGGGGGGGATCTCTGGCTGTTCACAGCACGACTGACCGACTCGACTAAACTCCAAGAGAGAAATAAAGATACAGACAATAGCAGCTCGGCCGCCCAGCCTCCTGCAAACATGAATCCCGGGAAGATGAATTGGCGTCTGGGTTGCGTTACTTAACTACAGTAGGTAAAGTTACGGGATTTTTCCTCATCCGCGCGCTCGCTGATCTTTACTCGTACTCGTTCAGCTTTCTTCTCTGCGCTGCCAGACTCTTGCCATCCCTGAAAATAAATCAAATCAATGAGCGTATCAGACACACATCTTATTGTATCCAGATGATCGTCCCTGCTGTAATGTTTCTTATAACATGAATAAAGTCTGAACTTGATTTGACCTTCAGATATTGTAGCTCCTCGAGGTAAAAGGTGCTGGAAACGACCTCATGTCTCTGATTCGAGTCAGTAAATATGTTGAGCGGGGCAAGTTGTCACACTTCGAACACTTTCCACTGCTATTTCCCTGAATAAAAAAGAGATAGAGTTCGTTCAACACACTTTGACCTTTGTGAGAATGTGAAATAAACATATTTAACATTGTTAACATTACTGGACGATTAATAGTTGACACAAAACTCTTATCAGATTTACTTCACACATGTACTGGAATAAAGGAAAATATGATGAACAAAACGTGTCAGACCTGAACATCTTGTTTTTGCCACTGACATTAAATCTACAGCATAAATATGTTTGAAGTGCATTTGCCTCTGAATAAAAATGTGTACGTACATTTTGCATAAATATTGTTTATTTCCATATGCAGAACTACACAATGATATTTTAAAAGTCTTTGTATGTGAACTCAAACTTTGTATATGGTATCTCAAAACAGTTTCATTAAAAGGGAACCTGAAAGTGGGAACAGAATTGACTGTTTATCTGATGCTCAAGTTCACATTTCTAACATGGCACCCAGTTGCTTTATCTCAACATCATGTTGATTTGTTCACATTATATTGTGCTTGCGACTGAGCTATCCACAGTGTCTTGCGTTAATAATGACTCAAGAGTGAACAAGATTTCCTTTCTTTAGGAATTTATACTATTATTTATAGAATTGAATTGAAGTTTGCATTTATAGAAGTATTTATAATTTTACTTAAAATAAATGAAGCATCTTTACCATTGAGAATGAATGTCCAAAAAGCTGTGGGAAATTTTGTGAACTTTTAGCCTAATTGATTTATTTTTGAATGAATTATTTCTTTACTAAAGTATGTTTGTATTAAATGTTATTCTTTTATCTTTATATTTAAAACACTCTATATTTAGCACATGAATACGTTCGAGCTTTCTTTGTAGACCTATATTTTTAACGAGTTGTCCCTGAATGTCCTCGAAGGGAGGTTTTGTCAGATTTAGCTCACTCCTACACTGACACACACACACACCTTTCTCACACGCACGCACGCGCACACACACACAACTCGACACGCGTGTGCATGAGGAGGCGGATCTTCAGCGCGCTCTTGTATTTCTCGTGTCTTCACATTAACGCGCACTGTAGTTTGGACTCACCACGCGCGTCTCTCCACAGCTGACAATCACTTCACAATCTATTGTGATAACTCGTGATAACTCTAACTAAACATTATAACTAAACATTATAAAGTGAAGATCGTGACATCGGAATGCGTGATTTAATCCACCGATGAACAACAGCTCCAGCTCGAGACTATCCACGGGTTTATTCTCAGTTTATTAACATATCACGGAGGATGGAGAGGAATCTTCTCTAAACACTGACTTTATCATTCTTTTGCTTCAGATATGGTGAGTGAATAATTATTTCAGTTTCTAGTTTGTCATATTGTATTGATGTTGCCACATAAAAATGAAGCTAAAATATACAATATATCTTTATAGATAATGTCGCCTATTCGTATCGCAATTTTTCTAAAATCACGTTTTCAATGCACAAAGAAGCACAAAATACTACATTTAGATATCCAGATATTTTATATGCCGTGTCAAACTTACACAAGGCCTGGATTTAGTGTATTCTTTCCAAGCATATCAAACCTTTATTGATCATCATATTTTAAACAGATTTTTCAAGACACTTTTTGACAGGCCTAAAAAATACTATTAAAACTATTAAACTACAACTGCCATCAAGTTTTGAATCAATTTTTAATTTCAAGTGATCCAGGTTAATGGTTAACAAATAAAGCATCCAAAGTGAATGTAAAACATGCTTTGCCTTTATTACAATACCTTCATTTTTATAAGTTTGTATAGAGTAGTACATTCACAAATGCAAGTTTAAATTCTGAGTTTAAATTCTGCAAACAAAGAGCAGAAATCCCAAATTTCCATTATGCAGAAACCGTGGACAAACTAAAACTGCAACAATTTAATCGCTCTGAAATGTGTTTAGAATCACTACATTTAAATAAATGCATCAATGTATAAGACTACATCAAGTTAGTAAAAAAATGACATTTAGATTTTATCTCGGAGTCATTCATTCAGATTTAAATTGAAATATTGTTTCAGTGGATTACCTGATAAATTCAGCACATTGTTTGTTGTTTGGGAAAGACCCCAGGAAGAGTTTATCTGTATCTGCTTAGAAAAGATAATCGTTTTTCTTTAAAATGTTAAAGTAGAATTTTTGTTCATATGTTCTATGGCATCACGCTATAAAAGCAGAGATTCTTAAATATTAATAGTTGATATTATTATTTGAAATTAGAAGCAATTTTACAGTGTGATAAAATTGTTCCTGTTGTTTAACATTTTCACCCGTACATGTTTAACATCATGGTTCTTTATTTATATATATATATATATATATATATGTTCAGTAAAAGATCTGGAGATGTAAAGAAGCAATTTCTGATGAGTACAGAATATCTTATTACGTCTTTATATGATTTGCCTTTTTTGAGTTTGTGTGGTTTTCTTTCTTTTCTTCTTCAATCGTGGTTGAATTTCTGGTTGTTTTAAACAAATGGAGGCAGTATTTGGTGAGCTGAATGATTACTCGCTGAAGCAGGAAGCTAATAAGGTAATTTTAGGGTTCCTTGCTAAGCATTTTTCAAAGAGACGCATTCATCGACTTAAGAGTTTCTCACACAACCCCCATCTCAACACATTCACCACTATTGCACAATTCCAATGTATTAACAATCCACAGTTAAGAGATCTTGAACCGGACACTGACATCTAAAAAATGATTTAATGTCATGTAGATGTTATTCAGAACCTTCACTTCACATGTTTTGATGTTTATGCCTTTGAAACAAAAGCAAAACACCATTACAAATATACTGACTCACGTAAGCTCAACAGACTCAGTTGTTCTGAAATAAATGAATTATTTCTACTTTATGGGGTTATTTTCTGGATCTATGCTGCATTAGACGACATCTGTGGAGTTTTGTGAAGACCACAACTACTTCTGTCTTTGATAATTGAAAGTAGATGTGCACGATTTGGTTGGAAAATTAAATGGTGATTATTTTGGCAAACGTCATGATTGCGATTCAAAATGTGATATGATCCACAATGACATCTCATATTGCTGTTGCATAGAAATTAAGGATGAAACAAAGCTCAGATCTGGAAAAAAACTAAAAATCATGCACACACCAAATAAAACCTAGACGCTTGAAACCGATGCCCATTGTCTCCAAATGAGGTCTGCAGAAATGTCTTGAACAAATGTTTTCCCTGCACATTTTTTATTATAAAAATAATTGACCCACCTAAGGCCTTGTGCACATCTCACCCTCTCTGTTTATGTGTGTATTAACATCACTTTAAGCTCCTTCCATCTCACTAAAGTCTCTTAGCACCATGGTTTTCATTACTAACCCTAATAAATTGTGAATAAGCTGAACGAGTTCTGTCCAGACGCCCCCTCTTAAAAAAACACACATTAATTCCTAAAGTCCTCTGTAGACGAAGGCTTGCAGAATGATAAATATTTTGGTAGGAAGCGCAGTTCTTCCTGAGCTTATCGTCGCTGGTTTCATTGCGGGACGGCCGGCTTTAACCCCTCAGATTTAGGGTGAGGCTGAAGGCATTGAACTCCGCCTCTGCTTTGAATAGTCAACCGATCCTGAGGTTCCAGGCCGCAGATGGAAGATAACCTTGGTCGTAATGAGCTAAATATTTAGCTAGCGCCCATCGAGGGATTCCCAAACCTCCAGAGGCTTGCGTAACGTGATCGGTAGCGAGAAGCCGTTGACTGAGTTCAGATCCCTGCCACATCATCAGAGAGTCATCAGTCCAAACCACAGGATCCAGAAATTTACTCCCAGGAATTCAGGACCGATCAGAAGAAAGACATGACAATAGACGAATAAACGGAGATTTATTCTGAAACAAAAAACGAAATAACAATTTACTCAAACCTGTATTGAGTTTGTTTGTTTTTTCAGAACACAACAGAAGATATTTTGAAGATTGTTGATCAAACACTGACTTCCATTGTATGAACACAAAACCATTTCTCAAAATATCTTCTGTTGTGTTCCACTTAAGAAAGACTCGCATACAGATTTACAAACACACAAGGTGGAATAAATGACAGGATTTTTATTTTTGGGTGCACTGTCCCTTTAAGAGAAGCTTCACTACAGCTAAACTGAGTATTAAACACACGATACATCACTCCTCATTTGTGCACCACGGAGAGTTTCTTTGAGTCTAGTTTCCCTGGGTTTGAATGTGACGTTTGGTGGTAATAAAAGACTTTCTGAGTTTGATCAAAGAGAGGGGTTTGTGGGGGGCTTCACTCTTCACTTTGAGCCTCTGGACTGTAACTGTGTCTTTAAATCAGTCATGAGAACCATCAGAACCGGTCTAATCCAGATCTATAGATTTGAGTTTATTTGTGTAAATCTAACCCAGTGATGCAGTGATTGTGGCTGGTTGCTAGGGAGCTGGTTGCTGCTCTTCATGTTTAATGGGGACTTTATATAGACATAATGATTTTTATACTGACAAACGGTATCTTTTATCCCCTAATTCTCATCCCCCCATTTCCTTCTTTGGATGTATTTTTTGGGGTAACACACAAACAGTTAAATACTCTCTGTCATCCCCCTCCTCTAAAGTCTCATTCTTTCACCAAACAGCAGCTGCTTCATGCACGCACACACACACACATGCAAGCACACACACACACACACACACGCACACACACACACACACACATGCAAGCACACACACACACATGCAAGCAAGCACACACACACGTACACACACACGCACACACATCACAGTAAATGCATCACAACATAGTTGCTTGTAAGTTTGGCATCAGCGCATATGATGTTAACATTTATGCATTGACAGATGCTTTTATCCATAAACAGTAGATTCCAGCTATATATATATATTATCAATATGTGTGTTCCTTTGGAAGCACATAAAACAATATTATTACTAAATAATAAAGATGGACAAAAGTAAAATGATTTTTTACCCATTCTAGGCATGATTTTAAATACTCTCTATATTGTAAGTTCCTTTGGATAAAAGCATCTGCTAAATAAATACATGTAATGTTATGTCATCATCATAAATATCATCCTTCCTCCCGCACATATTATTAATGTTTCATAAGGATTTTTCATAACACAATTTCTATTATCTGCTATGGAACTGATTGAACAGTTGTTTTGACAAAAACAAAGTTGGTGACTGAAAACGTGGACAATCTAAACAAATTGAATAAGAACACAATTCTGTGTCTTTCTGCTGCTCGGGCAGGTTTATACACGCAAACCATCCGGAGGACATTTCTCAACAGCTTTCTTTCATACAGAAATCAGTCATTTTTACTACGTAGGTCAGCGATTCAAACGTTAGCAAAGGTTGTCTGAAGGTTGAAAGTTCAAGTGCTTGCTTACCAAATAAAAGCCACATTTTTATCTAAAAGATTTTTTCAAAACATTTATTTGATATTGATATTTTCACTATAGTTTATATTTTGCATGAGACATTTGATTCACGATTCAGAGATCATTATCGTCATCTAAACTTTTTTCGAATGAGACGTGATCTCCTAAAATAGTTAGTAATGGCTGTGAGATGAAGATCACCCCCCACATGGAGCAGATGTGTTACCTGGAAACCGAGTTCTGTCTGACCGATCATCTCAAGTCTTCTTTCTCATATGAGGACTTCTGGGAGGTCCACCAGCTGTCCCCGCTCATGACCCGCGTCTCGGGGCACCGCTCCAGGGGTGAAGGGTCCGGTGGACCTGGAGGGTGGCGATAGAAGGGCTGGGGGATGGGAAAGATGGAGAAATTGGGAGCTGATGGGACAAATATCTGAATGAAGAGGGTCGATTACACACAAGTCTGGGAGATCCTTCAATACAAGCTGGCATGAAGGTGGCCCTCTCTTCTCAGAAGCTGTCATGTGGAAAGTAGAGCCCACCGTGTCAGGCGGTTTGTGTTACACGTGTAGCATGGTGGCCAAGAGCTCGGGCCGGGCTCTTTAATAACAGCAGCCAATAAATTAAAAGTATCTCAAGGATAGAAAACTGATAGTCGGGTGTTAGAGATGATGACTTTCTACACAGTTTTACGAGCACTTCTCATGTTTGCCTCAAACAGAACTTACAATCTGTGTTTATATATTTTAACTTGTGTTACTCCATAAGAAAGAAAAATCACAGATGAGAGTTATTTAATATCTCATTAATCATCAATGAGATTAAATTGAGAGGTCGTGCTTAAGTCTCATCTGTGTTTTAGATATTTCTCTGGAGAAATAATGTCTCTGTCATTAGAGTTTCAGTAGAGATGTCATCAATGTCTCAAACTCAGCTCAGATTTGTCTGCTATCAAAAGTCAATATTATTGAAGATCTCAATATGAACTCAAACATTTCTCATCAAATTTACCAAAATCCAGATGATTTTCCCTCAACAATCTACATTCATTTACACCTCCAGACTCTTCGTGTGTTTCAACACTTGCACTCTGTTTTTCTTTTTAAGAGAAACATCTGAGACTAAGTTGAGACACAACTTAGAACTTCATCAAAGAGCAACATCTGAACAATTTGCTGTGTTTGTAAAATAGTTTAATGAGAGTTGTCCTGCTGTGAAATCTGTGGACAGAGAGATAAGCTCAAGCGGTCATTACTAGACTCTTATTACCCCCCACCATCTCTCCATTAGTGAACTAAAGAGCAGACGCGTGTGACCGGCCCTCTTTATTTCTGAGTCTACAGACAAGCTCTTTCCCCAACGGCAAGTGTACGTGCGCGTGTGCACGTTGGTTTGAAATGAAAAGCAGTTTATCACATAATTGAAATACTCCCACAACAAACCCCCGAGACGCACGAACACAATACTATAGAAGCTAACAAGATCAAAATCAAACTAACGTCAAACACACCACTGAACTATATCAAAGACAAACGTAAGAGTTTAGCTTTCTAATGACTTCTGGCAGCAATAGTTTGTCAAATGTGACTTTCGCTGCAATGTCATGACATAATCATCATAAACCTCAATATATTTCCACCGGATTTAAAGTAAACCTGCTCTTTCTACACCTCTTAAACACATCTTCATATTAGTCAAATGTTCTGGTCAGGCGTCAAACGTTTGATAACATTTTACTCTCATGAGGAGGAATTTTACAGACAGACTAAACTTAAATGTGAGCATGTAAGTGTAAAAGAAAAGGAGTGAAACTGATATAACTGATATGATATTTTGGAAATGGAGTACCTGTGTGAGTTTAGAGGGAACTGAAGGGCAGATGGTCTCCGTTGAAATCTGATGGCTGGAGAAGTGCTGTATTGTTGTAAAGAGGTCACCGTGCCTCAACATTTCCCTTCAGGCAGTGTGACGGTCACCAGCCAAGCCATCGCTCCACAGAAACAGCACCATATGGGACGCTGGCGGTCAGAGAGCAGTTCACTGGTTTGATTGAATAGTTTAGATGACAGCTCGCTGTAGATCACACAGACATATGGCAAAGCTACGGTTAGCGATTCATTTCAAAGATAGACGACCTGCTCCTTTAACCCGGACCTACTGCTTCCCATAATGCTCCTGTCAGGACACGCAGAGGCGTAGCTGAGGTCTTCATCTTCAACAAGACTCTATCAACAAGTATTTAGGCTCACATGTTTCTCCTAGAAGTGCTTAGAAGAAATTAAAACAGAATTGTTGAAGAGTCTGGAGGTGTAAATGAATGAGATTGTAGATGTCAAATAATCTGGATTTGAGTAAATTTGATGAGAAATGTTTGAGTTCATATTGAGATCTTCAATAGTGTTGACTTTTGATTGCAGACGAGACAAATCTGAGCTCAGTTTGAGACATTGTTGACATCTCATCTGAAACTGTAAAGACAGAGACATTTTTGTGAGACTCTTTTTCTTGGGAGAAATATCTGAGATGCAGATGAGACTTCCCTTCGAGATTTCATTAGCGTTATCTGAAATATTTCTCGGTTTAACCGTGCTGTCTCATTGATATTTTCACACTAAAGTTGTCGTGATGAAATGCATTCTGGGTAAAAAGAACACGCATGCGGTGGCGCGCACTGATGCAAGCGCAATACGATAGCCGTGAAAAACGCAAACGCTAGCAGAAGCGCGCTGAGACCAGGTGAAGCGCCGGCCGTGCCCCGTCCGGGGTTTGTTTAAGCTCACTTTACCCCTGTGAGAGGGGGCAGAGCGTTCTTTCCCATGCCCTCTCGCTCCGGGACACGCTCAGCAGGAAACACGCGGTGCATCACAGGAAGTCGGAGCTCGGCCCGTGTTTGCTCACTCTGATTCGGTTTCCCTCGTCTTTCTAGAAACATTTTCATTGCCTGTGTGACTCGGTGTCGTTCTGAGGAGCGTCAGCAGGTGTTGTGAAATGATCACGTGCATCTCTGACCCGGACGTTCTGTTCTCTGAAAACAAGCAGAATGTGTGTTTGTGTTTTTATGAAATTCAAGGGCTGAAAGAAGAAAAAGACAAATTAAGATTCAACAAAAAACTGCAAATACTAAAAAACTGCTTAAAACACACATTATATACGTTTGGTGGCCTTATATACATGTAAATAAACAACATTAGTGCACGAAACCAGTTGTTCTTGCTGAACCAAGTGGCACAGAAATGACACACTTTACCTTTAGAAAGAAAGCGTTTAACTTCATCATGTTTTTACACCGTTTCCTTAATGTTGAAATGATTGTCGCTGTGACGGTCACATGATATGTTTTGAATCTGTAAATACGTCTGTACTGTAGTGTCACAACTGTTTGTTCAGAACACAGACAAGACTGTAATGAGACATTGTCTTTGTTTGTCTTTAACATTCGTCCCGACCGCAGACGCCGAGCATTATTCACCTCGCTGTCATCTAAACTGTCAGAATAATTGAAATGACATCTGTGTTTCATATGAACTGTTATGTAAATTGCAGAAGTTTACATGCCCGCTCTTGTGAGACCACGTGAAAGATTCTTAGCTTTTCCATCGATCATGCTCCGTAGAAAACCCTTTTAATATAATGATCCGTTCATGTTGACTGACAGATGGAGGTGGACATCATCTATGAGTTTTATGTCAGATTCAACAGGTTTAAGGTTTCTTTCACACAACGTGCTTACGCGTATTCAAAAGCAAGAGGTTTCATTATAAACTCAAACGTTTCCCATCAAAAGTTTCGTTTGTTATAATACGAATATGATATCAGCTTTATTTTACAGAGGTCTTTTCTTTCGTCTCATTTCTCCTAAGGAGACAAATAATGAAAGCATTATTTTAAAAAGCTATAAAAGAGCAACCTGTGAAAAGTCTCTGTGAGCGTGAGATCATGACATCATCAGAGGTCATCAGAGGTCATCTCATTCATACAGTACAGCACACATCACTATCGGATCTCCATTTCATGCCCAAAAACCAAAGCCCTTTCCCCCGTCTTCTGTTGTTATTGGTTGATCTGCTGGCACAACGCAGCGCCTGTGGTCGAGAGAGCAGGTTCCACATTGTTGTGTTCCAGGAACACGTCCCACCGAGCAGGTTTCTCCAAACAAGCGTTTCACTGTTGTCTGTATCTCAGAATTCTAATTATGTGTGTGTTTGGAAACCGCAGGTGCCCTGTCATGCAGAAACGCTGTCAGTTATTCAAGCACAATTTAACACGAATTGTTCTTTGGGCATTTTCATGTTCTGTTCAGCACATTTCTTCCTACGACACGAGCGCTGTGCTGTTCTGCCCGAGGTGGTTTATAAGCATTTCTAACAAACGTCTGTGTCATTTTTTTCAGGACAGCTGATGGTGTAAAAGAGGAAGTGTACCGACAGACAGCCCTCAGTCACAGGTCTGAATAAACGTTATCATTTGTGTTGATCATACACGCTTTAAAAATAAAGCTTCCTTAAAGGGGTCTTTGCCAGGCTCCATAAATAGCCTTTAATAGTCACAGAACAAAATCTCTTTGTATTGGCTTTTCAGACTAATAAAAGATAAATATAATAAAAAAATGATTTCTTTAACAGGAAGTTAGGGTGGGGTGTATTGACTGGCCCCTCCCCCTTTTAAAATAAACGCATGCCGCAGCGCGCATTGATGCAAGCGCGATACTATAGCCGTGAAAAACGCAAATAAGATGCAGAATGATGTCAAATAAATGTTTGAAACTTCCAACTATATCTTCTAAATGTGAATTTTGTCAATGTTTTAAAGCAGTTTATATTTCTTTTTTTTAAGGCTTATATTCAAACATATCGTCGCTGCCCTTCCAAAACCTCGGATGTCCAAATTCGCTGGAAAAAACACAATAATTTTTACATGATTAAATACTGACATAATTTTATACTTTTTATTGGCAAAACCCAGTGACAAACATAAAGGGAGACTAGTTATAATGGTTTATGACAAAAAATGTAAATCACGAAATATGGCGATAAAAGGTCTCTGAAGGACAGCAGTAATGTGCAAAACTTTTTCTAGCTTTTGACCAAAAATAGTTCCTCTAAAGCATCAGGACAGTTTTTATCACCTTGTATTTTAAGAGGGAATTTTACTTCATAAATAAATGAATCATAATAAATCATTTAATGTATTTTTCGTTCACAGGGTCCACAAGACAAACACATCAGGCAACGATTTTACAAGAAGTGAGTGACATTTTCTGTACAGTTTTTTCTGGGTAAAACCATCCCTCATGATATGTCAAAACTCATCTTGACATATCATTAACATTATTTACAGTATTAAACTCTATAATGACTCAACACATCTTACCTTAATACAGGTGAAGAGTTATGGCTGCTTACGGACAGACGCAGTACAGCCCGGCGGGACCGTACACAGCGTACACGCACCCTACACAGAGTTACAGTATGACATCATACAGTGAGTACATCCCTTCTTCACTTAACAGTGCATACTACACCTGCAGTACACGCTCACATCTCTCTCTCATCATCAGATATAAAGACAGAAGACGGTTTGAGTCATTCGCCGGGTCAAAGCAGTTTACTGGGCTACACGTCAAACTTCAGTGGAACTCCACCCAGTCAAGCGCTGTACAGTTACTCAACACACGGTCAGTCTCACGAACACCGGAGGGATCAAATCAATGTCATTATTTATTATTAACAAGACAACAGCTGCTATTTTCACAGGTCAATAAAAAAAATATATTTTAGCATATATATTTACACATTTTAGTTGGTGACGTCATAAAAAGTTAAGAAATGGCCGGAGCCGATGGTGTAGTGGACAGTGCTCCGGCATATAGCGCGGTTGCGCTCCGGGCGACCCGGGTTCGAGTCCCGACTCGAGGTCCCTTCCCGACCCCACCCCCCTCTCTCTCCCACCTCATTTCCTGTCCTCTCCATAACTACTAATAATAAAGGCATAAAAAAGGCCAAAAATAAATCTTAAAAAAAAAAAAGTTAAGAAATGATAGAAAGCATTTTTATATTTGTTTATTCAATCATTTTGCATTTATCAATCGTGTAGACATAGGAAATGTTAACCATATCCATACATGTCAGGTGTCACGAAAACACCATCTGAACAGAATGGCGAGTGAAGCATTACACATATGCACACATCACACATCGATTTTTTGTGACGAAACGTTTAAAATATTTGGTCCATCAGTGCTGTTGGACACAATGAAATCTCCTCGCTCACACACACAGGTTTTCAGACGCTGTCTACGGTCATTGCCCCCCAACACGCACGCACACATACACACCTGTTCCCCATTATCCGCGGTCTGGGGTTCTGGCGTCAGGCGTCTCTCTCTCTTCTCGCAGGGGGTCAGAACCTTTCTCCGCTCCCCTCCGGAACACGCCGGCCATTGGAGGAGCGCGTTCGAGTGGGAGTGATTGAGCAGTCACGCGTCCTCCCCCTCCGTCCACCGCCGACCACTTCTGCCCCACGCTCCTGATTTTACCACCGCAGTGTGAAATTGACCGTTCCCTGTCAAGGTCAAAGGTGAAGTGGTGTTAGGCACGCTTTCTTCTTTAAAGGGACAGTTCGCCGAAAATACAAAATCATTCACTCGCCCGCACGGCGTTCCAAAGTCTAATGACCTACTGTTGTCCATGTAGCGAGTTTGAAGTATTTTTTATAAAAACTTAGTGCTGAGAATTCTTTCGTTTTATTTTACGAACGCACAACGGCATTTATTTTGGGTCTAATTGGCCCGATCGGTCTGTAGCAGATCATATCATTTATTCTGTATTACGGTGATTTACTGTCATTTCTAGGCGTCTCGAGACATCATTTACTGTAAAATTGTCTGCTCGTGAAACGGATGGATTTCTAATGGGTCTGGGAAAACGCGCCGACCGCATCTCGCACCGTATCTCGCCAGTCTCGTTTGATTTATTGGCGAATTCCAACAGGAGACCTGCTGTAGCATGAAATAAATAACCCGTCTCCGAGTGCCAAAGGTCCTCGCGTTTCAGCGCCGTGGAGAAAATCAGAAACATGGCCCCGGCGTTCTCTCCGGCCGTTTCTTACTTTGAAGATTTTGGGGTTTGCTTCCTGTGAGATTTCTTTATGTTTTGACAGAGTCATTTATCTAGGGCAAAAACTGAACAGGCGGGAATATGAAGGGGAATGAGAGTCTGAAAAAAGACATTTCCAACAAAAGTCGGATTGGCTCTGGACTCCACGTTGCCCTTTCTCACCTGAATTAAATTGTCATAAATCAAGCCAGCTTTCTCCGAGCGTGTCTATATTTCACCAGCCGTCCGCAGGCCCTTCCACGGCTCTGTGTTTGTGTTGGAGCCGGTCTGCCAGCGAACGCGTCAGGCCCAGACTTCACCACAGTCACTTCTCTTAAAACTAGCTATCTGCTTCTTTTCCAGGCGGCAGCATTTCTTCTGGAATTTTCCAGGGAGCAAACGGGATCACGGGATCAACGCCATTCAGTCCTACACAGCAGGTAGGATAAAGTAACCAACCCGGAGACCAGACGTCCTATCTGATATGCAAAACAGTACCGTAGTATTTTAATAACAAAACATCACACGAGTAACATACAGTATTGAATATATTAAACACTGATCATGAATGAAGCATAAAAAACCGAGAGTTTCTTTTTTCCAATCATTCATGTATGTTGTTATGCCCATCAGGACTTCTCAGCATATTCGAGCTACAGTCAAAGTCAATACTCGCCGTACTACAACACACACTACAACAGCCCGTACCTCACAACCAGCAACATCACACCGTCTGCCATCACCACAGCCATCCCATATCAACACACAGAGCATCCCGCTGTATCCACCAATCACAGCCCAGACTCACACGCAGGTAATTCATGCTCAGATGTGTCTCCTAAAATAACGGAAGAATGTAATTATGGAGGTGCAAATGAATGTAGATTTGATGAGAAATGTTTGAGTTCATATTGAGCTCTTCAATAATATCGACTTTTGATTGCAGACGAGCCAAATCTGAGCTCAGTTTGAGACATTGTTGACATCTCTTCTGAGAGACATTTGTAAAAATTTCTGATGAGACAAATATTTTCATTTGCTTTCCATTTCATCTCATTGATGTTTAGGAGAAATAATTGAGATATTAAAGAGATCTCATCCGTGATTTTTCTTTCTATTGGGTATGCATGAATTGAACTATTATTTTTACAGCATTGCTGAATGTATAATATAATATTTCCAAATATAACAAAAACAGCTGTAGCTGAATTGTGAGAGCGTTGTGTTGAATGGACTGTATGTCACTTCAGATAAAATAAGAATATCTGAATATTTGCTTTGGCATGCAGATATTTGAGTGTATCTATATATACACACACAACACGTGTGATGTATTTACATATATTTTCAAGGAAATGTTTGGATACATTCAGAAATAATGCTGCACATTTACTAATATTTCACTTTGCTCTGGCATACAGACTGTATGTCTCTATATATCTGACATGTCATCACGCGCATGTGTGTGTGTCTAACAGAGTACCACGCTCCCACGAGTCCTCCGACTCCAGGAAAGGATCAGGACGGCGCTCCTGCTCGCCGCAGCTCAGATGGGAAGCTGAGAGGCCGGAAGCGGGCCAATGACCCCATACCCCCTCTGGACTCTGACATTGAGGTACAGATGAGGCTTTCATGGTGTTCCTTACACAATATCTTTCATTAACATTCCTCTGGCCCGTACCGCAGGGATTTACTTTCACATCCAACAGACCCGTTTTGCAATCATGTCTGGCGACGACGCAATTGAAAACCCAGAGACGATGCATTTAAAGGAACAGTACGCTGTCAATGTCATCATTTACATGTTGTTACAAACCTGTATGACCTGTATTTTTCTGTCCGTGCGGCACTAAAGGAAATTGTTCCAGCGGCTATACTTTCTATATACAATAAAAACAAAAAGACAAAAGAAATATGAATGAATTCATATAGTTATGATATATCATTGAAATTCATATGAAATAAGTGTGTGATTTAAAAGTAATAATTTGCAGAAGTAAGTCATACAGGTTTTAAAGCACTTTATTGTTTAATTATTGTTTAACATGAACTGTATATATATATGCACTTGTTTTATGACAAAACAAACGCTTATTTTGGCTGTATGGGGTCATGCAACATGCATTATAGTATATATATATATATAAACAAACGTAACCGTGGAAAAATGTAAATTTGCTGCCTATAGCATGATATGAGATAAAGAGCAGAGCTCTGATTGGCTGTCTGCCCATCATGTGTGAGATGAGGCACAACTGACTAAAACTATCAGCGTTTACTATCATAAACACAAGATTCAGATCATAAGCAGTTTTGGAGTAAATACATTATTCGACTAGTCAGCATTTTATGATTTTCATCTATACTCATGAAGTGTGTGTGTGTGTGTGTGTGTGTGTGTGTGTGTGTGTGTGTGTGTGTGTGTGTGTGTGTGTGTGTGTGTGTGTGTGTGTGTGTGTGTGTGTGCGCAGAGAGTGTTTATTTGGGACCTGGATGAGACCATCATCATTTTCCACTCGCTGCTCACAGGGACATTTTCCACACGCTTCAGCAAGGTACGAACCAGTTTTCCCACCTTCACCTGTAAACCTTTCCTCACACACGTGCTTCAGTTTAATAAATGCCTTATTTTTTTAATATTCCACGTGACATCTATTCGTCTATCGTCTATTTATGAGATTCATTAAATGCTTTTTTGTTTATGACCATATTATGATAAAAAAAGGAAAATAAAATATAAAAAATATTACATTTATATAGATATTTTATCTAAAAAAATATTTTAAGTATCTATTAAAATGACAACAAAAACAATGATTTGAGATTTTATTCTAATCTAAATATCAGACTAAAAAAGAAAATCAAAAGTGTTGTTTACCTGTGAACTGTCACCAGCAGGCTGGGCTGTTTGAATGGGTTGCCAGGTCACAGCTAAAAAAAAAAAACCCCTCCTGCAAGAGTAACATTGAAATTTAACATAGTTTAAAACAGTTTTTAAAACAGAAAAATGATTTTATCGCTACAGTTTAAAGGCAATGTGCTCAGCAGACCCTATAACGCAGTGGAAGTAAAAGATCCAATAAAGTTTTCGGCACCTCTGTCATTCAGACCTCCGGTTTGATTGACAGCACATGAACTTCTACGCAATCTCCCGGCAGCTGATGGGAACAATTGCCATGTTTCTTTATCTTGGCCCGTGAACCATTAGGAATTCCCAAGATCCCTTGCGGATTCTATGTGACATAAGAGACTCGGAGAAAAGCTCGAGTTAGATTTTCTTTTTGAAGACTGCAGAAATGTTAGCGTGACTTCAGATACAAAGACACGAAGAACGCTCTTAAATAATGGATTACTCCAGCAGAAATCCACTGAAGGGAGACAATCAAAAATAATATGTATAACCCCTTAAATTGTGAAAATTTTAAAAAGTGAAATTTGTTGTTTACAGACAAAGAAGTGTGGTTGTGTAAGCTCTATATTTCACACTTTAAAGACACAGGCTCGGCTCGCTGGTTTAATACGAACTGCATGTCAAGACAATAAAGACATTGCTGTAAACAACCTGTTTGGGTTGAGCTTGGCCTTAGGCAAGACCCCACTTACTCAATACAAATCCACCGCGGGTGTTGAAAGACGCATGTTTTTTTAAATGCGTTTTTAAAGCTGATCTGAACACCAGAGCGTGTCAGAGTTTCTACTCTTCCATTAGAAGTGTCATTTATCACTCAACTATATGTATAGGCACAGCGACCTGAGGCTATGTTTTCAGAGTCAGAAAAACCATACATCACTGTCCTGTCAACACAACACTCAGCATCATAAGCATCTTTACTCAAACTCATTCTGAAATAATATCTATACTAACAATATCAAACACTAAATGATTAAGAATAGTATCAACCAAATTCCATCACAAAATTATTGAGAATTTGATCATTTAATTATGAAAAAAGTCAATGACAAAAGTTTCACAATGATTTAGTTTGATATTCTAAAAATGTATGAAAATATAAAATGGTATTTTGTAATATTTTGATACTACGGTCATAAATGATGAAAAAATAAAGGACAGAAGAAAAAAGCCAACAACATTTAACGCTGCAATTACAATGTTTGACTCTCTATCGCCATCTCTGTTTGAAACATAAAACTGCAGGTTACTATAAAAACTTAATCACACTGGACAAAACACGATTATAAAATAATCAGAGCCCAACTCAAAATGTTCTATTGACTGGTGTCACATGTAACATTTTTAGTTTGTTTAGTTGAGGTGTCATAAATGTATTACTTGTGGCAAAGATCTTTTCAACAGGTGCTCGTGAAATTTGCAAAACTTGAATGAACAATTTTTTACTTTGTTATATACAATTATTATAACCAATAACCAAGTTTGAGACTACAGTAGTAAATGTGCATAAACACATGACAAATACATCTGCAAATAAAGACGCTGTACGTTTTTTGTTGTGTATTTGAAGTTGTTCATTCATTGATGTAAATTATGGGTTATTATCTCAATAAAAGTAGGAAAACCCCCTTCATCACCCAACCATTCACTACTAGAGTTAATCTGACGTTAACCTCGGCCTGACACCAGCAGAACACGTGTGAATGACCTCACGCCGGCTTCCACAACAGTTTCTGAGAACACCAGAAAATAGTTTATAAATGCAGTTCGACTCACTTTTTGGATTTAAAACACTGTGACTAATAATGATTCACATTCCTGCTGTACACAAACCTGTCGTACCAGCCGCTGACGCTCAGAGAAACATCATGAATTTATCACCTGTCAATCATGTGATGTGACTAACTGGACGTGTTGTTTTTCTTCTGTTGCAGGACTCTGCCAAAGCGGTCTCTCTTGGCCTGTGGATGGAAGAGATGATCTTCAACTTGGCCGACTCGCGTCTCTTCTTCAACGACCTGGAGGTACAAAATAAGTGACTCTTAATTGAACTGCATCCTCTCTCGAATCCACCGTCCGACAATAAACACCAAGTCATTGTGTTGAGAGACCTCGGTTTGCCCTCCGTGTGAAGAAAGCGAGGATTAGATTCTTGAAAAGCTTTCAATGAGGTGCAGAATCCCTGACAACATTTGAGGCTTTAATTATGGGTGTGTGGCCGACGCTGAAAAGAAAATTTCTCCTGGGGTGGAAACACAGCAGGTTTTCTCTGTAATCACCTCTCAGATTGTCCACGACATCTCTCAACATCTCAAACAGCTGCTTGTGTTTTCTACTGCAACGCGTCAGCTGACGCCGCCGGCAAATAACCGCACGGGGGCGAATCCGCGTATGATTGACGGCTTCATTTGCTCATTTTGTGCTTTAATTAATCAGCAACACTGACATGACATAGAAAAATTATTATCTGGAAGAGACGGTGTTTACAAACAAGCAAAACAATTTAGAACGTAAACAGTTTTTTTTTTTATCACCATAAGAGGGCATTCACAACCCGAAACTTATCATCACACTGGTTTGATTTCCCTTCATGACACACCTTCAGTATAATCTTCACAAAATAACACAACTTCTATAAATGTTCAAACTAAAATACAATCGCCAGAAATTAGAAACTACGCTGCGTGCATCTTTTCCCAGACATGTGCAACAAAGTTAAGAATTTATTTAAATATAAAACCCATTCAAACCCATTGGGACAAGGGAATCAGAAGTGCTAAAATGCAAACATGTTTCCACGTTTTGATCTATTACAGAAAAAAAGTAGCTTGATTTGATCTGTAAAAATTGGACATTAAGTAGCAGAACGCAGTCGTGTGGTTGGTCGGGAGGAACTGATGACATCATCCAAACAGGAAAGTCATTCAGAGGTGGAGGAAATTGTTTAATTTTGATGAAAGATTACAAAGACAAACATGAATGAATGGTGACCAGGAACAAGTGTGAGGAAAGTAAACACTGTTGATTTGGATTTTATGTTGACTTTGAATGATAATGGTTGAGGCGGTTAATATGTCATATAAAACCGAGCACATATGTGAACATCTGTGAAACACGAGGATAAACACCAAACTTACAAGAACATCTTGTCAAAGAAAATCCTAAAGTCTGAGTAATTGTTTTCCATTGATTAGCGTAATTCAGTTTAAACGTCCGTACAAGCCACATTTATTATCGAATTTAAACGTGTGTCTAAAGGCTTCGCTAAAACAACTTTTGGACAAAAGGACGAGATCATCTCCTCAACTAAAGACCAGATGTTGTTCTTATAAATAGGACACATCAATTACTGTATTTTGGCAGCGGTAAGCGCAAACCCAGCCAAGATAAAAGCGCGCGTGAAGCTAATGTGTGGCGTTCATTAGCGTCCGGTATCAGGTTTAGATGTTGTGCCGTCTGCAGTCTTCCTATTTTTCTTTCCCTCCAGCTTTAAAGGCGCCAGGACGTCTTGCGTCTTAGCAGTCTATTCTTGCCTTTTTGTTGTTAGACTTCAATATTTCTCTCTCGACACGCCGTTGGCCCGAGGCTGAGCGGAGGGTGAACCTGTCTATACACAGTACATCATTCGCCCGGCTGTAACAGATCCATCTCAAACATATCTGCTTTCCTTTCATTTCCCAGGAATGTGACCAGGTTCACATCGATGATGTGGCCTCAGATGACAATGGGCAGGACTTGAGGTACAGTATGACTTTCATACGTCTAGCATCAGCATTTCGAATAAAACGAACATTATCTTTTGGCTGATCATAGTTTAAACTCGAGCACTTGCTCCGGTTTGAGACGTTTTACGACAGATATTAATCAAACTTTTAAGAGCACGTCAGCAGAATTATTAAAAGAACCGTTCAGCGTAACAACGAACGCCATTATTTACTCACCCTGAACCCGTACGCTGGTCATGTTTTTTCTAAGAGAAGCATCATCTCGCGATGACGGCTCAGACCGGTTCCAGACTTTTATGATGGACATTAATCACATTTTAAGAGCGTGTCAACAGGAATATTAATGTTGTGGCCGTACAGCGGTTTTGAACATGTCCGTATGCGTCTGTACTTGCAGTACTTATAACTTTGGCACAGATGGCTTCCAGAGCCCAGCAGGTGGTGGCACGCTCTGTTTGGGCTCCGGTGTTCATGGGGGGGTCGACTGGATGAGGAAACTCGCCTTCCGCTACCGCAGGGTGAAGGAGATCTACAACACGTACAAGAACAATGTAGGAGGTGAGTGGACAAAATTCCGGTTATATATCAACTTGGTGTGAGATATTTCTCCTAAAATTGCTTAAGAGTCGTATGGAGGTGTAAATGAACTGTAGGGGTAAAATAATGAGTAAATGTGATGAGAAATGTTTGAGTTCATATTGAGATCTTCAATAATATTTTTGGGGGAGACGCAGATGAGACTTAAGCATTTAATCTCATTGATATCTAGGAGAAATCATTGCGATATTAAAGAGATCTCACGTGTGTACTGTAGGTTTGTTGGGTAGTCCGAAGCGAGAGGAATGGTTACAGCTGAGACGAGAAATGGAGGTTTTGACAGATCTGTGGCTCACACAGGCACTGAAGGCTCTTGCTCTCATCAACTCCAGGTGAGACTCCACCTCATCCTCAGTTACTGCAATCTGTCATAGAAATATTCAGCGTTACATTCAATCGACATGGAAACAACAGCAAATATTCAATATAGTATAGTAGATTTTTCACATTTAAAAGGACAAATGGGCACCGTACAGGGTTGTGCAGTTTCACGGGTTTGTGCCAACTTGGAGAGAATGTAGGAAAAACAACAATCAAAAACATTTGTCAGTTGTGTTCGTAGACTAACAAGTCAAATGAAAACGGATCAAGATCACATCATGTGTAAACAAAATGCTGACTCAGTTTCTAATAACGCAATTTAAATGTCAGTCTAAGAGGAACGTCCTGCCAAACGGTTTAAAAGCACAAAATTTGTTTGTTTTTGTCAAACTGAGAAATACGTTTAAATTCATATTCATTATTTAACCAGGAATATTCCTTTAACAATAGACTTGTGATACAGTTTTGTGTCAAGGATTTGGCAAACGTGTAACCGTTTCGATATGACACAGATTGAAGAAACTGTCCATTTGCTGATTTGCATTTCTATTCTTCCTTCTCAACTACTTTACAGTTCTTTCGTTATATCCTAAAGGAAAATAGTTGTTTCTTCCTCAAAACGTTTAAGACTTTCTTTCCTCTGCTCAACCTACATTTTGACAAATCAGAACAGTTTTTACATCGTCATTTTGACATTTCAAACCCAAATGAATTCATGCAAGCATGACCTTTTCAGTTAAAATATTCTAAATGTATAAGTGAGACATATTTTTGTTTACTCCTCAGACCAAACTGTGTAAATGTGATGGTCACCACCACACAACTCATTCCAGCGCTCTCTAAAGTCCTTCTCTACGGTCTGGGAGCAGCGTTTCCCATCGAGAACATCTACAGTGCCACTAAAACAGGTCTGTTGTCTCTGCGCTCACTGCTTTCTCTTAAACACAAGAGAAAACTCCATTTTAACATTCTTGCTTTAAATGTCACAGGTAAAGAAAGCTGCTTCGAGCGAGTGACTCAGAGGTTCGGCCGGCGAGCCGTGTATGTGGTGGTAGGAGACGGTGTAGAAGAGGAGACGGTCGCAAAGAAGGTAAAAGTCCAATTTAGTTACAAATTATGAGAACACATTTTTGTCCTAATCAAAGAAACAACAAAAATTCTGCATTTTTTACATTTTTAGTTAACATTTACATAGAAAAGTGACAATAAAATGTAAATGAATAAATAAGTAAATGAAAAAGTGAAGACAAAACAAAGAAAGCTGAAAAAAGTTTTAATGGTGATTTATTTTGAAAACGTTAGAGTAGATTAACCATCATTATCTATGAAGTTATGCACAACTCTAATGGGCAGATAAATAACTTAAAACAAATAATGTTGAAGATTTGGTTGATTTTGGTTTTGCTTGCTTTGATAAAGAAAATAACATTAGAATAAAACAGAATATTAGAAAATAATAGAACAGAATAGAATATTAGAATAGAATATTAGAATTAAAAAAGAATATTAAAAGAATAGAGCAGAATATAGTATAGGTGAAATAGAATATTAGAATAGATCTATATTGGCATTGCTTTAAAAACATTTTTCAATGTAAATATGCAAAAAACATAAATATAGGTTTTACAGTAAAGATTAATTTCAATGACATGTTTACCTTCTTGTGTGATGCAGAAGAACATGCCCTTCTGGAGGGTGACGTGCAGGGCCGATCTGGAGGCGTTGAGTCATGCACTTGAGTTGGACTACCTCTAGAGAGCAGCATCTGCTCGCCAAAACTCCAGCCGCCCGCCACCCGCTGCGTCTCACACACAGGAATCACATGACCAAGCCAAAAACTGCAGGACCAATCAGCAGGGAGCGGCAATCTTACTGGAAACGTTTGCTTCAAATCCATCCAAGAAAAACGTTTTTGTCTCTTTCTTGCTTTCCACCTGAGACAACTTTGCTTTCATTGATTTTCTCTTAACCACAGCACTGCACTGAAAACAGAGCTGAGATTCATCATAAAGATAAGAGCTCAAGGCTATGTTGGGTTTAGCATACTTACATACCACTGTTTCTAGTATGCGGTTTGTATACTGTGTGCAGGATGTGTATTGTCTGTATCACCTAAACTTGCCAAAACGTGCAGTGTACACTAGAGAATACTGTGTGGGATACGGTATCCCATGATGCAATGCGCTTGACTTTCCATTTCTGTCCTTCTTCTTGAATTATTGTTTAGACTGTTAGAAGTCATTCACAAAATTATATCAACCTAAAGTTGTTACTCAGACATAATGTGGTCATGTGATAACAGGGATGCATACTACTGTTTGAAATGTTTATCACTGCATAACGTTTACAGTTTCACATATGAGCAGTATACAGTGTATACTTGCAGCGTGCAGTAATGTGTATGTTAATATTCCATTCTGAACATTGCCATAGATCAAAATCACATGTAAGAGATAAGTGTAACCATTCACTTTCACATTTCAGTGTTCAGGAATTATAACTAAATCCAAGAGTGAAGTTGATAAGAGACTTTAGGGTCATTTAAAATCATTTTAACTGCTTGTTTATAAGGTATAAATAATATACTAAGTGAATATTGCACCGTACTTCGGAGTAAATGAATTAATGTTTAAAGATGAAGCTATATGCTGTCGTACTAAAACCATAACCCCAAAACTAACCCCACAGATCTGTAACTGAGTAAAGTCCTGTAAATCCAGATTCATCCAGAACAACCTTAAAGAGATTCACAAGCAAAAATAACTTAAAGCAACTGACACAAAAACACGATCACATCATCGGAAGCATCTCGTCCATCATGTTTCTCTCTGCACTAAAGACAGATCTCGATCTCTCTCTCTCTCTCTGTGCCTGGAACACTATGTGGTTTGTTACTGGATGTATATTTCTTTTATCCGCTGAGGTTTATATATGTTGTATTTACTGCCCTGATCATACATCACCTGTACGGTTGTTCTCTGACCTGCATGTGCTCTTTTCACACAACCTGCTCTTTTGCTATGATGTGTATATAAGGTTTTATTGTTGATTTGTTTCTGGGCTTATTATAATAGAATAAAGATAAATTAATTTCATCCTCTCTCTCTTTTCCTATTTCATAAAATTACATAATAATAAATGGAATAAAGTTTATTGACAAAAATCTGGGTAATCTCACAAAGAAATCATATTTAACACCAAAATCAAAAGACGCATAATAAAAAAGTATGTATTATTATTATTAATTTTATTATTATTATAAACAATACATGCATTTCTTTTTTATCTCATGACCATCATGTCATGATATTAAATCTCTGAGATCATAAATTATGCTTAATTTTCCTACTTCAAAATATTATTCCCATTATATAACTGAAACATGTTTTTGAGATTTACCCAGCTCTAAAATCATTAGTATATGCATATATATATATATATATATAAATACAAGAAAAATAGATATAGTCATAGCAATAAGTATGAATGTATAATTAAATGAATGTCGCATTGGATTAAAGCATCTGCCAAATGCAAAAATGTATGTACATAATATTCAGACTATAAATGTCTATACGTCCTATAATAATAAATCAGCATACTGGACTCAAAAATACAGTTAAATATATAAAAGTTCAATTTCAGATACACTGGTTGAAAAGTCTGAGATTATGTTTCAAATATAAAAATGAAAACTAAGTTGAATATATAATAGAACAATTTTACTTCTGTATTTTAGAATAATAACTCTTATTTAATTCATACAGATTTGGAACAACGACAACATCGAGTCCTTTGTTCAAAAAGTCAATCTGGCTGGGATAACATTTTATAGATATAGATCAACTAGAATGCAAAACAGATGCATTGTCACTGGTTGTCGCAGACTTTTGATATCCAAGAAGATACAAAGCTAACCATAAACACTCAAATGCATCAATGAATGTTTTCAACATGACAATAAGCTCTCTTGGTGCCGCGTCCGTCTCCAATATCAGTGCTGCCATCTGCTGGGATTTGAGTCCAGTTACACCAGCCCATTTTCATAACAACCCCATACACACATTATTTGTTCAAGAACCTCCTCCTTTCAAAATGACCTTTGACCCTTTGGCTCTTTAACCAGCAGTCTGCACATGTTGTCAATGCACCTTTCCACCTTGAGTTTGTGCCACATAGTAGAGCACACGAAGAGCCGCTGCTAAACACAAACTGCCCCAGATCACAGTCATTGTGTGCTCAACACTTATTTGACCAGCTACTGTTGACAGAAAAGAGCCCAACGCTCGTACAGGAATGTTTGGATGAGTTGGGTTCCCCGCGACCCACCGCAGAACAACCTTTGATTGATGCGCACAATCCTGTTGTGCCCTCCGGTGGGTTTGATCTCAAAGCAAATGTCAACGACTCACCTCGCCGGGTTTGTTTTTCATGTGAAGGTGTAGCGGAGTTCACTGAGGCTATCCGGCCATCTACAGGAAATATCTGCCTTGTGTAATATATCACACAGGACATGAACCAAAATTAAAGCACTTTCTTTGGGAAAAGATGATTTTAATGATTAAACCCGCTGATAGAATCAATATTAACTTTAACACTATTATATTCTGTAGACGTTTCTCCCAAAATCATACTGCAATTGCAGAAAAAAGGAATGATAAAATCTTTTATTAAATCTTCATTATAAAATACATAAAACCTGTTAGTTAATCATCTGATATATTTATATTATTAATTATATTTTCGCTAAAATCACTATTAACTTACCTTGTTGATGTTTCCAAAAATCATCCAGAAACTGCAGATAAATTGTCTAATAAAAAAGGAAGAAAGAAAAAAACATTAATTCATTGCAGCATTTGACTTATTATAAATATTATAATATTAAAACAATATTCTAAATAATAAAGCTAAATTCTCAAAATTATTTTCTTTAAAGCCACATTGATTCCTCAATTGAGAACCTATTTCAGAATCCATGACATTTAATTTTGGCCAATGTCTATTCGTATTTTTTCTTAGTTTTGCATTAATAAGATCAGATGACACAAAACATTAAGAACTCAAAAACAACATTTCATCTGCACATCGACTTAAATTAGTTCATTCGTCCAAACGTCCACATATAACGGGGATCAGTTTTATCGTAATTGAAATACGCACGCAAACTCAGAACCCACACATGACTCTGTTGACTCTTGACTTATTTGTCATCTAGCGTTCAGCATAACAAGTTTATAGATACAAAGTCTAGCATGTGTCCAGAGTTCAGGCCTTGAGGAGTCGTTCCACCGAGGGTTGGAGAAGAAACGCAGAAGCAGAGAGAGAGAGAGAGAGAGAGCGACTATGAACTTGAGCACTCATTGATTACACAGACACATGTAAGAGAGAACAGTTCACTCACTCGCATGGACCTGTTGCACTCCACGCTCAGATGACTGACATGAACAATGATACAGCGCATGCACCACAGGTGTACTCAACCTCAACAGCATCCATACAGACTCTCAGCCCACCCACATCCCCTCCATACATCAGAAACACTCAACTCGATTCTAAAGTCTATAATATAGATTCACTGGACTCTGTAACGTTTGGAGCTGCCATCATCTCCTTTCTTAATGTGTGTTACAGTCAAATGATATCAAACTGACCTTGTTTACAAAATCTCAAAAACGTATTAATCGTTTTATATTGTAAGCATACCTGTGTGAATCAGAGTAAAATAAGAAAACACTTTTTTTGTTTTATTCTAAACCAAAAGTTACGGAAGTCTGTTATTGAATGACTGTTAAATGATTAAATTATTTTTGTTTATTGCCTCATAATACCTTAAAAAATACCTATAAATTCTGTCCTTCTGGGGCCAGTAAATGTTGCTTTAATAGATTCTGTAACCTGTAATGTCTTGTCATCATCTCTATTGGAAAATTCAGGTTACATTAAAAACTCTTCTTTACATATTTAAAAGTCAAACTAATGATGATATCAAACTAATCCGGCCCAAAGGCTCAAGTTATTAAAGGTCTAGTGTGTAGTTGTTTGGAGGCTCTATTGACAGAAATGCAATATAATATACATAACTATGTGTTCAGATGTATATAAAGACCTTACATTATGAAGCGTTTTTCTTACCATAGAACCAGTTATTTTTATCTACATACACCGCGGGGTCACCTTACATAAAATTTGCCATGTTGTTATTACAGTATTCCTAAAAGGACAAACTGCTCTACAGAGCGCGTTTCGTAAATATGGAAATGTATCTTAAGAATAATAATAATATTAATAATAATAATTATCTCACGGCCTCCATAGTGCTTCGAAAGGGAGGGGAGTGAGCGGTTGGTTGCAATTCGCAACCTCACCACTAGATGCCGCTAAAATATTCCACACATTTAATAATTATTCTAAGCTTTCCATTGTGAACCATTTTATGTAATTGTCCAATATCTGATTTTAGTTTACTTCAGTTTTAACCAAAGGTTACACATTGAAGATTTAAATAAGTCCACTTTGTTTTATAAATCTGTCTATAGTATCATATTTAAAAGAAAATTATTATATTTATTTCCTCATAATCACAATGATTACATTGTTGGACCTATCAGTCAAATGAATATCTAAGACATTTATTTGCTTAGTTTATAAATACTGCCTGACATATCCAATAAAAAAATACACACCAAAAATAAACAAAGTATATGTTAATTAAAGTAATTTTCCCTAAATCCTGGGTGCAAGAGTCCATTGCTAAGGTGTTCTGGGTGGTTTCCAGGGCATTGCTATGCTGCTGAAACAATGCTATCTCTGGTTGCTGATGTTGTAGCTATGCGCTATGAGGCAGTGCACTTTTAGCACTTTAATATCTGATTAATAATAGAAATAACTCATTGAATGCATTACAAGGAGAATGCATGTGTTCTTTATTATCAAAATAACTAGTCACCTCAAAAACAAATAGTACATTTTCATTATGCAACATACAACTTTTTTCCTTTAGTTTTGGACCATGAACTTGAATGTGACCATTTTGGTGACACTCACCCAACTATGATTCATTTTGACCCTAGGAATGTTGAAACGGGGTAAACAGAGCCATAAAAGAGTAAGAGATGCTGGTATAAGTCATAGGGTGCAGTCGATGGTGATTCACAGGTTGTATAGTTGCTGGAGAACACAGGCATCATTTTAACCCAAACTCACCCAACGCCAAACCAGCGCTGACCGCTCACACATACACAAAAACAACCAGTGCTGATAAAATACAAACATTACTTTTCACCTTTCTTTTAGCCTGATGGCTTTTGATCACTGCCACAGGGATGCTGTTGCTAAGCTGTTCTGTGTGGTTGCTAAGGCACCAGACAAAAAAAATCATATGCTTAGAAAACATATCAATCGTGTATAAGGAGCTAGTTCCACAATTTCTGGTTCAAATGAAAATCCTTTCATCATTTACTCATCCACATGTCATTCAAACCTGTATGAGTTTCTTTCCTCTTCAGAACACAAAAGAAGATATTTTGAAGCACGTTGATACCCAAACAACACTGAACCCAATTGATAGTGGGCCGTCGTGGTCCAGTGGTTAGAGAGTTGGACTCATGACCAGAAGGTTGCTGGTTCGATTCTCAGGTCTGGCGGGTAACGGCTGAGGTGCCCTTGAGCAAGACACCTAACCCCCACTTGCTTACTATACAAAAATGTACAAATGTATAGTACAATGTAATGTAAGTCGCTTTGGATAAAAGCGTCTGCCAAATGCATAAATGTAAATGTAAATGTAAATGATGAACACAAAACCACAGAAACGTTTTCAAAATATCTCCTTTTGTGTTCCACTGAAGACTCATATACAGGTTTTGAACAACATGAGGGAGAATAAATGACTTAATAAATGAGCCATAGTAACCGTCCGGCTTGCCGTTAATAAAAATGACTCCTGTTAAAACTATGAAAATGACCAACAAAACAACGAAATTCTTGGTTCCTGTCGGGAACATTTACACACCAGCACTAGCCACAAATATGTCACGTCATTTTCTTGGGTTCCACACACTTGAGGAATATGGTCGACCTCGAGCCGTGTCGGTCATAACTAATTGCTGTTTGAAAGTACTGACCATCCCTGTTAAACCACCTCAGCTCTTAGCCAGACCAGCTTGGCTTTGGCACGCCGGCTCTCGGGACAAATGTTGTAATGCTTGTTCTTTGAGTGATGAACGTGTGCCAGCGCCTTTTTCCTGCGTGCAACCTCTGGGGGAGGAAACAAGCGGGGATTTAGTCTCCGGTTTGTTCCCTGCGGCACAGAAGCAGTCGGGATAACCGTGCTCTCCATGACCTGTCCCAGCTTGTTTTTCAGGAGCGGTTGTTTTCCCTGCGTTTTCTCAAATGACGTCAGATTCCTCGAAGCGCAACATCAAATTTACGAGCTTGTTGTGCAAGCGTGAATTCTTCCGCCTGATAAAAGACGAGGGGAAAGTGAAGATATGTTTAACTGTTGCCAGGGACACCTTGTTATGAATGTCTTCGAGAAGTACTACAAGTTCTGCTCTACGTCGTAAAATGAAAAATCAAAACACTGTGTTGGGATGTTTGGGTTAGATGTGCTATAGTTGTGTGCTGGTGGAAAACTGTTATAAAAACTGTCTGTTATGAAAACAACAATCTATTCCCAGCATGCAACAGGGTGGCCTATATATGGTGGCTTTTCTTCAATATGCGGTCAGATTTTGTTTTGTAATCGACATCAGTATGTTTCAATTAACAAAAGTTTTAAGATGCTTTAAATCAAATGATTTTTAAGATCATTCAAAATATTTTAGTCATGTAACCATAAACTTTAGAACAGTACTAGTGTGTATATATATATATATTGAGCTCTTTTAACCTGAGTCGGTAATTTACCACCTAGCAACACTCTAGCAACCAATCTGAACCACTACAGATCCACATGAGGTAATAAAGTTTTATGAACGCCCAAAAAAAAACTTTACACAATTCCTATACTTTTGGGTTTTATTCCTGCAGGATTTCATGATTTTCTGTTGGTTTCCATCCATCATTTAACATATCCCACCCCCCTGCTGAAAAAAACCATAGAAACCCAATAGAAACCATCACAGAAATTCTAATGGTTTCCATTAAAATACCATTATGAACCATTAGCGTTTTCCATTAAAACCATTGCAAAATTCCATTTGTAGTGTGTTTTGGGCATTATTCCAATAGGATTTAACATCCGACCAATAGAATCCATCACATACCAGTAGACACCATTATAGTTCCCATTAAAACCAATACAAATCCCTTTAAAACCATTCAAACCATTACAACTTCTTTATTGGTTTCTATGGTTTTTTTCAGCAGGGCCAACACATTACCAGTAGAGACCCACAGAGACCATTAGCTTACATTAAAACCAATACAATTGCCATTATAACTAATAAATCCATTTTTCATTCAGACATTTCGAAGGATTAAAGTATTTATGTTTATAATGTCCAAAATCGAAATTAACCTCGTGGCAATATCTGTAGTTTAAGTGCTTTTGTGTAGCCTACTGTTGAGTGTTTGTTACCTGAAGATGATGAGTTCAATAAAGATCTTCTTCATCCTTGATGACTGATAGGATTCACTTTCAGGTTTTATTTAATGAATTCTAGTTCGATGTTTAGCTTCATACTGCATTAGTTTGCTTCTCTCGCTTTAAAATATCTCGCTGTTTAACGCTAAACCGCTACAGACGATTCAGTCCGTAAGTGAACTGAACTATCAAATCTTTGCAAAGAATCGACTCACCGAATTCGCGAATCAGACATCGCGTGTTCTGAATCTAATCCGTCGGAACTAGCGGCACGTTTGGTGAATTATTAGCACGGTAGCTGTTTTCAGGTCAGTATACTAAAATCCAAATCGTCAAATACGACTTGTTGGTAAAACTGTAGAGGGACAAGAAAATATCCCGTAATAAAAGTCGAGCGACGACTCTTTAGCACGTCGTGTCAACGACCGCTACGTAAATTTGCTTCGTAACCAAAGCACGCACGTGTTACCTTACGGAAATTAACCATGGTTTTATTACAGTAACTGTAAATTATAACTATGGTATTTGTGGTAAAACAGTAGTAACCACAAATTGTTTTACTATAGCAATCTTAGTTTAAACTTGATGTCTGTGTACAAAGAAACACAGACATAAGTATTGCATGTACCTGCATATACTACAGTAAAGTCTGCTAAAAACATGTATACTGTACTTTTAGTATAGCTAATATATTAAACTGTGGTAAAATTTCCTAATTAGTGATATAAACATCAAAAACAAAACATTGTGAGTGTTAGCACCCTGCAGAAAAAAATGAATTTTAAGTTTGCATTATGAGTCATCATCTGTTTACCATGAAAACCATTACAGATGTTTTGTGTTTTCCCCAGTAGGATTTAATAGTGTTCTATGGTTCCCATCCACCAGATAACATCCCACAAATAAAAACCAACACATCACCAATAGGGACCCACAGAGACCATTATAGCTTCCAATAAAACCAATATAACTCCCATTATAGTCAATATTATTTTTGTAATGGTTTTTATTGTTTATAAGCAGGTGAACCTTTTAGATGGCAAGAATGGCTGTCTAGGTCCATTTCTAAGGCTCAAAATGTGTGGGCCCACCATTCAACCTTATAGAGCACACATAGTGCAGTGAGTTATGCTCATCCCCTTATTTCTGTGTGATGTGCTCCGACATTCTCTTGTGCGTCTGTTGACTTTGTCATAACCTGATAAGATAAGAGCTGCAGGATTTGTGCTTGTTTCCGAAAGCCTCTGCACCCTAGATAGGGTTAGTGAGCTGCACGGGACACCGTATCTAAGGTCAAGAGCTTCAGCAAATTTACCAGAGGCTTTAAGTAGCTATTGGGGTCACAGCGGACACCTGTGTGTCAGGCAGTTCACTAGTGCTAGTGTGCATCGAGATGAAATTCATACAAATTTGTAAAAAAATGACGAAATTGCCATTGGATTGTAGTTCTATACCATGTTATGATGGCTTATTTTTAATGAAGATTTTTCAATATGAACATCTATCATCTAATTCTCCATAAAACATTCTGATTCACATTATTTCAACAATTGACTCATTTGTGTCCATCTTTGCTGTGTTTAATTGACATGTCGGAGACCCATCTGGGATGATAAAGTTGTCTTTTGTACTAAAAAGCACCCTGTGTTTCTTCTGGCACGTACTGTATTTCTGTCCTGTCACTATAAGTCCTGAATGAGTCCACAGACGCTTTAAAAGTGAAGCGTGCTTTGAGCCTGCAGGCACAAGATGAGCACAAAATATCCCTGCAGGTGGGGGCAAACGTTTCCCCTCTTATATGCAAATAAGATGAGCTGATTTGGAAAACTGCTATTGATTGCACCTGTTGATCTATTGGCTCAAACCCTTTCCACTCAGGGCTCAAGTAAAGGGAGTGTGTATTGGCGATATTGAGAAACACGAGAGACAGAGATCATCATTTGTGACAACGAAACACATATTAAAATTTTCATTTCGTTGATCACATTGTGTCCCAAATATGTACCAAAATTGTTTAGCAAACAGCTTATAACAAAACATTCAAATAACAACACTTAAACTGAATAAGAAAATGATCATTGACAATGACCGGTGCTGGCATTTATAATCAATATTAGTTTTCATGAAGAGTCTATAATGTATGTACAGTATATGAACTCATTGAATGCACGTGTACCGTAGATATAATGTGGTTGCTGAACGCAGGGAAGACCCTTAACCCTTTCCCAGGCCTGTAAGTTGTTTATTCACAGAGGTCTCCGGGTCTGATCTATAAATCAGTGTCAAAGCGTAAACTCACTGTACATTGACAGCAGAATGGTTGTATAGGATGATTTGACGAGTTACTCAAGCGCTGATGTGATTAGAGGAATGAATGACACGCTTTACGCTTTAAACACAAACTATTTCAACACACTGATGCCTTGAGGAATGCACGTGGCGGGGGTCGTATCTCCGGCACGAGAAAAGGATGATGGTGCTGGGAGATCTGGGGAGAGACTTTGGAAATTCATAGAGGCACGGTTAATGACAATTAGAAAATAAATGTTTTAGTTCATGATGTAAAGCTTCTGCCTTATCATAGACTCGATCTATATATCTGTGTGGGTGGGTGTATGTATGTGTGTAGTGTGTGAGTTTGTCACTAAACCCATTGACCTGTCATGAGTCGGGGTCGTACAAACTTGAGTCATCAGTTTTGGTTCACCTCATATGTAAGGACCTCTAAGTTCAAAGGGTTTATGAAGCGTTTGGTGTATGAAAACATAATTAAAATGTACATTAATACATAATTTATTGTCTGTTAAGGCACTATATCGCTATTGCTACTGCTCTGAATAAATAGGATTCAGAAACTTGAATTAAATTTTGGTGTGTAAATACCTCAAAACATTTGTTATTAAAAATCTTTCATCATTTCTTCATCTTCATGTCAAACCTGTATGAGTTTGTTTCTTTCTTCAGAACATAAAAAAGAAGATATTTTGAAGCATGTTGATCATCAAACATCAATGAACCCCATTGACCATTGTATGAACACAAAACCACTGACACATTTTTCTAAATATCTTCTTTTATGTTTAACAGCAGAGTCATATATACAGGTTTAAGCAACCTGAGGATGAATAAATGATGACAGATTTTTGGGATGCACTATCCCTGACAGACACAAGCCATTTCAAGTTACCAGGATATCAATGCAACGCTCAATCCAAAGGGTCACCACTGAAGTTAATATGTTTAAATGTGCATGTGCCCAAAAATCTTGTTTTTGTGTTTCTTTTGATCTTTCTTTTGGAATAAGCTGTTATTAGTAATAATGAAGGGGCTTAACCAAAATTTACCAAAAGAAACATTTTCGTATCAACCACAGTATTCCACAGCCTAATACTGACTTATAAATGCTGCCAAATAACCAAATCCTAGTCAAAGGTTTAAAGTCCCTGCGTGCCTTTTGTTCTGTCAATACCTCTATTGCCTTGTTTTTGCCAAAGTAACCACTTTTGACTTTAGGATTAACCTGACTGTGAGGTCAAAATGTGATATTTGGTAGTTTATTAGGCATATTGCTCAACAAAACATGCTCTACTTCAAATATTTATAAGGTTATCAGAAGGTATTAGATTTTAAATGATGCCCCTCACTGTCTTGAGTCAATAGTTGCTGCATCGTTTAATGTCAGAACTCTCCCCAAATGATCAGAGGTGAGATATAAATTATTTTAATGTAATACCACTTGTAATAATGTAATATACACAACAACTCCTATAAAGACTGTAGATTATCATTAGTCGAGCATGATAGTCCTCTTTAATGTGGTGCAATAAATCTGTGTTTGTGTGCGTTGTGGACACATACTTGTCGATTACTATGGCGGACACAGCTTGGTTACCCGCATACAGAGAGTTCAAGGTTATTTAAACATGATCTGTGTGCTATGAGTCAACATGTTTACTGTACCATATCTCTAGTTTTGTAAAACTATACTATGTCAAGAGTGTGGCTTTATTACCAGAGGGGCTCGAGTTCATATGAGAGCTTGTTCATCACACACTGTGTACCACGGCTAATTTTATACTCAAACTTCATGGTTCATAGGATACACACATTACCAACATGGTCTGGATTCTGTACCCTTACTTAAATTTACCATGTTGACCACATTTTCTGGCAAAATACCACAGTTAAGGTAATGTTGGATAAACAAAGCTTATGGGAATGTTATCTGTGAACTACCATAACACTGTTTGTAATGAGAGGGAAAACAATGACGTGGTACACTAATGACACACAATAAAGATATGGAGACATTATCAATGAAATTCCACAATTTGCTGTTTTATGGCTGAAGCGCGCAAATGCAAACAATTGCGATTGCCGCGCGCCTTTGGCCACAAATGCGCACAGTAGCTCTTGAGCAAATATTTACGCAAATTGGTGAAGCGTGGTCGTAGTGTTGACTCGGAGAAAGAGAGAAACAGAGAGGGAGAGGAGTTAAGGTTGATCCCATTTCAGGAGCCAGGAGAGTTTAAAGCGAACCGCGTCACCTCGTTTTTGTTTATTTGAGGGCACTTCCCCGGTTTACGCGGGGTCATGCGATACTTAACGTGGATCCATAAATGAATGGTGGGCTCGACATCCACACACGATTCCTGATTGGTCCCCGCGTCCGACCGAGATAAACACGGACAAGGGTATATATATTGTGGCAAGATGTAAGTCAGCATCTAAGAGAAACTTCAGGAACACTTTTACGCACGCATAAAGATGAGAACGCAGATCCAGAAGGCTCCACAGATCCTGGAGCTGCTGAAGAAGAAGCCTGTGGGGCTTCAGCAGTGTAAGACCACAACATCTGTATGTGTGCTGGACTCGAAGGATGCTGTGCCGAGCGCGCCCTGCCCTCACAGCCTCCAATCCATCCCTGGACCAACCAACTGGCCGTTGTTCGGCAGCCTCATCGAGCTCCTGCGGAGAGGAGGTTTAAAGAGACAACATGAGGCGCTGGTATGAACCACTTTAATAATAATAATAATAATAGCGCACTTCATTTTACATTGGTTTTAGTCCATGGTTAATAAACCGTGTTTTAATCTTTGAAAACTGGAATGCACATCTTAAATAGAATAGCATAGCCTATCATTTATTTTTTATAATGTGTTTAATATAAATATGAATTATTTTGCATTTATTATAATATTATTTCATCCTCAGATCGATTATCATAAGAAGTTCGGGAAGATCTTCCGAATGAGACTCGGATCTTTTGAGTCGGTTCACATCGGCTCTCCGTGTTTATTAGAGGCGCTTTACCGCAAAGAGAGCAGCTATCCTCAGAGACTGGAGATCAAACCCTGGAAAGCTTACAGAGACATGAGAGACGAGGCGTACGGGCTGCTGATATTGTAAGTGTTCCCATTTCATCACAAGTATATTCGAGTCCGTGTTTTCAAGACCTATGTTTTTAAACTAAAAACTTGTGCACGTGCAGGGAAGGGAAAGACTGGCAGCGCGTGCGCAGCGCATTTCAACAGAAGTTAATGAAACCAAGTGAAGTCATGAAGCTGGACGGCAAAATAAATGAAGTGAGTTAAAGAGCTGTCTCTTTAAATAAACATGTCAATCTCAATAGTATATACACTCAAGTTTATTCTATACAAATGATGGCTGTTTCTTTTTAAAGGTTTCAGCAGATTTGATCAAGAGAATTGAAAAGGCTAATGTCAACGGACGGATCAATGATTTGTATTTTGAACTCAACAAGTGGTCCTTTGAAAGTGAGTTTTATTAATGAAGAAATCAAATTTTTTATGATTTTGTACAGCAAAAAAGATCAACTTCTCATCAGCAAGATTTATGGAGATTCATAAAGTTCTTGATTTTGCATTGTATGTTGTTTGGATACATATATTTCTAAAAGCTAAATGTTCTGCGTGATATCTGTGTATGAAGTGTATTCAATGTTTTCTCTCTCTTTCTGTCATTACAGCCATTTGCTATGTGCTCTATGACAAACGCTTCGGTCTCCTGCAAGAAAGCATCAACAAGGAAGCCATGGATTTCATCACGGCCATAAAGACGGTAAATCGATCACCTTTTCGACCCAATTAATAGTTTGAATTTGCTGTGATAAGCTTTATCTGTGCGTCCTCTGATACGGCTGCGTTTGTGGTTTGGCAATGCAAAGATGCAAAGCTACAAACAGTTCATAGTTCAATGGGTTCACCAAAAACAGGACACACATCACATTTCGCCAGCCGTCCAATCTGCCAGAAACATTCTGAAATAGTTTTTTTGAGCGTGTTTGCTGTTCTCTCCCTTTCAGATGATGAGCACCTTTGGAACCATGATGGTGACGCCTGTGGAGCTCCATAAAAGCCTGAACACGAAAACATGGCAGGACCACACGGCAGCCTGGGACTGTATTTTTAGCACAGGTACTGAACGGTTCCTTAATCGGATGACGTGTGACCTACAAAAGCGTTCAAAGCACATTTCCAGTCAGGTTCGACTACCCTCTTTCGTACCCCATGGCAGATCCATGAGTGTAGAGCGAGCGAGCGAGAGAGAGAGCGAGAGAGTAAACCTTTGTAGTAAACGCAGTGACCCGAGTGCAATAGAATCCAGCCAAATATTTGTAGTAGAAGAGAGGGAGGGTTGGAGAGGAATGTTGACGTGGGGCTGAATTACTCACAGATTGTTGTGCGGCTGTTGACTCTATTAGCGTCAGCTGTCACACATACAGCGTACATTTCACTTTCCTGTCCAAAACACATAATCCCAAAAGTAGCAGTAGTTTGTACCACAGTGCTTTTGGAAACTTAGAGAATGTTCTTTTTTATTTAACCAGGAAAGTCCCATTGAGACTTCACAGTCTCTTCTTCCAGGGAGACCTGGTCAAGGTGGCCGCCCAGAAAGTTACACACCAAACCAATTATAATACAAAACAGTTAATAAAAGTAAGATCAAGCCTGACAAGTACAAGACTCATGTAAAACAGATCGCAAAAGACATTTAAAAATACCCAAAGATGGCAATGATTCTAATTTAGTTACAAGTTGCAAATCATTCCAAACTTCGGGGGGGCATTAAAGGAAAAAGCACATTTTCCAAATTTTGAGAAAACTTTTGGGACTTTTAACGTGATAAGTGAGATCTAGTACAATATTTATTTGTGTAGAGGATTAAAAGATTGGATATAAGAAGGCAACTTACCTAAAAGTGCCTTAACAATAAACATATACATATGCAATTTCCTCCTATGATATAAAGAACATGACAATGATTCATAAAGTACACAATGATGAGTACGTGAATCTGCAGCACAGACAAAGCGTAACGCAGCATGATAAACAGAATCCAATTCTTGAACTGAATATCATTGTAACTTAAAATGCAACTTTTTTGGTTGTTTAACAGCAAAACTTTACATCGACAAGAAACTGAATAGACAGTCCGATGGAAAAGCCAAAGACTTCCTCTGCGACATCTACCATCAGAATCACCTCACAAAGAAGGAGCTGTATGCCGCCACAACGGAGCTCCAGGTCGGAGGAGTGGAGACGGTGCGTATTTACACAAGTCACAGATGACTGAATGAATAAAGTCGTCTTAACTCATCTTTGTTCTGTGTGAAGAGAGATTAGTTTGATCAAGCATGCAAGTCTGAAGAATGAGGACAACCGTCCAAACTGACCTCGCAATGTTTTCCTGTTTCAGACGGCCAATAGCATGATGTGGGTTATTTTCAACCTCTCACGTAACCCGCGCGCACAAGGAAAACTTCTGAAGGAGATTCAAGACGTGGTTCCGGCCGGAGAGACGCCGTGTGCCGAGCACATCAAGAACATGCCTTACCTCAAAGCCTGTCTGAAGGAGTCCATGAGGTAAGAAGACGTGACATGACATCTTGAGAAAGAGAGTCAGAAATCTCACATATGTCTCAAACTGAGCTCAGATTTGCAATCAAAATTATTGAAGATGAACTATGTTCGATTTTTTTACTTTAAACTGTGTTTCTATACTCTTAACCTCATGTGAACTCGCTAGATAGACGTGTGACTTGAGTTCAGTCAGCTGAGATTGAAAGCCACTGAAAAACATGAGCCCGGTCGTGTTTTTACCATCACGCTTCCATGATTCAGACGACAGTAAACCTGTTCTGGAATGTTGATAGTGTTTTTGTGGGATTATTTATCCCTGACTTGCTTTAGCGCTGTAACGGGCTTCATACCTCCCAGATTCCAGCCGAGGTTCACTCTTGTTTTCTCTCTCTTACAGACTTACACCCTCCATCCCCTTCACCAGCCGAACTTTAGACAAAGACACCGTACTGGGCGATTATACGTTACCTAAGGGGGTAAGTATTTTATGATCAGTTTTACTGCCCCCTGTTGGAGTGTAATGTGTTTAACCCTCATCTTCATGTTCTCAGACGGTTCTGATGATCAACAGTCAGGCTCTGGGTTCCAACGAGGAATATTTTGACAATGGAAAGCAGTTCAGACCCGAGCGCTGGCTTTACGAGAAGAACTCCATCAACCCGTTCGCTCACGTGCCCTTCGGGATCGGGAAGAGAATGTGCATCGGCCGGCGTCTTGCTGAGCTGCAGATCCAGTTGGGTTTGTGCTGGGTATGTTAATATTTTAATGCAGTCAAATATGAATATTAAATGTGAAGAGTAATGTGGCTCGTAATGACATTATGTGCGTTGTGTGTTTTATCACAGATTCTGCGTGACTATGAGATTGTGGCCACAGATCATGAGCCGGTCGAAGCGCTGCATTCTGGGACACTGGTTCCTAGTCGTGAGCTTCCAGTTGCCTTTATTCCCCGATGAGGTAATAAAAAAAGATTTACAATGAAATGTTTTATTGAATTCCATAAGTATTCAGTATTTTTATATCAGAATAAGAAGTTTCGTCCGTATTTTCAAACTTCCTTTTTGTTTTCACAGATTACACACCGATATAACCTCAAAGGATGATGTCATATCAATGGATCCAAACTGCCTTTATGCTGCTAACCAATAGACTTTTTACATATACCTCATACCATAAAGTATATCGTTTTTACCATAGTAAATATAGGTTTATGTAGTAAATATGATTCTTATATTTATTTAGTTTAAAAAGTCCAATATTTAAAGTTGTATTGTAATTGCTGCTAAACTTTAAATTATCATTCTATGAAATATTTAGCACTGAAATCGTTCCATGTACAGTATGTCAAACTTTTAAGTAGAAACACGGTGTAGAAATGTTGTACATATATGCCATATAAACATGAATGTAATGTTTTATTTATATGCACAGAAGAAAATGTTTGTTTGTTTGTTTGTTTGTTTATTGTATTGTTTGAGAATAAAATGTACGACTGTTTGTTTATAAAAGAGTCTGAAGATTAAACCTCAAACCACTGTTTGATTTCTGAATAAAAATATGTTCTGATACTTGCATGAGTCATTGAAACTCAAACAAAACATCAGACTCCCATCCCATAATCAAGAGAAACTCTTGAATATCTCAATATTTTTCCTAGACATCAATGAGGTAAAATAGAGAGAAGTCTCCTTCAACATTTCTCCTGAGAAAGAGTCAACAGTGTCTCAAACTGAGCTCAGATTTGTCTCGTCTGCAATCAAAAGTCAATATTATTAAAGATCTCAATATGATCTCAAACATTTCTCATCACATTTACTCAAATCCAGATTATTTTCCCTCAACAATCTACATTCATTTACACTATAACTTTACATTCTAAAGTCAATGGAAGCCGATTTCTTCTTTCAGCAAATAAACAATTTATGAAGCAACAACATTTAAAGCACAACATAAATATGAATATGAATTGTTTTTGCAAATCATGGTATAAAATGACAACATATAAAACACGTGACAACCCAACGATCGTTTATGACAAAATGTCATATTTGATATAGTTTAAAGGATAGAATACTAAAGCAAAGAGAGAATTGTAAGAAGTTTTTGAAAAAAAAGCCTGTTCGATTGAATCCTTAAAAAGCATTTAAATGGTAAATCCTACTTTATTTTCAACCTTTTGCTGTCAACCATCTGAAAAATTCCCCGTCTCCTTTTTACAATGTTTACAGTTTCTCGTGGGGTTTATGGAGTGGGCGGGGCTTCACTTTAATTGGCCACTCTGTGCTGGTGGGCGGTGCTTTGAATTAATTGGTTCCTCTGAGCTCATCAGCTGACATGGACTGACACAGATTCAATAATGTCATGATGTTCAGCTCTTTCACAAGCTATGAACCCGCTGTTTTGACAGAAAAGCATACAAAAACATTGCCAAGTGATATAACAGAGGCTACTGTAACTTTACCCCGCTTTCCCAACAGCTCTTTACTTTGGCTCGTGGCCAGTGTCATTCACCTCCGAGTCGCAAAACAAACTGCAATACGCCAATAGAACCATGCAATGAAGCCAAATGTTTATATTACTAATAGAAAAACTCTCTTCTGTCAGGTCATGTTCTGATTGCTTCCCTAAATATTTGTATAATTGTTCATAGAATTTTGTCGTTGCATTGTCATACCACCTTTACCAAACTCTCTGTGCTACCAAACCTAACCAAACTCTCTAAAGTTATGTCATATTAGTTATGACAAAGTTATGTTATGTTTCTTTAAATCAATAACTACCACAATGATTATTATAACTTTTTAGAGTTTGTGACATTGATGTAAGGATGTTGTTTTTGTTATTAGTATATTATCAAATAAACAAGTCATCAGTTTTTTCGGATGTGTTTACCGATGTTGTTCAGATTGTCATTGCATTAGATAACAACATATGAAACCCAGTCGTGAAAATTCAAAATGAAGATAGAAATGATTTTTGTCACTGGTCATAATGATAAAACCACTTCTGCCGGAAGTGATGCGACTTCGTACATCTACTAAAAATCTTCTTGACATCAGAAGTTTAAGAATCATTCCAAAGATGTCTCAGAAAAGTGAAGATAGTTTTGAAAAAAGCCTGACACCATAAGATTTCCATGACATTTCCACAAAGTAGGCTACACTGAAATAGTTTAGAATTCCTCGTAAGTATAACATTTACCTATTCACTGGGAAACAATGTATATGCAAAACATACATGAAGTACACAGTGCATAAAGATGACATCATAAACAACTCTGTCTGATCTAACGCTGTTTTTATGTACCAGTGGAACTAATAATATCCTGAAGTCAATGTCTCCTCCTAGTGGTCACTTAGAAGTACAGCAGAATGTTTCAGGGACATTTCTTATGTTACATGATGTTCCTACACAGAAGAATAACAAATCTAATTAACATAGCAAAACTGTAGGCACTTTTCGGGCAGAAACTGTGTTATTCTGTTATATTTAAAATCTGTCTACTTGTTTAGGAAATTTTATTTGAAAAATATGTATGTAAAAATAAACATCCTGACTGTGGTTGTCATGTGTAGTAATTCATGCATGAAAGAGCTTCGATTGAGCTGTGTACTGTTATCAAGAAAGGTAATAATTAATTGAATAAATAACACATTACCTGTTGCTTTACAAGCAAAGAATGACAAAGAAAACAGATTCAAAAGTGTAAAATCTTTAATCAAATTGTGTTTACATATGTAATATACAAAGTGCTAATAAAAAGTACAATGATTATGATACATTTTTTTATCTTGTGACCAGAAAGTACATAAACATCATCCTTACCAGTACAGTACTACATTAAAATCATTTCTCATGGTCAGATCACGTAGAAACAGTTTTTATACAGTGTTGTAAATGCCACCGTCTGAGATTTGAGATTAAACCATGAAGACACAAAGTTCAGGTGTATTATTAACCATCAGTCAATGATCACATGACCTTGTCCATGTACAGAATTTTGGCTTGGGTCATCCAGACCATCCACTGTGGGCTCTCAGATCGAGTATTAACCAGAGTAAGTTTAAAGCCCATCTTGTAGTACAGCGCCTCGGCTGCTCTCTGAGTAGATGAGGTGGACAGAACGATCTTCCAGAAGCCACGTTCCCTGCAGAAGTCTTCCACAGTTTGAGCCAACCGTTTACCGAGACCAGCGCGGCGACAGCTGGACGACACGATCATCCGTAAAAGCTCTCCGTACTTCTTTCCGTCGCCGTCGTTTTTAACTTCCACAGCCACCATACCCACAATCTGAGGCCTGCCGTTCATCTCGGCTTCAGCAACCCAGAAGCAGTTGTCTGAATGGCTGAGATAGTGAGCTGGGATGTCCTTCATGTCTGTGCGTAGTCTCTCTCGGACATATCCAGAGTAAAACTCATGACAACACAAGTAAATCAGACCGACCCATGCTCCTCCTGATATCAGGGCCAGAATAACAGACTGTCCACCTATCAAATAAGAACCAATGTAAATAAACAGACTTATAGTGATGTATAGAGGTTGGGTCATGGCGTTCATGAATGCAGGATTGATGTGTTCCTCAATTGAATCTTGGTAAATTGTTTCAACAGCCTCTCGATCAGAAGGCTCATATCGCCGGACCACGACGTGCACTGATGAGAGAGAAAGAAGCACATTTTTTATGGGAAGCATGCAGACATGCTAAACTGCATCAATATTTTCCAATTCTTGTATAATAATTAATATATAATTTTTTTAATTAATTTGAGATTACATGGATTATAAATACTTTTTCATCTTCAAAGTTCATAAAATTCTTTCTTTTAAAATCATGTTAGTGATGTAAAATATCTTTAATATCTTGTTTTTATATTCTTCTTATGTATTCACTGTATCAGCAAAATGAAACAATGTCTGACATTGTGAAAAGAAAAAAATCAAGATCAATTCACAATAAATAAATAATTAAAAATTAACGCTTTATTTGATCAGCCCGACTAAAATTTAAATTACAAATGAAAATGATTTTTAACATTTTACAAGATGGGACCAGATGCCTATAAATGTACACATATTTAGATGTAACTTAAGAAGCTTTCCGGAAGTAACGTAGCACCACATAAGGAAAAGGAGGAGGACGCGGGAAATGTGAGAAAGGTTTTTCAGTATAAATGCAAGATTTCAGCGATGACACACTTAAATTTCAGTGTCTTTCACAAAAAAATGCTATAATATGACTATGTAATAGTGTACAATCATATAGTCTATTATAGACCGTTTCTCCAGTCTGGAGCTCGACGGATTCTTCAGTGTTTGTTAAGGAAATAAATCACCTGCTTTCTGCTAAAAACACCAGAATATGATGAAGATAGAATTCTTATTCGTGCATAAACTGTTCAATACATGCATTTCTAAATACAGTGCAGATGTAATGATAGATAGATGTTTATTACTCACTGTTTGCTGTTATGTCTTTATTCTGAACCGATGCTCCGCTCGAGTCTGTCAGAACTTGTACTTTTAATCACATGACACGCGCTCTGCGTCAGCGTCATAAAACATCAGTTCAAAGATCACAGAAGTTTAGAGGACTACAGGGTTATTCAGCAACGCGTGAACTTAACTTTTTTAACGTCCAGCTTCCTTAATGTACATGAAAATAATGTCACGAGCACCAAAAGAATGTGACTAAAAAGTCCCCGCACGTGAGATGACGTCATGTGGTGACGTCGCTGCCTAGCAGTACTGTTATTAACTAGAACTGTTGAATTGCTGTGTTTTTGTGACCACATAACATTGTATTCTTGATGTTTTGTGAAATGAGTTAAATTGGGACACTTTTAGGAATAAATATGGAATATATGTTAGTTCATATGATAGTTCACCAAAAAATTCGTCATATCAAACCTGTATACATTTCTTTGTTCTGCAAAACACAAAGGAAGATATTTGGAAGCATGTCAGTAACCAAACTGATCTCAACCCCCATTTACTGCCATAGTAGGGAAAATAAATACTATGAGAGTCAATGGGGTGTGAGATCTGTTTGGTTACTGACATTCTTCCAAATATCTTCCTTTGTGTTTTGCAAAACAAAGAAATGTATACAAGTTTGAAATTGACAGTGATATACATCAAAGTATATGATGTTGGTTCATTATATAGAGGCATATCAGGATCTGAATTTGCTTTTCTTTTTATGCATCAGATGACAAAACCAGATCAGTGATCTTCCCAAAAGTAATGATGTAGTGTCACCATAGTACATGGCCAAAATACCATGGTACTTTATCATAGTATGTCTTTGTCTTTGCTTTGTACCCATTTTTGCTTTAAAGGCAAAGCAGCATCGGAGCTGGCATGAAAACTTGATCCGATCTTATCTCAGCATTTGACATCTGGAGCGCTTCAACACAAGCTTGTAGATCTGACGTGTATACAAAGGATTTATTAAGGTCAGAAATTTGCTTTCATATGTTTAATCATATAGAACAATAACCTAATGGTTTTAAATGGATTTCTATTGGTTTTAATTGAAACTATAGTGGTGTTTACTGGTATGTGATGGATTCTATTGGTCTGATGTTAAATTCTATTGGAATAATGCCCAACACACTACAAATGGATTTTTGTAATGGTTTTAATGAAACAAACTAATGGTTCATAATGGTATTTTAATGGAAACCATTAGAATTTATGTGATTTTTTTTATATTGGGTTTCTATGGTTTTTTCAGCAGGGTGGTCATGGATCTAAAACAACCCTGCTGAAAAAAATCATAGAAACCCAATAGAAACCATCACATAAATTCCATTAACCAATAGAACAGCATTAAATCTTACTGTAATAAGACCCAAAACACACTATATTAATACGTTTTGTAATGGTTTTAATGACAATCACCTGATGGTTCACAATGGCAACTGTAACTGAAACCATTTATTTTTTATGTATTTATTTTGGCGTTGGGGAAGTCTCTGAATGGCTTGATCGGTGTGATTTACCGAGAGATCCCGGCTTTAGGACCCGGACGCGGAGTGACTCTGAGACACCGGTTGATGCTCCGGCTACTCGCAAAGAACAATAAACGCACGTCTCGAGCGGAGACGTTCAACACGTTTTCTCCTCGTGCTTTAACCCTCATCTCAACACTCCTATAATCGAGTGTGTAGATTTACGTGCGCACCGGTGCGTCGCGCGCATCCGCATCACCGGTAAATTCCTCCGGTAAACGAGACCGAACGCGCGTTCATTCATTCCCCGTCTGTCCGCGTCAGGCCACCGGTGACAACATGAGCCAGAGGTTTACGGTGACCGCCGGTGACATCCAGGGGGAAGTGAACCAGCTGTTCGAGGGGGACGAGCCGACACCGGGAGCATCCGCGCAGACACCGGGCGCAGACGGCTCCGGTAAAGGTAAAATCTACAGCGTTATGATGTTTTTGACACCTGTGAAAGAGGAAAGTCACTCAACTGCTGCCAATCTGTGACTGGAATATTAATATCATATCTGACAATAATGCGTAATATGCTTTAATTTTCCACTTTACTATTTTATACATTAGATGAAATACTTTATGTGCTCAATATTTCATATATTTGATTCAGATTATGTTTTCAATACATTAATAAACATTCATATAATATATTACATTGACCATGAATATTAGTAGCTAATATTAATTTTAATGCAATTTTATTTCATCTAATCTGTGGTGCATGATCAGATTTTTTTGATAATGTCATGTTTGACCCCAGATTATTTGTAATAGAGGAGGAGTATTCAGTAAATATAAATAACATTTAAAAAATACAATATAAACAGTTTTTTCTTGTCTACAGCCTAATGTCAAGTGCATATCAATATAGATAATTTATTATATTAATGTGGAATGATAAATTACATTGATTATATTTATTTTTTATGTATAAGGAAAATTGTTTTGTTTATTTACCGTATGACCGTTTGCTTGTATTTGTCTACAGCATAGCGCAGGTCTATATTTTTCTTCACAAATGTGTGAATCATTGGCCACATAATCTCATTGTTACGTTGTTCATCTACACATGTAAACTTGTAAAATGTGTTGTCCATTATTGTGTCAGGAAATTACATATGAGATCTCTTCATCAGCCTGTCTGCAATAGCAAATCTGACCTCGGCGTAGCAGAGACGTCATTTTTGCGTAAGGCTCCTAACAACGTCACACGTTTTTCAGCGTAAACACTCCAGTGGTCTTGTTGAAATTCTTAGGTTGTCTCGCTCTTTCTGTTAGTTCTAAGTGGACGCCGTTGTCTTCACATAATGGCATTTCTGAGAGTCTATTATATTTGATGAAACCTTTGAATATTTAATAAGGCAGAATGCATTGTAGGCACACGGCTCTGTATGACGTACATGAGGTCTATTAGTCAGGCAGTTTTATTCAGCGGCAGTGATTATGTACTTGATGTTTTCTCTTACAATTCTTTAGCAATTATGCATGTGTTTACCTGTTCACAGTTGCTCTAAAGGGGAACAGGACTTGGGCTATTGCTTTAGTTCTGCTGAACGCTTCACATTTGCGTGATTCGATGGAACAAAACAGGATTTTATTCATAGATTTTTGCAGTACCTGGAACAAACAGTTATAGTGTTAATGAAGCAGGTTAAACCGTTGGGTAGGATATAGGCCTAAAACTGGTTTACTGTAGAAATGTTCTCAGCATCCTTAAATGGGCTCTACTTTTGGTTCCTTTCAAAATTTAAAAGCCTCGTCTCATGACAATTCATAAATATGTGAAACCAAATTGACAAAAGCAAATAAGTGATTGACATTAGTTACTATGTAGACGTCTAGCTTCTGGAACAGCGTGAGATGTCACTTCTGATAAATTCAACTTGCGTGCGCAGTGTAATTTTGCCAAATCCTCCTTTCCAGGTCCATTATGTATTTCCAAATATGAGATGAATTCCACCCGTCTTTGGGATGGAAGTGGACTTTGCACAAGATGCGCACCTGTAGTCGCCTAGAGACGCTACAGCCTTGGAGCTCTTGTCTCTGGTTGAAGTCGCCATGACAACAGCAGCCTCTTTGTGCTCTGATTGGTACGTGAGTGATGAGAGTTGATAATAGTAAAATCAAAATGACTGCTCTTACCGTGTGAGCACCGTCAAATAATGGTGTAATGCCTCCTCTTAAAACACAAGGATTGTGTCATTCTTAAGTGTCCATTTACCTGCTCCTGGAGTGCACGGGTGTACATGTGTACATATGTGAAACACTGAAGTATAATGTAGTAGAGTATCGATTTTTCCATGTATGTCCATGTATCGCCCAACGTCTCTTGGGTGTTTGGTGAGGAGCTGTTTTTTACGCTACTGCTGTTGTTGTTGCTTATATTGATCTGAGGAGATGGTGATATACCACCCATGTGTAGAGAGAGAGAGAGAGAGATTAGATGACCCTTTTCACCCGACCTTGAAGATTTGTGAACTGTCTGGAAGATCTAGTCGTGCGCTATACGCTGTATATCAGGACCTGGATTTAGTGTTAAATTATTCAGTGTGCTGTTTCCTCTCATTTTTTAATACCAGACGTGTGTTGTAATGACAGTGTAGATGAAGCTTTGCAGTTAACATGAATGAGAAATAAAAAGAGCAACAGGAACTACATCTTTACAATTTCTCAAGCAAGTTTGAGAGTGAGTGGTTCACAGTGAGTGTTTGCGTTGTTTTGAGGTTTTTGAGGCCATTGCTACTGTATGTACACACAGTAAACATAAACACTTTCTAATGTCGTGTTTTAAAGCCACAAATAAGAAAATCTTTTTTAACTTAATCCAACAAAATCCTTGAGTTGAAAATCTGTAGTACAATGCCATGAGGAATCCCCATAATCCTTTGTGCTTCAATATTTTGATTCTTGCTCATATTTTGGTACAATCGATGACGTTAATAAGAGGTCAGAGAGGTTGTAGCTCATTTTATAGTATTATTGATCTTCTTTTGTTGTCAATAATAGTTTTCTGTGAAGTCACCAGTCAGGTGTTTAGTGGTTGGTTGACACGAATGGAGTTTTGTGTGTTTTTTGTGGTTTATTTTTAGGTAGTTGTGATGGTATTTTATTTATTCCTTGCATATTTATTTTGTATATATATCTAAGTGGTTTTGTTACCATACGCAATACACACCTCCACACACCATGATTTCTTAATTTTTCATGTCTGTGACACAACCAGTGTGGAAATAATTCAACAAACTCTTGATTTTAAGTATGAGGCCTAAACCAGCATGTGTTGTCAGAAATATAGCAGTGAGAGTGACACAGTCTTTTGTCAATTCTGTTGTTGCTATGATTAGTAACTCATAGTCTCAACACGAGACCGCGACCGTGCCATCCGCTGTTTTTAAACATATCATTAATAGCTCAGAACGTGTTTGTCTGCTGTATCACGATGACAGGATCCTCCATCACAGACGTGCAGCGTGGGAGTTTTGGCTGGGCGGCATTCACTGTCTACTGTAAACCATCATGATGGAGATGCTGGTGCAGATGTCATCCATGCTCAGGGTTTTGTAAAGATGTCTGGGTTTAATAGTCTGGCAAAGGAAGGTTTTTTTGACCAGATGGAGTTCCTTGCCATTGAGGCTTGCTTAGGTTTAAAATATTGAATTCGATTTGACTCTAGATAGCATTGGATGAGAAGAAGAGTGTTCTTTGAAAAGCTGTGACCATTGAGTGCATCTAACATTTAAACACTTTACCATTTGTACTATAATAAAACATACGGCTAAAACCAGCTATACATGATATGATTCCATTACAGGCACTTTTAATGATTACAATAATGCATTTTACTGTAAAGCTGCTTTGAAACAATCTGTTTATTTCATAAACCGCTATTAAAGTGACTTAACATTGCACCACACTAGTTACTGTTTCTCTTTAGTTTATATTGTAGACATTGTGTCTTGTTTTTGACCACACGGGCCTTGTTTATGTGTGCTAAAAACAATATGCAATGCATAAAACACTGCAAAATAAAAATTCCCAATGCAGTTATCTAAACATTCATAAAGCATTTTTGCTTTCAGAGAAATCTTTACAGAATTTTATAAAGCCTTTGCTGTTTTCCAATCAGGTGAGAAAAATAATCTTTTTTTTTAACCAGATTTTTTTTTCTTACCACTTTGGAAAACAGCTTTTTCTTGTTTTATGCAAAAACATCACACAGTTGTGTTAGGTTTTTCTGAAAGCAAGACACAAAATCTTGAATCATTTTGCTTTTTTAGTAAATATATAGGGTTTTATAAATGCTTATATAATTGTATTGAAAAACAAGACCAAAACTCTTTGAGTTGAGTTGTTGTAGCTCATGGTTGGGTCAAATATGGACAAACCTGACCATTGGTTGAAATTAATCTATATTAATCTTTTACCAAATCATAAGTTAAAACAACCCAACTCATTTTTTATAGTAAAGCAATGGTTCACCAAATAATAAATCTTTTATTTTCCAACCCTTATGTCCATACAAACCTCTGTGCTGTTGTTGGTCCATAACTCTACACACAGCATATGAATTTGGAAATGAATCTTATTCAATGTAGTCAGTTTGATAAATGAACTCATTGTCTTTCCGTATGTTGTGTTTGTCTCTATTGTTGTCATTGGCCGCTCATCCTGGTTTTATTTGCATATGGATTGCAGTCCAAATGCGACAGAGACCATTAGGCTGTTGGGATATGTAAATGATTTCTCCCTCAATGAGCTGTGTTTCCTTTCCTTCACAATGACACGTCAAGCTGTTTGTTTCATTCAAGCCGTCGCTGGTGAGATAGATATGGAGGGCTTCTCTGTGTTCTCATATAATGGTGGTCTGGTGGCACAGGATTCATGTCTATTAGTCTGTTGTTTGTCAGTCTGAGAAACAATCAACCTCAAGGTCCCACCGGTCCATCTCAGGTAATAATGTGTTGATCATGAGCCCGGCGGCTCTCTCGAGCTTAACACATGCCTAACATTCATTACTCCATAAATCAAGACCGTCAGCTCTCTCGCTTTCTCTGTCATTCACAGTTTGAATCTGTTCTTTCTCAATATATATTTAGTGTTATTTTAATGTTGTATTGAGTAATGATAAACTTGCACATACTCCGTGAAAGCTCTGTTGTTGTTCATGGCTCAAACTGGACATATCGAAGGTCTTCAATAGGACTACGCAAGCATACAGATGACCTGAAAGCTAACAGACAAGCACAAATTAGATTTGAATTCTTGATATTTACTTTCGATCTTAAAGCCTTAACTTCATGGCTTGGTCTCTATAATTATTTTTTTATTTGGTTTATTGCGATCAATTTTAGGGCTCGTGTCATGAAGTAACTAAATTACCCTTTTCCTGAAATGACAATTTAGTGGTCTGTCGTCTTGTGCATGAATATAAACATAACCTGCGTCCAGTAGATATTGATATTACTGTCAGATCATTCCTCTGTGCTGGAACATCATTAAATCACAGCATTTTTCTTATTGATTTAATCTTGTGTGTCTTCAGATGATTGTAGTTTATCAGCATCAGAAAAGATTTTTCCTCATGGCCAAGATTACAAATTGGTGTTGACTAAGTTAGATTCTGTTAATATCAAATTTACCAGATGTGGAACACAAAAGAAGATATTTTGAAGAATGTTGGTAACCAAACAACACTGTATGAACACAAGACCACAGAGACATTTCTCAAAATATCTTCTTCTGTGTAGAAAGAGTCACAGGTTACAACCACATGAGGGAGAATAAATGATGACAGATTTTTTGGATGACCCACACCTATGCCTCGAACTATTTTGGTATAAAATTTGATGTGCGTATGTAATACTGTACTTGATTATTCATAAGTAAAGTTTTGATCTTCATCTCTCAGAACTGTAGAGGGCAGCTGTGTTCTGTAGAAATATCTGAAGCGTCATCCAGCCCTTCTCAAGCTATCAGGGGTAGAAGTAAACACGAGGTGGGGGTCGTCGTTGTAGAGATGAGTGCCAGCATCATCATGCAAATCTTTCACGGGCCTGTTACATAACACAGCGTCTACACAAAGAATCTTTAGAGATGTTACATCAAAGAAAGGGGTTAACGTTTTTCCACTTTAATGATATTACCATTTATATCCTCCATCTTGTTGAACGCTCCAAATAAAGGCGGCTGTGAATTTTGTGGTCATGTTGCTGCTATGAGATGCCGTCTTGTAGAAACGATGATGTGTGGTTTGAGTGATCGATTCTGACAGTTCCTTAATATCAACATAGATTTGATCATCATAACGTACTCGTGGCTATAATATTTTGTGTTGGGATGTATTGATGTGAACGAGAGCAATGTGAGGAAAATGCCGACGCTGTGGCACGCTCTGAATGTTCTTTTAGAGGCGTTAAATAAATGGTTCCTCCGTTGTGGCGGATTCTAGTCTGAAATGCGTTTTAGCACGCATAATAACCGCAAATGCTTAGACCGAGTCTTTAGCCGCTTTATAGCAAAGATGTGATAATGGAAATGAGTTTGCTGTGTTAAATATCTTTGGAACAAATACGAGAAGAGATGCTATTTTAGAGCTCTTCCAAATGCAAATTTCATGCTGGAGGGATTTTGATTCTCCGTGCCGGCAGCACCCGCAGAGAGAACCTGGCGTATCGGATGAGGAGTTGCCTGTGGTTTCATCATGGTCTCCTGGGCAAAAGACAAACGCCACAGCCAGCGCTTGAATTACAGGCCGGCGAGACCTCCTAGTTACCCATAATTCTCATTACGGCCAGAGGTCGACATCTACATGACGTCAGACCGGAGCTGAATGATTTAACAGAAATATTTGAAAAGACAAAATAGCTGCTCGCTGTAATTATAGTTGGCGACACATCATATATTGGGGCATTGTTAGGCATGGATGAAACTAATGCTGGTTACCATAGTTACCCATGCATTTCATATGAGGAAAATGGTACATTTTTAGAAAGGAACAATATTAGGAAGTCCAGGGGCCAGAGTTGCATACGCACACTTTAATGCATATGCGCTTCAATATGCAATTCTTCATTCACATATCAGGATTTATAAATATTAAACTTATAAAATATGTGCACGCTGTAGGATGAAATCTACACAAGGTTTTGTAATGCATTTGCAGCTGTCCTGTGTGACGCATTCTGCAAAATGTGTAGATTTTAAAATTTTAAGTTTAAAAAGTGAAATGCATAAAATTAGAAATGTTGTTTTCAAAAGTCACTTTTTCAACTCAACAGTTGGGTTAAATTAACTGTGAAAATGTCCATATTTGACCCAACCATAGGTTGAAGCAAACAAGAATATTTTTTTGGAGCACAGTGTATTTTAAAATGCAGAATGTCTTCTTTCTCTCGCTCACTCCATCTCATACTGTATTATAAACTCTGTAATCTCACCCCTCCATCAATTCCCACTGAGTCCTCAAACCGCAGGTCAGCGACCCGCCAGCCCACTGATCCCAGCTCATCTGAAGTGTTTATCAAGACGTATCTGAGGCCCAATAGACTCCAAACCAGCTTTACCCGGCATCATTATTAGCATTACTAACTCTACAATATGTAACAGCTGTGCAAAGTCAAAAAGGTGAACGCTGTTTTTATTCTTCCACAAAAGAGCTCGTGACCTCTTGCTGTCTCTGTCACGCTGATGACACACTTATTATTTTATCACTGTTCTACATTATTAGCCTGAGACCAATGGTTTAATGATAAAGAATGAGTCTGGAAATACGGATCGAGCTCTTGTGTCTGTGATGCATGAGCTTTGGCTCTGGGTTTGTTGGTGTGGGATCGTTCATCAAGAGCTAAATTTAGTATTTTGGGTGATAAAACTTTCACGAATGTTCACGTTTGAACTTTAAAGGTCACGTTAGAAAAAAGTTTATTTGATTTTAATTTAGATATTGTTGGATTGTGACATTTTCATGATATTTAAGCACAGTTATGCCATTACCATAATGTGTCCGGACGTTTTATTTGATAAACTTTTGTAACACAACTGAGACGTTGTCTATAAGGTAAAACAATGTCATGTCTATATACTCATGACACAAGGAACTTAAAAGCATAAAAAGCATTACATTTATTTTAATATTCAGTATATAGGCACATTGTATATTGCCATGTTATATAGACGTTAGAAATACAGTATATTATATTGTTTATGTTATTCAATATAACTCGTGCTTTGGTCTGTGTGTGTATCACATCAGAAGTGTGTGTTTGTGTGAGTTGTGATATATTCGTGGGTTGCTGTAGGTCTGTTTTTATCTACTGTAGAAAGGTCACATGTGACAGCTCGGGGTCGCCTGTATCTCCATTTATACTCGCACATGGACCTGACCGAGGTCTCCGCAGTTCCTATTTGCTATTACAGAAACACTGACTCTAAACCAGTTTTTAATGAACAGTATGTTTGGACTGACACGTAACATTAATGACTGTTTGCACTCTTAAATATATAGATCACAAAATGTGGGTCGGTCTGTAAAACCAAGCTAAAGTCTTCAAATGTAATTCTGAGATAATGAGCATCAAAGTTTGATTTCAGCCATTAATTTCACACTATTTTTTATCTTTAAGCAGTGAATATTAAAGATTTCAAGATCATATTTTCACAGAATGCTCATTTATGTTATGTGGGATGATTTTATGTAGAAAATCACAAAAATGTACTTTAGCTTGGTTTACACAGACTGGGTCCCAAATGGTTCTTCGTTGGCTGTATGGAACCTTTAACATCCACATAATGACCTTCAGTTCTCCAGACTTTAAAAACATAAGAAACAAATGATGTGGTTCTTCAATGGCATCACTGAGGAAAACCTTTTTATATCGCCTTTATATTTAAGAGTGTCTGTGGACTGAATGAAAAAGTGAATCCTGAACTGATGAACATGTTTCTGTGGTTGCAATGAGCACAATTCCTATGTAAACTTCTCAGTAATGTCATGGAAATGTGTGGAATCTCCTGCAGGGCAAACAGTGTTTCCAGTAGTTAATGGTTTCTCATAGGTGCTGATTGTTTTCTTAAAGGAAAAAAAAGTGCGTTGACTAAATGTAGATGTGGAATATAATGGTAATGATTATGAAATAATGGGACGCAAATGAGCGCTTAAACGCCCCCGGCCCTCCTTTAGTTCAGAGTACAAAGACCAGATGCACGGAGCAAGAAATGCATGGATAATCCTCGGAGACAACCCAATGATTTCTTCTGCTTTAGTCTCTCTAGTTCTCATCTTTCCCTGTTTTTATTTTTCCTCATCAGCAATGTCCGGTTGAACGGTTCGGGAACAAAGCAGCGGCGTCGAGCTCCATCTATATCCAGTATAGATTTACATATCAAAACGTATTTATGTGCTAAGCGCTGTGAAATAGAAACGGCTGCCTTGCAGTCACACATTTACATACAAGCTTCAGATTTATTGCTTTCCTCTGTGCTGTTTATGGAAAGAAAGGCCGACTCCTCCATATTTACAGAGGGCTTGACTTCAATCACCGCCAAACAAACGCACAAAAAATCGCAGTGTAAAAATGCATCATTCTGCATTTCAGGACAATTTGACTTGATGTGTTGGTAGATTTAGCGTTCTGGCATCTTTTGTTGTTTGTCTTGTTATTGTGTACACGGTTTATGATAAAATCTGCCGCAGCGTGGTTGGAAACAGAAGCGTAGAGACCTTGCTATTAAATTACAGCCAGTTGGAACATTTACAGGCTGTATCATGGGAGGAGATTTTTATGTCTTCAAAGACCTCGTAATGTTTCGGGGCCAAATTTTGCTCCTCTGGTGTTTTATGGTCACATGAATTCTGTAACACAGATGGGACCGATAATTCAGACTCTAAAATCAGATTGGACGAGACAGATTTCAAGCTGTAAAATGGCTATACGAGACAATGTCTTACTGTATTACTGGGTCATTTTGGGACACTTACATTAATGACATATTAGTGAACGAATCACTATTACTGCGTGTGCTCACTTACATTAGCATACTAAATTAGTACACTTACAAGTATACTACTACTATTACTTACTACCTGAAGTATACTTAAAATGCATACCCACATCTAAAATACTCTGAACTAAAGGAGGGCCGGGGGCGTTTAAGCACTCATTTGCGTCCCATTATTTCATAATCATTACCATTATATTCCACATCTACATTTTACAGTTTAAGTTTAATTTTTATGTTGTATATATATATATATATTTATATATTTTCCTGCCTTCTTAAGTCTTTATTCTTTTTAAATGTATGCACAAGGCAAATTCCTCGTACATGTGAACTCATTGTACTTGGCAATAAACGATTCTGATTCTGATGTGCTTGAACGCTGCTTAAGTATACTTTATAAAATGAACTTAAATGTTGGATTCTTTCAACATTCAAAAATAATCATATCAGAAATATCTTAAAACGTATTTGTTAGCTGAGATTCACATTCAATAAATGAGGTAATGTCTTGCTTTACGTGAACACTTTCTGTCCGTTTACAGACGAGGATTTCCCAACACGTTTAAAAGCGATTCTGCGTTCTGACCGCTCATTTACATCGATTACATTGATTGATTTACCGGAGGAAGGCAATGCCTCTTCAGTAGCGCATAATCCCCGCTATTTAAGTGCGCCATCCCACGCAGGAGAAATCCAAGGCTTCTCTTGCGCTTAGTATTCCATGCACGCATTACGTAACGCGGGAGGGGGATGGAGAGAGAGGAAGAGTCTCGTCCCGTCGCACGTGGACCGTCGTCACAGGGCTCACCGCCTCAGCAGGTCAGTGACGGATACGGGAGCGTTTGCCCTTAAGATAAGAAGGAACGGAGCTTCTCTCCTCCCTGCCGAGCTGAGCCCGTGTCTCCGTACGCTGAGGTGTCAGAACATGTATGATTTACACCTCCTGTCTGAGCTCCGTCGCCGTGCACTGATATTTATTCAATTGTAGACGTGCCGGGGTTGTAGGAGGAAAGCTGCAATTGTAGAAGTCAAAATCCTGTCGTGTTTTTTCCGTCTGCGTGTTCTGTATTCATGCACGAGTGAGCGTTCATTAGTTTGAACTAATGAGAGACGTGTGTGCGCTCTTTTACAGCTCAAGTGACTCACCGGAGGGATGTTTTTTCTGAAATGCTTTAGGATGAATAACAATACACACAATGTGCATTTGAATCCCAGTGAACACCTATTGAAAGCATGAATGTACAGTAAATTTGAAGATGAGATCATTTTGTCTTAGAAAAATGAGATGAGAAATCTTTGAGTTTTGAGATTTCACTAGCCCATTGAGAAGATCTCTTCTGTGAGATTGCTGGTTTTATTTCTCAGGAGAAGGATCTGAGAAGCAGAGCCTGAGATGCAAAAGTCTCAGTTTAATCTCATTACTGCGTAGAACAAATAATTTGGTGGTTTTACAGACGTGTATGTGTGTGTTTGGGACCTTTTGAGTAAGACCTTCATAAATGAGCTTTCCACACGTAATGTCTCCTTTCCATCTCCTCTTTCTCAAACTTTTCCATTTCCTGCATCACGGGGACGTGTGGATCGGTGGAGGAACTTTTGCAGCACAGTAGTGATTTTAATTGAAATTGATTTTGGCTGTGACAAGGCAAAGCGTTGAGAATAAATAGCTCAGTGGCTGAGATGAGACATGCAGAGGCCCAGATTTCTAATAGTGGATCGTGTCTGGAGTCAAATTGAAAACGGGTTGTGATATCCTACAGGGACAGCAGTGAAGATTAGACCGCTCGCTCAAACCAACATGTCAAACACACAATCTCCAACTAAAGTTTCATTCTCTGCTCGTCTCTGACATACAAAACTTGCTCGTGTTGTATGCTGCTTGCTTTTAAAAAATATACATAATGTTGACATATTTCAGGAAGATCATTTCTAATATATCATCACATTTTGATATATAGTTTTACTTCCTCCCAGAAAAGATATGTTTCTCATTCATTGCTCAGGTGTTTCATATCAAGGTGTTTTTATTGAAAACGTGTGACATGAATGTAGATTGTAGAGGTATATTGAGTAAATTTGATGAGAAGAGTTTGAGTTCATATTGAGATCTTCAATAATATTGACTTTTGATTGCAGACAAATCTGAGCTCAGTTTGAGACATTGTTGACATCTCTTGAGACTCCAATGACAGAGACATTTGGGAGATTTCTGCCTTGTTTCTTCAGGAGACATAGATGAGACTTTTTTCATTTGTTTCTATTGAGATATTAATGAGATCTCATCTGTGATTTTTATTTATTTATTAAACATTGGTCATGTAGTTTGCTATAATGGGTTTTTAGTAGACATCACGGTTTCATTCGTTAAGAAAACCCATCAGCCTTCAAATCTTTTTCTGGCTCTGTCATCAGGTTTTAGACCCCCTCACACACACAGCTTCTTCTCTTCTCGTCCTGTTCAAGCTACATTTCCTGTTCCTTCCCTTTTTTCAATCTCTCACCATGTTTTTTCACACAGACATGTGTGGGCATGTATTGCATTTCCATTTTTGGGTTAAGGATGTAGCTCTTGTCTATAGGTGTGTGGGAAGTCTTTCACAGAGAGGAAATGGCCAATAGCAGGGGCCGGTGGATGAAATGGTTCTTCGGCAGCATCAGCGTCAATATGTCATTTGGAATTGAACAGCCGGCAGTGGGTTTACATGTTAGCGCTCACCTCTAATTGAATTTGGCTTGGCCAATTGAAGCAACAGCTGCGATTTATTGAGTTGCTTGTGTAGGTGAATGTGTTGATCACATTTGAGGAAGTAAACTTCCCATAGTCTCTTTCACGTACACACTACGAATGTGCTTTTTGGTTATTGTGAATATTCGGTTTAAACCTTCATTTCCATTGTATTTTTGAAAAAGCAATGTTTTGATAACCCTTAGAGGATTTCTTTATTGACTTGGGTCAGTAAGCAAAGCACTAGCAACTGTCCAGGACACCCGAACAACCGCATAGCAATGTCCTTATTCGCAGCGTTGTGGTGGAACATTTTGTGTAAAAATGTCTCTTTTTTTTGGGCTCTAGGTTTGAGAGGTGCACGGGCATCATTTAGCTTTCTCCATCTCATTAGAGAAGCTTGTTTCCTCATAGGGCACATTACCATAATCCTTCCCACACAGCATTTATGTAGACACATTAAAAACAAGATCATAACTTCAGCTGTTTTTTGCCGGAGAACACAAGATCGCGTTGTAAAAGCAAACGTGAAATCCTACCCCTACAGAAATAAACCATGGTTTTATTATAGTAAAAGTGTAGTAACTGTGGGTTTATTGGCAGATTGATTGTTATTTGTATTTGTTATGTTTTTTTTGGGGGGGGTTTGTAGTAAAACCATGATACATTTGAAAAGTTCAGAACTCTATAGAATTGAATTGAAGCTTGTAGACATCTGCCTGAAATGATTATAGAGAATGATTTTTTTTTTAAAACTGCGACTATGTGTGCTAATAAAATACCTTCAAAATACATTTTTATTTACTATCACCTTAGTTTTTTATTATTTCTTTTGAGGAGGATTAAGATGGTAGTTTGCAATGGCTTGTGTTTAAAATCACACAGATGCATTGAGGTCTGAAGTATCAGCGTGTTTAATGAGAGCGATATCTCTCATTTAAGAGCTTTTAATTGTTAATCAAGGTTCATTATGCGGTGGACGTATGACTCCATTGATTTCTGTTTTATCTTCAGAGCACTTGAAGATGAGGTGATGTAATGGATCACACTTGTCATGGAGTACAGTTGTTTCAATGTGTTTAGGTTATTTTTCATAGAGAATGGGTCCGTCTTTCTCTCTTACTTTCTTGTTTTAGTAATGAATGTTTTATTTGACTATACTGAGAAAACAATTTGTATTGATTAAAGATGCAATGAATGTTAATAGGGCCCAAGAGGAAGAATATTTAAGTGTTTAGATGATGACAGAAATCTAACTTTGAGGTGAGCTATCGCTTTAAATGAAAGTTTGAAAAGCCATGATCCGTCTTTGTCATGTGTGTGACTGAAGATCAGCATAATTTGTGTATTAATATTTGTAATGTTAGTGAACTGTGAGCTACAAATGAACAGTCTGGATCTGCTTTGTTGGATGCCAGGACCCTGTCTGGTGACCTGTGTGTGTGTAATAAGGGCTGATGTCATTGAAGTGGAAGAGGCAGTCTGGCAGACTTGAACCCAACAGTGTGTAACAGGACAGCATGTTTCTCTGAACGGACAGAAAAAGAATCGATGAAGAGGAGAGAGACACACAGCATTGAAACCCATAAAAAACATACAGTAGTGACCAAAAGTGATATAATATATTTGCCTCAGGTTCAATGAAATCATCAAGATATGAGGTGTTTGGTTCAAAATGGAGGAAACGCTAAACTAATAGGTATTTCTTGGATGAAGTTATTTGGCAAAAAGACAAAATAATTTTTTTACCCAAACCTCCTAGACTCTTAAAAATAAAGGTGCTTATAAAGTGTTTCACAGCGATACCATAGAAAAACCATTTTTGATTCCACAAATAATCATACCAGCAAAGGTTCTTTAAAGAACCATCTGAAGAAACTTTTTGCCACAAAGAATCTTTTGTGAAGAAGGTTCTTCAGGTGTCAAAGGTTCTTTATGGAACCATTTAGACCATTTGTCTATGGCACCGTGAAGCACGTTTATATTAAAGGAGTGTCCATAACATCTTACATGCATTCCAAAATGTATAATACATGTTTGAATAAAGAACAAAGATGCCGATTTTCCAAAGTCAAGCATCACTTTTGTCCACTGTATGTAGGCATCAAACAGAAAAGTGGTTTTGGTCTTTTATTGGTTCTAGAACCACATTCCTGTCACAAACATTTTATAACCTTAACCCTTTAAACAGTCTCTAAATTTAAATGACACTGATTGGTTGGCTACAGTCAAATCTGATTGGTTCATATGAATGTCTGAATCCAGGACCAGTTCTGTTCATGTTCTGCTTCACAAGATAGAGAAACATGTGAAGCTTTGGTCTCCAGGATGATGGTAATGTCGAAACACACGTTCTATCTCCAGGTTCTCATTTGCCTGAGATGGTTTGAAGGACCTGCGTGTAAATAATCACCGTAGAAATAAACAGATCAGGCGATTCGGTGACAGAGAGAGACTACGGTGAAGGATGTCAAAAAAAAGAGCGCCTGCTGCTCACTATATTGGAAAGGAGTGCTGTTGCCACGGCAACCGGCAGGACCGGCAATTGGTATTTGGAGCGGCGCTCCGGTGGAATAGCTGCGGAGTATTTGATGTTCGGCACACATCTGGGGTCGACAAATACCTCCCATCTCCTTTTCCCCGCTCAAGCGCTTTCTCTGATACACTGCCCGCGTCTTCATTACGGCCCACGCGATCCCCTCGTCTCCAGAGGCCGCCGACAATCTTCTTTTATTGCCTCACGCTTGTTCTCCATCAGCCACGGGCTCGTGTGGCTCATACAGACGGCCGTTTAGCATGTGTATCCAGATGCTTCAGGTGTTGATCTCTCGTGGATCATCGAGCGAGACGGGCGGTGTGAGGGTCTTATGCTGACACGACGGGGCTAAACTGCACTTCTGTTCACTCATTAGTAAATATTCACAAATCGAGTTAAATTTACGATTACAGTCCTCTGGCTCGTTTTATGGTTAGTTGCAGAGCAGGTGTATGTTTATCTGCTTTATTGATAAAAGTACATTTCTGTTTATTCTCTTTTAGGGGTGAATAGGGAAATATACTGTTAGGAATATACAGGTTTTTTTGGTGTTGTAAAATAAAAATGAAAAAATACACACAGATACATGTTTTGCACATAAAATGTGTCAGACATTTACAACAAATATTTTGTTCACCTGCAAATCAGATAATAAAAAGACAAAGGACGACGGCTCCGGTTGCCGTCGGTCATTTGGTGGAGTCGAGATCTGATGCAGTCACGATTTAAGACAACACTACATGATGTGATCAAAACTCACACAATTCTTATGATCATAAGTGAACAGATGCTCTGTATTTCTATATTATTTCATGCATTTATTTGTTAGTTGGTTTATTTAGACTTTTATTAAACATTAAATTAAAATCTGTTTGCTTTAGGTCTGCACATCTTCATGATGAATTGCTGCTGCCACAGGCTTCTTTCATCTTTCCATTGGCAGCTTGTAAAAATAGTTTTTTTTACTATATTTGCATGTTTATTGTTGTAAAAATAGCCACATTTCCCTTGTTTTCCTCTGTAAAGAATAGGTTTTCAGAGGAGGTGTGGCCTTCATGTTGACCGTATCTGCAGAAATCTATCGTAACACAGTATTTTTGCTTCAGTCTGTTTACTTTAAACATCACAGATTTTGTTTGCATTATTGCCCCATAAACAGCACAGCACGGCCTAAATTGATGTTGGGATCTGTGGATGAGGCGAGTCAATGGATTTGATACTGATGTACATTATTTATATATGACTTCTCATGTATTCTGTAAGTTCACCTGAGCCGTTCTGTCCTATAACATTGAGGAAAATCCAGAATTAAGACACTGTTGGATTTCTGAATGACAGGAGAGAATTCTCCAGGGTCTGAATGATACATGTGAAATGTGCTGTTATTGCTTTTCTGTGGCCATGAGAGATAGAGAAACATAATAAATGTAAAAGATGGAATATAAAGATGGTGCTAGACACATTGTGCTCAGAGATGCTGTCGCGTGTGTGTCGTAGCGTGATGCCTAACCAGAGCACAGCCGCAGGCACACGCACACAGAACATACAAATGCTAATGTGCCATCCTTATTTCTCATCCAGTTCTCAAAAAAAAACATGAATACTAAATCTGGACGAGTTCTGCTTGTTCACTTCTGATGTGCAGTAGCTGTCTGAGTCTATATACAGGTGCCACCTGCACTTCTACATCATTTTTTATATTTGATGGAATTCATTTTTAAGCTACATAGATGTTCATAGATCTTCTCACCATAGTGTCTCAGATCCAGTTTAAGCCCAAATGTGAGTAATTCTAATGAAAGTTTTTTTTATGTGCATATTTTCCAAATTCTGGATTACATGAAGTTGTCGATGTTTTACTTTCATGAGTTTGTCTTGAACAGGTCAGGTGGAGTGAAATCTTTGGATCCTCTTTACACATGTTGTAATGTTTGAATATAATGATATTTTTGGACGTAATACTTTTAATGAAGATTGCATTTTCACTAGTCAAATGCGTGAGTCATTTAAATAAGAATGTGTTTTGTTTGGCTATCAGTACTGTATATACAGTGTATATATGGTCACAAATGTGATGCGGTGCATTAAATATATGTTTAATATAGCATGAATCCCATGTGAACACATGTCGGCCAAACATAGAACAGATCCCAGTTTCATTTAACCTCTTGAATCTTCTCATGAATGCCTGCGTCTGATGGGTAATAACTCACAGCCCCCCCGCTCTGTCAACACTCTCCAGACGCCTGCAGGAGATCGACTAGCCTTTCTGTTTATCCTCCATCCTTACAGATGCTCGATTGCTGCTTCTTTTGCCCTCGTTGACACGCGTCACTCAATCTGACATGTCGCTTAGATCCCACCGCAGGATCTGATCCCAGAACAATTTCATTGGCTGAGAAAAATCTGGGTGTCTCATTTTGTATCCTTACAGTATAGCTTGTATGGCGGTGGTTAATAATGTTGTTTCTGGGGATAGAAGTGCTACTCATTTGATCTGTTTTATCTAACCGTGCATTCAAGTCATATCAGATTTACAAAGTCGAGCTGAACTTTGGTGGGCTTGCCGGTGAGAAAACATGAAGCGATGAATGCTGTAGCTGACTGTAAATTTGTCTTCATTTTTTATTATTATTATTATTATTATTAATAAGAAAAAACAAATATGTGACACATTTTATAATCACTTAACCCTCTTTCTAAGGAGCCATTGGATTCTCAGGCCACAGGAATTAAACCTCAACAAATCAGTTCTTAAACTAGAGAAAAATCAATTGGCTGGCAGTACGATATCCTGTATTTTTATTGCTCTTTCTGTCTCTTTGCCTTTGAATAGGAGGCGTATAAGAGACAGTCATCGAGCGTAATAGACTTTTGTGTGGCTGGGCTCATCTTCTCTGGGGCCGGTGACTCGTTTTTACCATTACAAAGCCACGCTGATGGACGCCTCTTATCAGCGAGACCACAAGGCTCGAGCTCTTTCTGAGACGTATTTCACACACACACACACACATGCCCTCAGAGGAACACTGAGCCTCTAAACAGTGAAGAAACCTGCTAAATAAAAATCGTATTTCTGACACGTGTTTGAAATGATGTGCATTCACGCTCCATTACTGGTCCGGAGAAATCCGTTATGATTTTTTATTTTGCTCTGTGGATCGTTTGGATCGCGTTTGCATGCGAGCGTGAAGCATTGTCATCTATCCTCCGGCTATTCTTCTTCTGTGTATTATTCATTGATGCGAGAACTCTCTTTTCCTCCAGATATTTAGAAGCTTACAAAGACCCCGCTCCCAGAAACACAAACGCTTCTCACGAGCATCCAAATCCATCCTGTATCACATCAACACAACTGTGTTACAGTCCTGGGTTTGTATACTTGGAGATTTCTGTCCTCATGTTGTCTCTGTTGTTTTGGAGTCACCTTCCAGATTATTGTTTGTTTGTTTATAAATAAGGTTGCCGAAGAAAAATGTTTATGCAGTTTCAGATGGGGGAAAGTTTTGAGTTCTGAAAGTTCTAGTATGTTTTTGTAGTACACTTTTTTTGAATATATATTATGGTAATGGGATCTGGACATTGGGCACATTGACTGTACGAGTCCCAGGGGGGTTTTGGGTTGCCAGATCTTGTGGAAATTCATCTGCTACTAATTCATTTTATGCTTATTAAGGCTGTAAAGAAAACATAAATATGTGAATTAGGCCAGTAGTATAAAGCTACTGATTTATTTCAAGCCTTAGAAAAACTGATTTCACTTTTATACAGAGAACAAATGATAATTTCTTAGTTCTCCAAGCATTTCTAAACGTGATTCACCTTCATGTAGGGAGTTTTGATCATTCTTGCAATGAAATTTGTCACCAGTTTAAGCTTCTGGGATGCCACTTTGAAATGTATTAGTGAATCGTTGTTGTGATAAATGATGAGAAGAAATTTTAGGATTCAGACGCTGCATGGAAAGAGTGATTTTCGTGCAAATTTCTGTGGAAGTTTCTGGTGTTGTTTTTAATGGCATCATCCCTTCAGGATCTTGTGTTCTTCATTCTGGTCTCGATGGAGCCGATGGGTTTTGATGGAGTCTGATTTATCGGGACACAGTGATGTGAGGCTCTTCTGACATGTTCAAACATGCACAACAGGGTTTGTTCCCTTCTAACACATCCCTGTCTGTTATTTCACTCTTCTCAATCACTAAAATGCTTTTTAATGAAGTAATAAAGGTCAGTTCATCAGGTCAGTCCTGATCATGTAAAAGTTCTGAAATAATAAATGTGCAACTTTTGTCTTCCAACACAATTATCTCTGCATTTATAAAACAAGATCCATGCATTTACTTGAAAAGCACAAGCATTTAGATCTTAACAAAACGTTGTGATGTCTGTGTTTAAAACGAGAAAAACTTGTTTGCCGATGGGGTAAGAAAGATAATCTTGTTTTCCTTTAGAATGAGATTATTTTTCTAACCCCATAAGCAAACAGTTTATTCTTCTTATTTTAAGCAAAAACATCCCAACGTTTTGTTGGCTATCTCTCACTGCAAGATATAAAGTCTCGTATCATTTTCCTTCTTAAGTGCGTATGTACTGTTTTAAGGATGTTTAGATAACTGTTTTGTAAAACAAGACAAAGAAAGATGATACTAGAATATGAGGCAATATTTCTGAGCATCTTCTTTATTTTATTGATTTCTTTGTGCCATTTATGTATTGTAATGGGGATGAAGTTAGATTGGTTATTTAACCTTTACAGATTTCGACTGTGAAGGTCAGTAAAATATAACTCGCACTATAATCCGGTCATCATATAGAACAAGCAATGCAAATTCTCCCAGTCCAATGGCGTTGGATGGAAAGACTTTTAAGTAAGATAAATGATTTTCTGTCATCATGAGCTCAGGTGAGATGACGTTTTGACCCTCGGGCAGGTCATCATTCATATAGTTGTCATCTGCAGGGAACTTTTGACCTACCCATAATTCCCTTTAAGATGAAGTCATTGTAGATAAACTGAGGTGCTTTGGCCCATTGGCTCGGATTAGCTCACAGTTCCATCAGCAACATTTGCTTATCTTATCAGTGACGCCACTGTGATGTGAAATATCTGAAGTTCTTAAAGAAGAGAAATAAAAACAGGCTTTTTACGTTTAGTGTGCTAATATCTGTATATTTGTGCTGTAAGTCAATAAATATATAACAGTTATGAGGGTACAATGAGGAATCTGCCTTCAACGCTTCCAGAGAAAAATGTTACTTGACAGAGATGTATGGACTTCTCAGTTTTGTTTAATTCAAGTACCAACTTAGTCTCAGATGTTTCTCCTACAATTGCTCGTGATGAATGAAATGAGACTGTATGTGTTAAAACACACGAAGAGTCTGGAGGTGTAAATGAATGTAGATGGTTGAGGGAAAATAATCTGCATTTGAGTAAATGTGATGAGAAATGTTTGAGTTCATATTGAGATCTTCAATAATATTGACTTTTGATTTCAGACGAGACAAATCTGAGCTCAGTTTGAGACATTGATGACATCTCAAACTGATGACAGAGACGTTTGTGAGATTTCTGACTCTTTCTCAGGGGAAATATTTGGTTTCTGTAGAGATCTCTGTGTCTCTGCTGTTAGATTCTCAGACATGATGATGTGTTATTGTAGGATTGACTCTTTTTCTGGTTGTGAAATCGTCTTAGTTTTCTGCTCTAAAAACCTCTGGAGTTTGCTGCAGTTAATAGGAAAGGTCAATGTAGCATAGAATTACATCTAATGGACGGCGGTAATGAGTTTGCCTTTTATAGTGTTCTGTGTGCTTTCATTTATCATATGTGTGTGTGTGTGTGTCTAAGATATCACGCACACATAATGTCTTTTTACATAACAAAATACAACAGCAACTCCATTTGTTTTAGTTTTCTGAAGATGAGTTTGGTCACTTCCACATGTAATGTAGTCATTCTTGTAGTTGTTTTCTAAATCATTTCTCTGTTGTTTAGGTGGTTGATAGGGTCTTATGAGTGTTGCATATTCATACAGTAAAATATTCTGCGGTCCATGAAGGTTCTGTGAATATTCATGTGTGTAGCTGAAACGATTTACATATCAAAGTTAAATTCTCAGGATTTGACCAAACCAATAACCCAAAGTCTAGTGATGATTGTTTGGCGTTCTGAAATCTCCATTCGTGGCAAGACGTGCTTAACTTGTGCATGTAGCTTAACTTGTAATCATTTTTGTCCAGTTTTGAAAAAGCAACAGAGCGTCTCGTGTGGATGTTCATGAGCTGTGAAATGAAGACTTCTGCTTGAGGCGATCTGAGTCACAGTTTTACTCGGACTGGGATTATTTTGCTTGTGTAATCCAAACTGTCGCCTTGTGAGAGAATCGGCTGTGAGGACATCATTTGTCACACTTTATCCTTTAATCGAAGCTAAAATCTTCTTTACGCTCCGCGTAATTCTCTACTAATTGCTTTGCTGCTATTTATTTCCTGTCAGACTTTGACTTCTGCTAACATACAAGAGTTTATTCCTCTGCCAAAAGATTTCCACGTTCATCCCATACGGTACCAGAGGGAAATGTTATTCTCTTTCATAGCTCAAGAGATGTGATGGAGATCTCAGTTGTGTCTCATTTGACTATCAACTTAGTCTCAGATGTTGCTCCTAAAGTTGCTTAAAATAGAAATAGAGAAACAAATGAGACTTTCATAAATGCCAAAAAAATGAATGTAGATTGTAGCGGTAAAATAAATCTAAAGATGTTTGAGTTCATATTGAGATCTTTAATAATATTGGCTTTTGATTGGAGATGAGACATTTGAGACATTGTTGACATCTCATCTGAAACTCTAATAAAAGCATCATATCTGAGACACAGATGAGACTGAAGAGATTTTTCTTATCTCAATGCTGTGAGTATGTGCCCCATATTTTCACATTTGATTTTTGGCCTCTTTTTAAACACCTTGAGGTTTCACAACACTTGGTAGGGCTCGAGTTTAACCCTGTAATTGTATTAATAGCTGTTTGTAATGCATAGGGCGAGAGGATGACATGCATTAAGGAGATGTTTAGTGTAATTGGTAAATAACAGGTTTGGATGAGCAAGAGCGAGCGTCCTACAGCTGGTCTCTGGAGCTTCATCACGGGTTTACTGTACAGTCGGGAGCGTCTAACAGGTCAGGACGGTTGTCTTTACAGGAGACATATTTACATTCAAAGCCATATGCAAATACAGGTTTATTAGATCTTCCCAGAATCCTTCACTGACAATTCCTCTTTTCTCCCATATCTGTGGTTTTCTCTGACCTCATTTCTGCTGAGGGGAAGAAAGTGGGTCATCCGGCACCTTTTCTATTTCCAGTTTCACATGAAGTCACACGAGCGATCGACACCGAGAGATTGAATTGACATTCTGAGGTTTGATTATGACACATTATTGTTAAAAGAGATATGAAACTATGAAAATTCTCTCGTCATTTACTCACTTTCATGCCTCCTCAGATGTAGATGACTACCGTAGTAAACGCATTTTATATTAAAAGTGCCATCATGACTCATGTTATCTTTCTATAAATAAAAATTGAAAAATCCCAGTTTATTCGGTTTATGTAAATATCTTTTCTGTTCTGTAGAAGAAAGAAAGTTGGCAGTAAATAATGTTTAAAGAATTTACATTTTTGTAAAGACCGCGTTAAAAGTATTAAAATAAAATAATGGTTTTGAAAAAGTAAGCATTGCATATGAGATATGGTGACCCTTATTAAAATGTACCATGTTTTTTTTTTATAGTAGAAATATGAATAATGTTTTTTGGTGTATTGATTTACATATACATGCAGTAAGCTATACATTAATTTTACAACATATAGTATGTTTGCTATGTAAGGGTCAGCGTGACTTTGAGTCTGTTCAGTTTAATGTGTGTAGTTATTATAAGACGGTTGTTTGTGTGGTGATTTCATGAGCGTCTCTGTGGGGTTTTCACTTCTCTGTTTGTTTATTCCTGCCGTCTGCTTTGGTTCTGCTTGCATCGCATAAGTTCACCTTAAACAAAACAAACGTTCAGTTTGCTTTGCTGTTGTTATGAATGTGGTTTTATATTTATTCGACCCCTGAGATGTCAGCTCTCTTCTCCGCTCCGCTCAGATGTATCGAATTGCTGTTGCCGCCAGATTCCCACTGCAGTTTCTACCCTGACATGTCTTCATGATTTGTGTTTTTAACAGAGAGGAAAAACACAGTAATCCTGTCAGGTTCACCTTTAAACAAGGTACAAACTCAACACATCATCTTCACTGCCGAACCTCAGAGCATCTGTTCTCCACCGTTTGTTTTTCATAGTGAGATGGTGAGAAAGACTGAGACTGGATTTGAATTATTATTGTGCACAATATAAGCACACAAAGCATTGCCGGCTGTGTCAGAGCCTGTTAATGTCATTGCTCGAATGTTTCTCTTTTACAGCTCAAGAGATTTGATGGATTTCTCAGTCGTGTCTCATTTAAGTATCAACTTAGTCTCAACTGTTTCTCCTCAAATTGTTCAGGTGAAACAAGAGAAGCAAGATTGTAGAAACACATGTAGAATCTGGAGGTGTAAATGAATGTAGATTGTAGAGGTAAAATAATCTGGATTTGATGAGAAATTTTTGAGATCATATTGAGATCTTCAATAATATTGACTTTTGATTGCAGATTGCAGACAAATCTGAGCTCAGTTTGAGACGCTGTTGACATCTCTTCTCAAACTCTAATGACATTTGTCAGATTTCTGACTTTCTCATGAGAAATATCTGAGACACAGATGAGATTCAAGAAAAAGTTTCTGTTTGCTCTTAATTTAATCTTATTGATGTCTAGGAGAAATAATTTTGCTTTCTGGTCTAAATTATTTGTCAGTAGATTACATTTTTAGGATGTTCTGCACTTCAGAAACAGAAGGCAGATGAAACCGTAATGAAATGGAGTCCTCGCGAGCCTCTCGTAAGTTTTGTGATATTTGCCAAACGCGGATCGCCAGTCTTCGGCGACTATAGGGTACGATTAGATTTGTTTGTGGAAGCGAAGGACACACATGTCGGTTTCCACAAAAAAAACAATTTCCACAGCAGACGGATCTCCAGCGCAGAGCGATCGGTGAGCAGGCGGACAGCTCGAGTAAAGATTAGAGCGAAATCATATCGAATCTTCAACCAATTGTAGCACTCCAGCATCCGTAACTCCGAATCAAACGTGTAGCGAGTACTTTAAAGGTTAATGAAGGGGGTTTGTGCTCCGGGCACAAACATTATGTGACTGAGTATTAGAGAGAAGCTCAGATGAATGTAATGAAGAGAAAAGTCATTAAGGCAGAAGCTCGTGCTGTGTGAGAGCGGGAGCCGTGATGGACGATTGCTCGACGCTTTGTTTGTTTGATTTCCCAGAGCTACAGCTTTGGTGTCTCTCTTCTTCAGGGTGGGTGGGCATGAAACACTCCCCCTCACAACACACTCATGAGGTCACGCTTCGTCCCTCTAATTCAATTTCCACATGAGATGGCCGCCCATCATTTGGGCATTTGAAGCGTTTGTTCGTTGATGCTCGCGGTAAACGCTGTCCTAATATAGCCGCTCTTCTGCATACACCTTCTTAGTCATCGGCGTCAGAGATGATGACCCGGCCTCATCTCAGGAAAGAATGGAGGTGAAGTACGCTGAGCCTTTTATTGCCAGTGCTTTGCTAATGAGAATCGGCTGGGACGTTTATTCATCCACATGTGCTGTAATGAAGGTTTTAATGAGATTCCTGTCGCTGCTGCTAGGCTGTAGACAAAACATGTCTTATTTGATTATAAAAACATCGAAAGATAAATTTCACGTGCCAAATGACACAAGATATTAAGTACTGTTTTCGAAGAAAATTTGTTTATTTGTCTTACCCCACGAGCACAGATGTTGATGTAGACAGAGAGTCACATGTGTATATATAGATAGAACTGTAGATATCGTCGCTGTTGGATTGAAAGCTCGTATCTCCAAAACTGATAGTTTACAAGGGGAAAAAACGTGTTTTTTCTACACAATAACACTGTGTTGTCAAAGTTGAAAAGCTCTTTTCAAGACTTTTATTGGTTAAATAATTGCAAAACCACAGACACACATGAAGGGTGGCCAATAGTAATAATTTATTTAAAAAAATTAATCATTTCAGTCCACCTGGAGATTATGTAGATATAGATATAACTATATCTATTTTTTAGTTAATGTAGCTATAGAGATATAAATATGTAGAGTTAAACATGTAAATATAGTCTACATATAAATATAGATATGTATGTACAGATATGTAGATATATAGAAATCTAGATAGAACTGCTTTCAGGCAAGTTTTGATTGTTTGGTTGTGTTCAGTCAGTGTGTTTGTGTTTCATCCTGTTGGTGTTTGTTGTGTCCGTGTGAGAATCCCACACAGTCAAAATAAACATTTGAAATGTTGATATTTGTTGAGATTGTATAAACCACTGCTCATATATTCTCACATATTAACTAAAGGATCCTCAGTAGCTCAAGGGTACATTTAGATTCACTTCTGACAAAAAAATAATCATTTATGTGCAAGTCTGCTTGAGAAAAAACATAAATTCCACAGCAGATGAAACTCTGTCATTTGATTAAACTCACCGACGGAAGTCAAATCAACCTTGAGATGATCCAGTTTCAGTGTGTAAATGGTCGAGATCAGTTGAGATTCATCAGTACATTTCTGTCTTTATGTATATAACGTGAAATGTCCTTCTATACATTATACACAGACTAGACATGCGTGCAAAACCCACAGCTCTGAACTGGACGCCTCAGATGTGTAAGAGTAACAGACGCCTGTCAGTGTGTGTGTGCGTGCGTGCGTGCGTGCGTGCGTGTGTGCGTGCGTGCGTGTGTGCGTGTGTGTCACCACCTGTGTATGCCAGCGCCACCTGATCCTGTGTACAACAACTCTCAGTGTTGCCCCACAATCGCCAGCGATGGATTAAACCCCTGGAGGAAGACATCCTCACCTGGAGCACTCGGCTTTTCTGAATCATTATTATACATGTGTCATGATATATTGCTCTCCGTTGGTTGGCAGCCGTGAGGATAAAGACCGGAGCCTATTGGTTGAGTTAAAAAGTGTTGGTTAAATGGAAGAGATGTCAACAATGTCTCAAACTGAGCTCAGATTTGTCAATCAAAAGTCAATATTATTGAAGAGCTCAATATGAACTCAAACTAAAATTTATTTCACCTCTACATTGTTCTCATTTTATTTCTCCAAACAATTTTAGTAGAGACATCTGACACAAAGTTGATACTTAAATGAGGCACAACTCCGTCAAATCCATAAAAGAGCGACATCTGAGAAAGCACAACTCCACTGCATCCCTTATGAAGTTTTGCTATGGTGTGTGTGGTTTTACTATGGTAATACTGTATGAATGATAATCATTGCACCAAAACCCATGGTTACCGCACGTTAACTCTAGTAAAAGCATGGTTAATTTTCGTGTGAGATCTGTATGTCGGTCCTCTTTGTTCACGAGCTGTTTGAATGTTCAAGGTGCGTTCAGGAGAGATGCTGCTGACAGCTTTTGTAATTGAATGCTTACAGGTCACAGACCATTTCAAAGAAGAGCTCCCCTCCCACAACAGAGTCTTCCTGACAGCCCTTCACCCAAAAATAGCCCATTCCAGCTGAGTCTGCCTGAGCCGCTTGTCTCCTACAATAGTGTGGAATTGAGAAGGAGATGCTGTGAGAAGATCAGAGAGCTGTATGATCACCCTCCACAATTCTGCATTTCATACCGAAGTCTTGTGTTTGTCATTTGTTCGTGTTGCTTATGATGAAAATATTACGCCCAGAGATTTGCAATATGCATGCAAGTTGTAGGAGTGGAGTGATTTATGAGATGCGCAAATGCGGTTTGCATTCCCAATTTCTCCCTTTTGACATCCAAGATGAATTCCGTGGGATAATATTCTTGCTTATTAAATTAGTTTTGATGTTGTTTTTAAGTCAATAGTTTCTTTCATTATACGTTTCGGGAATCCCTTTTCTGTAAAGTTTTAACAGGTTATATTGTTTTCATCCAAATGAATATGTTGAATATGATTTTTGCTTTTGTTCACACAACATCGTGTGTTGTTGTATGGACACATTTGACATTTCAGATTGAAAATTTTTTCTCACTTGGGTTGCGGCGGGACCTGATGTACACACTCATAAACATCAGATTTAAAGAGTTGTTGAGCGTTTGTGTCATTTCAGTGGATGGTGTGAGGTTCCTGTGGATATTACAAATCATTTACGAGTGTGTGCGTGTGTGTAGTAATTGGAAATAATCTCCTGCGTTTACACCGGCGGCTTCTATCTCTCATGGAGATGCATTAATGTCTTTCAAAATCACATGGATTGTTTTTGTGACTCGTGGCGAAATGCATTATTCTTTTCTCCCTCTCGACGTCCTTTCATGCCACGGCAGTGCTTAATTCGGTCCCTTAATAGATTTTGTGTGACTCCAGGCTACCGGAGATTTGGCTCTCAGCTTTACATCTGTACCGCGGCCGGATCTTTACGCACAAACGGAGAGAATCCTTCGGTCTCCATTCTGCTGTCTACTGTTCCTCCACCGTTGTGAGCTGCTGATCGCATCGATTGTGTTTCTCAAAACAAATTTGCAGGCAGAGAATGCTGTAATTTCATGATATAAGAGGCTGACCGTGAAAAGCCATTATTACCCACCTACAGTGGAAAACACGAGATGAAATGAAAGCGTGAGTTTGTGTTTGCTTGAACAAAGGTTTGATTTTCCCTCCAGTGGTGATATGCGTGTACAATGAGCAGTGTTTCGTGTATATACATAACATTTCATAATGACACAAAGTTGAATTCAATGAGCAATTATTCTACGCAATATTTGCATTTGTACAACGTGTACCTTTCACATGTTTAAATAACAATAACAATATAGTTTTAAAAAATTGTGTTTTGTAAGCGATGCGAAGGAATTCCTCTATTAAATCTCAGTCAGATGACAGACGTGATTGAAAATTAACTCAAAAGATTTTGCAAACATTGACCAGTTCATTGGCTTGATCAATATATCCATCACGACTCTCTTCATTTTGTATTTTGATTGGCAGATTTGAAGTGCCAATAGTGAATCAGCATCAGTCGATAAGTTCTCAATTTCAAAATCTGGTGAAATGTTTTATTTAAGTAAAGCAGATACATAAACCTTACAAATATGAGGTTATGCATAACTAGATAGATGTTTAGATATTTGTACTGGAAAACAAGACTTTTCTTTAATATTTTCATGTTGAAAATATTATGTCAGCCACTACGTTCCGTGTGTGCACGCTAGCATGTGTGCGCAGATACCCGTGTACATGAGAGAGAGAATGTTCCATCATCCAGTAAACTCCCACCGCTCTGAGCTGTCGTACCCTCCTCCTACGAGAGAGAGAGAGAGAGAGAGAGAGAGAGAGAGAGAGAGTCACGCTACAGCCAGGAGAAGAGAGGAGAGAAGAGGAGACGGTTAGAAAAGAAGGATCGGAAAGCGCACACGCTCTCGTTTCATCCTCTCGGCAGGTGGACCGGAGACCGATCTGCTCTTTTACTCCTTCATCTTCTCATTTGGCCGTCTTTGCTTTCCCCCTCGAGCGGAGGAGAGTTCTGGGGTGCGAGGGCAGCAGGAGACCAGGATGGTCAACAACTTGACCGAATGTGAAGATGGAGAGGGGGCCGCCAACAGTCAGGGTGAGTGAAGGAATCTCTGGCGCTGTCCTCATCGGTCACACACACACACACACACACACACACACGCTGGTGTGGTGGAGCGTACGGACGGAGTGAGGGGTACGAGCTCAGGTTCTGCTGGTCCTCTCCTGTCTGCACGGCTGCTGTGAGTGGAATAATAATGGGCTACATTAGTTGTGTGTGTGTTCATGCGTGGTACACAAATGCAAAAACGAAGTGTAAGAAGGGGAATCTCTCTTTACAGTCAAACATCTGACATCCTTCTCTATGAACTTCTGATGGATGCTCAAAGTTTCACCTGTTCTTAAGGTTTTGTTTAGGGCTGTGTGCTGTATAAGAAGTCATGTTGTTGTGGTTGGTTGAAAGCATTCATTTATTTGAGTCTTTACCTGCCCTCATGAGGTAACGTTCAGTGACGTGGGAGTTTCAGTGCTGTGTAATCTCATCTATCAATCCCATCACGACAGTGGTTCCTTACACAAGGGACAGAGGATTCATCTTACAATTACATTTCGATTTCTCTCGGTTATGCACCTTCTTTTCTCCTTTCTCTTTCACATGCTACATATATCACAGATCAGTGAATAACTGTGTGCGTTTTGTTTTGTAGTCCTGAGCTTTTGGTGCCACGGGTTTGGATTTTTGTGTGTTTAATGTCTTTTAAAGTCAAATCTCAGATGAGATGTGTGTGTATGAGTGCTGATCTGCCGCTGTCCGTGGTCCTGATGTTCACGGCGCTGTCCCGGGTCCTGTTTATCATGTTCATTTCAGATGAAGCAGATTATCGGGAGATTTAAGTGATCGTCTTTCTGTCCCGCAACACTAAGATGAAAGGCATCCGTCCTTCAGATGCGTCATCTGCTCCGGCATATTCATGAGATGCTGCTCTGTTAATTATTTGCAGAAGCGTTTATTCCAGACTCGGGGGACAGAGAAACTGTTTATTTTTAGTGCTGGAAGAATTTAATTTAAATTTTAAGCAATGTTTGGATCATTTTCTTTCGTCTGTTTTATTTTGCGATAAGACGCAAGAGTCTGAGCGCAGTTAATGAATTTGCAATAAATGTTCTCAATATATATTTACTTGTTTCTCTTATATGAAAGCTATAAAAGGATAAGGCAATCCCACAATGCATTTTAATGATTTAAGTAATGATTTATTCAGAACAAAGTTTCTACTGTATGTAGAACTTATGAAGTCTTTGGTTTGGATGCTGCCTTTGACAGCCAGCTTTTGTCCATCAAGTGTCAGTATGTCAAACATACCATAGAAGATAAAAGTTATTATTTGGCATTCAGACAGCACGGAAACTGCAGGACATCACAATTGGCATAATAATGAGCTAAGAGCTTAGAAGTGTTGTCTGATAAACATCATGAAAGCTGTCTGATCAAGTCTTGGGTTTGAAGCCAACTAGGGTCAAAGTGGAGCTCATGTCGTCCCAAACCTGTGTGCAGGCAGACACACAAAATGACTCGGAATGACGTCAATGCCAAAACGACACAATTCAACCGGTTTGTTGGAACTGGGATATAATTCTCATTACACCCAAGTGAAGCAGCTTGGAAGTATAGATGACAGAGAGAGAGAGAAACAGGGGGTTGGTTGTGATAGAATCTTAACATAACAGTTCAGAAAGACTGAGATTGGATGTGTCTTTCTTTTTGCTCTTCTGGGTGTTAATGTCTCTCTGTGTATCCGTTTTCTTATCACTTGGTCAGATTCACTTTACCGAGGGGTGAAAGCTGTCACATCTCTCCTCCTCTGTCCTTCATCTTTTCTCTCTTCTGCAGTGTTCAGTCTGTGTTAAATGTGCTTAATAATGGTTTGGTTAAGGCGGACTGCAGTGGTGCTGTGTGTAAGAGGACTTCTCAGTTTTAGCTCAGAGTTTCTTTGAATGTCACTTAAGACACATAGATAAAAGTGCTAAATGTCATGGATAAGATGAGAAAATATCAAAGTCTAAAACATTTTAAATAAAGACATCTGTACGAACTTCATAATGCTACTAAAATCATAGTGACGCCAGTTAAATGTCTTTCAGGAAAGTGATGTTAGTTATGTGATGTGATGTTAACATAATTTGTTCATTTGGTTATACAATAAATGCTTTAAATGTGATTAATGTTCAAAACTTTTTGGGAACTGTATACATTTCAAGTATTTTACTGGGGTTCACTTTTAAGAATAAAGATTCTATAAAAGAACCATTTTTGGTACACTTTAAAAGGTCATTTGAAGCCATAGAAGAACCTTTTGGTTCCATAAAGAACTTTTAACATCAGAAGAACCTTTCTGTTTCACAAAAGGCTCTTTGTGTTGTTGTTCAGTTCTTATTAAAAAGGAAGAAACAGATGGTTCTTTAAAGTCTTTGTCTAACTTTGTCTAAACATGACTTTTCTACCTTTTTCTAGTCTAAAGAAGCTTTTCTCACTTCATAGAAGGGTTGTGCAGATGTTCTTCACTTGGTTTTTTATTTAATTTGAAGATTCTGTCGTGTCTGTAAAATGATCTTATTGTGTGCAGCTCATGTTTTACCCCAAAATGTATGTTGCTTGAAGAAAATGATGTCACGGTGTCTTTAAAAAAGTCTTTCATCTTTTCTGATTTTGGTCATTTTCATGAGATGCTTTAACCGGCCGTGTTTTAAGAAAAGAGGTTGATGTAGGTAGACAGCGTGTAGGAAGGATATCTTTCACTTCTCCTCTGTGTTATCGCCATAGTTACTGCTGTCGCAATGAAGCAGCCGAGATCATTGCTCACCATCAAGGCCGAGATGAGCGCATGTTTGTTCACGAGTGCAGAAGATTCATTTAAAGCCTTCTAGATGAGGAAATAATGCAGAAATCCAAAACACTCAATCCGGAAGACTTGTTACTGTGATTTATTATAGTGAAATCGGTGTGAAGTCCGGCTTTATTCTCATTGCGTCTCTTAGTACAGTGACTAATACAGAGACATTTTAAATGAAGCGAACGAGTTGTTGAACCTTTTTCATTTTAAGGTTATGTGATATGATTCACTCTCATCATTAGAGCAGCAGAAAGTGTTTGATGCAGTTGTGTAACTCACAGATGTCATTAAATCTCTTAATGTCTCACCGGTTTGGTTTCTGCATTAATTTCAATACAGAACATCTGTGTTTCTTTCTCTTGCTTTAATATAAGTGAGTCCTGCAATACTAGTTTGACATCAACAAGTAAATAGAGAGATATTGTTTCATATTCGCTCCAGTGTATAATGCTGTTGTGTGATGTCTTGATGTTGAGTAAGTTGGACCTTTACCTGTTTGTCGTCTGTCACGTCGCGTGTGGTGTGGCCGCTTTATCAAGGTTTATATTTCTTGGCCTGTCAGCGTGAGCAGCAGTAATAGAGACGCTCGTCCTAGCGCTAATAATACTCAAATAAACCACCTCCATCATTTGTGGGTGCACATGTACGTCCAAGAACTGTTTGTCTTTCCTCCGACAGTGAGCTAGAGATGGAGCTAATGCTCATTTCCATGGTTACCCATCGCTGCAGAGGTGCCTGCATGTGGATCTTCATTCTAACCTTGTTCAGCGTCGCAATGAAAAACATGCCCCCCACCCTCGCGGTCGATCTGGAAGAAAGCGCAGATGGTTTTGAGTAATAATCTACAGTGCGAAGGCATTTTCCCAGCGGTACCCAGAGTAATGTTGTTGTCGTCTTCATCATATCTCGGTGGATGTATTCAGCGCTCCGCGAGCGTGGAGGTGTGTGCGTCGTAAACAATAAATGTGTTTGTTTGTGTTTATACAGTAGCGCTTCCCGTGTCCCGATAGCTTTGGGGGTGGATGTGTGCACGTGTCATTGGCTGAAAGTTTGCCAGTGTTTTGTAATGAAACATATCTGATTGTGTTTGTAATTGATGTATGAGCTGGTTTGATGGGATTCGGGTGGAATTGAGTTCTTGAGGATTGTCACTGTAATGTTAGGTTAGCAAACACCTAGCAGTACCACATCAAGCCCTCAGAGCGCCTTAGCAACCAGAGAGTAATGCCCTGGCAACCATCCACAACACCTTAGTGAGTTGATGGTGAGTTTTACATCCTAGTGTTGAATTGTTGAGCCAAAATCCATTGAGATGCAGCTACTGTTGTTATGTGCAGAAACGCTCACTTACACACACACACACACACACACACACACACACACACACTCTCTCTCTATGTCTCTCAGTCTGTCTCTGTAATCTGTCTGTCAGATGTGGTTGTTTTATAAAATTAGAGTCGGAGAGTAAATCTCATTTGTGTGCGTGCTTACAGTAAAACTCAATGATGTGTGAATAATTTAGTGGGCAGTTTCACTGATGGAGACAGCTGCTGTATGATCTGTCAATCATAAAACATCACGGGTATCCAGTCATCTATATGATATAGTTCTCCTATATACAAACTCAACATGTCTTTGTGATTGCCAGTACATTTCTTTTTGTCTTTAAATAGCATTTGCGTGTTCGATATGTAAAATCTTGGCTTTTTATTGGTTGAGCGGTTAATTGTTGATTGGTTTGATTTTTTTTCTTGATCGTGCAATCAAAGCAAATCAAGACTTTGACTTATTAAATATGGATTTTTTCGAGTGGAACGTTCTCTATGGAAACCTGAGTGTCGACACGTATTGTCGCAGGTCGATCACATTGTAAATATCTGATGTGACAGTCGTGTATTAAAGCAACACTCGTCTGCAGTAATTATATATGTGAAGTGATTACACTGCAATATCTGAACAGATGTGATTGTGAACCCCATGGGACCTCTGTCATGTTTCAAAGACTCTCTTTCCTCAACATACTGTATGTTTCAAGTAGTTAAAACATCACGACACGAATGAGAGAGCAGAAATATTCTCTTCCCGTTTCTCTCGTCCTTGATTCTGAATGACAGGTGAGATGTGATTTACATTCGGAGAAGAGACGCCGTCGCTCGCTGTCTGTCCTCAGTTCCACGTGTCTCCTTGTGATGTCGATGTTAAGCAGCGTTCAGGATCTATTTCACTTTTCATGCTGGTATGGTGCTGGTTTACCAGCAAATAACCAACTATTGAAACTTCATCAAAGCAGCGAAGTCATACAGTTGGTCTGAGATGGAAGAATTGAGAATAAATCACTTTGGTTTCAAACATGGAAATGTGTGGTACAGTAGGTAAGGGGGCGTACATAATAACCAATTTAGCCAATAGTTTTGTCAAATGTGGACATTTTCTAGGTTAATTTAAACCAATGCTTGGGTTTGTCCATATTTTGCCAACCATGAGTTGACCCAAACCAGCGCTTTCACATTATACAGTAAAACTCAGGAGGTCTTCCCTTTTTTTCTGACAGTGTGAATGAATAGTATTTTAACATTATGTGTGAGGGATAGTGGAGGTTTATTCTCCAAACCCTTCATCCCATCACACTGACACACTAAACTGTAAATCCACTTACCCTGTAGCGGTTTGGACGCGTCCCAATGCGCCGGGAATCCCATCACAGTCTTCCAGATAAGAGATCAATTCTGCTGTTTTATTCTCTGGCCACAGCACCTGTTATCTTCTTACATTAGACTGACAAAGATCTATGCTCTCTTCTCACATACACGTACTGTAATATGTGACATTATTTGCTGTAGACCGAATGCTAAAGTTTGAGAAAGTTCCAAGCACAATCTTTCTGAAGTTCAATGGCTCTTTAGAAGCTCAGGCTTCACGTTTCTACTGTTTTGATGAAATCTAGAACCTACACACTCATGTAAGGAACCGATAAAGGGAGAACTTTAATGTTTTTGAGCTTTGGTTTTTATTTTGTTTTTTGGGTTACATTGAATTATTATTGCTTTTTAGTGTGGCTTGCTAAGGCATGTGTACTCATTAGTGCACTTTGTTTTAGTGCACATTATTAGTGCACATTATTAGTGCACATTGTTTTAGTGCACATTATTAGTGCACATTGTTTTAGTGCACATTATTAGTGCACATTGTTTTAGTGCACATTATTAGTGCACATTGTTTTAGTGCACATTATTAGTGCACATTGTTTTAGTGCACATTATTAGTGCACATTGTTTTAGTGCACATTATTAGTGCACATTGTTTTAGTGCACATTGTTTTAGTGCACATGATTAGTGCACATTGTTTTAGTGCATATTATTAGTGCACATTGTTTTAGTGCACATGATTAGTGCACATTGTTTTAGTGCATATTATTAGTGCACATTGTTTTAGTGCACATGATTAGTGCACATTGTTTTAGTGCACATGATTAGTGCACATTGTTTTAGTGCATATTATTAGTGCACATTGTTTTAGTGCACATGATTAGTGCACATTGTTTTAGTGCACATGATTAGTGCACATTGTTTTAGTGCATATTATTAGTGCACATTGTTTTAGTGCACATGATTAGTGCACATTGTTTTAGTGCATATTATTAGTGCACATTGTTTTAGTGCACATGATTAGTGCACATTGTTTTAGTGCACATGATTAGTCCACATTATTAGTGCACATTGTTTTAGTGCACATGATTAGTGCACATTGTTTTAGTGCACATGATTAGTCCACATTATTAGTGCACATTGTTTTAGTGCACATGATTAGTGCACATTATTGAGTGTTATATTTTGATGCACACATGTATTTTCTTCTGAAAATATTTCTTGGAATATCATTTATGATCCACTAAACCTGCTTATTCTATGATTTCTGAACAATATTACTAAAGTTTCATATACTGCATTATAAATACCACGGTAAACAATGGTACCCTGCTTTGATATATGTCAATCGTCCAGTATTGTGGTGTATATTAAATTATGACGGTGTTACCATCTGATACCTGCAATAGTTTTGTGAGGGTTACCTGAGGTTAATTTTCAAGTGTCTTCTTTAATATCAGAGCTTTGGGTTTTGAGTAGATGGAGCAGGTTCTGGTTCAGCCCGACTGCTCTGATCTAATCTGATCTTGCGCTGTTTATGACCTGCACACTCCCCTGGCCCGAAGCTCATTTCATGGGCTGTCATTATCAATCCCCTGATGGAGGTGAACAGAGAAACTCTGAGTCACAGGTGAGAGAGAGAGAGAGAGAGAGAGAAGTTCAGTATGCAAACCCTCATGTTTGTAGTTCACTTGTATCTTGAAGTATTTCTGAACTGCTTTTATAAATGCCTCATTAAATCTGTCCTGAGAGAGAAACAGAAGACGTTTAAGATCTGTGGTGGTTATTTTAATAAACTGACATTAAATTAAACATTATGTACGTTTTGTGTCAAACCCGCAAACTGCACTGAATCTTGACCGTAAGTTAAAAAAAACACATGTCACATTTCACCTTAAGATCAATAGAAAATAGGAGCATTAATGCAGTTTAGAGACATTACATTTTTTTGTTAAAGAAATTATTTATTAACAATTAGGCAATTTATTTGCCCCAAATTCTCAATACCATGACAAAAAAAATCTATCATTTATTTTTATTTATATATTATACAATGAGAATGAATCACTTTTTATTATTAAATCAATTTTTATTTTATAGCTGTATATTAATTTGGCAACAATGTTTTGGCATGTGCAAAGTTTTCATGAAAATAATAATTGAAAAATAATGTCAGCATTAAGCTAGATTTATTTTCACATAATTCATATTTAAAGTAAAATATGATTCGGTTTGTTCTTGACATCAGATTCACCTGTTAATCTTCGACGAGCATCGTGGTGTTTTTAAAAGAGACGTGTTTAAATGATTTTATTGTTAACTAAAGTGTAAAAGCGAGTCTGGAGTTTGTGATATGATTCGGCAGCCCTCGTCGACTCCGACCGCCTTCTCGCTGGTGAAGAGGTGTAGCCTTTGTCTCCGTTCTCAGTCAGTTGCCATGGCAACGTGACTCTGCTTTCCATCTTACCTGCTGTTTTTATCAATTCACACTTTAAGTGTTCGCTCTGCGTCGCTCTCTCTATCACTATTTGAGTCTCTTTGTGTGACATCGGCCGGACGCCAGCTCCAATGGCATTTACAGCCAGTGTCACACACTGTGAACGCACAATTTCAGAGGTTTCGTTCGTTCTTTAGAAAATTTGATGCTGTGTTACCCAGAATAGAAGTTGTGGCCAAAAGTGATGTCCGACTTTGAAAAATGGACATTTTTCACCCTTTAAACAAACATTATTCAAGATGTAGTCAAGATTTTATATGAGTGTTGTGTAGTTATGTTTGGAGTCTTTGCTTTATTTACTCGGAGCATTATTTTAATATTAGAAAAAACCCAGATACACTTTATCCACATGAGAAAGTATACGTATAGAATTTACTATAGTAAACGGTAGGAAAATTGGTAGATACCGTAGTGAATATAAGTATACTACAGTATTTACTTGTTGAGAAATTAATTCAGTATAGTTAATATTGGAGTTCTGTAGAATACTGTACATTAACAAAGTGTAGTAAACTACTATAATATACTATAGTAAATGCCAAAGTATACTACAGTATTTTTTTTATCTTGAGTAGTTGCCTGGTATTTATTTGATCAAATAAAGACCTTAACAAATGAAGCTGATGGGACATTAAAAGCAAGTATTTCCTCTAGACATTACTTTAGTGAATCATTGACTCGTGTGAGGTTTGTTAGTGTGAGTCTCAGTATTTGCACTCTTTCTCTCTTTCAAGCAATTAAAACGCTCTTGATTCCTACAAGCACCCGGCGTCCCGGCGTAAGTGATCCGTGCCAGCTGCTGAAATCATGATTCCTTTACCTCTGATGACTGAAGATAAACCTTCAAGCGTTCACATTGACCATCTGAGTCCTCCGGCCGAGGAGATACGACTCTGTGTGATGTGACATCAGAGGAATCACTGCACGCTTTAAGGCTTTGACATCGCTCTGATCACGTCTTTAAAACAGCTTAGCATGAGAAGTGTACGATTAAAAAGCACATATGAGTATTATTGACACGAGACACGTGTGCTGTACACGCTAACACATGATTCTATAATCTGTGATCATACAGAATCACATGACAGAAGTGTGTTCACTCGTGTACATTAGATCTACCTGACGCAACCCCTCGAGCTCAGTATGTGTTCGCTGGGAATGATGGGTAGAGTTTTGTCTAAACTGTGTGATTCTTACACTTTGTACATTCAGTGTGAACCGTGTTTACTTCTGCTGGAAATAGAAATTAGTTAGCAAATGAAGTCTTAGATCAGATTGTTGAATTGTTTTGGTAGGGAATTTTTATTTTATGTACATTTCTGCATGAACGTTTCATCACATGAAAGCGGTGAAGCAAGAAGTTTCAGTGTCTTTTGGGTAGATTGGGCCCCATCGGATGTGAGACAGA
>JAOTQM010000612.1:0-83999 GCA_026939265.1 Oreonectes daqikongensis | reverse complement strand
TCTCTCTCTCTCTCTCTCACTCACTCACTCACTCTCTCTCTCTCTCTCTCTCTCTCTCTCTTCTCTCTCTCTCTCTCTCTCTCTCTCTCTCTCTCTCTGGGACTCTGGAGAATAAAGCTTTAGCTTCATTCCTCCCTCCACCAGCTGTATGACCGGCTACTACAAAAATGAAACAGAGAAAGAGTGAGAGGAAAAGTTAGAAAATCTCAAGAATGCTGTTAATCTGAAGTTTGTTGTGGTTGAAGGTAAGCGATCACACATTGTCTCTGTGTTGTTTCCGATCGACTCCATCTGTTCTCCTGAGCTCTTTACAATACTTTAGTCTCCAATCTGTGTGTCTGTATCTCAAGAGTAAATGATAAAGAATTTTTAAACATCACACACGAGACTTGTTATTGAAGTCATGCTGCTGTGATATTTTTAGTAAATGAATTATGATATGGTGATTTTGACTTTGTTTAGAGAACTTCACCTGATCTGTCTTGATATTGAAGGTTATCACACATTCGGTGGACACTGATGCTCAGTGTGTGTTTGTGCTGAAAGTTGGGTGTCTTTCCTTTGTTTGGGTTGTTTCTGAGGTTCTGCTGTTTGTTGGTGTGTTTTCATGAGAATGTCCTAAATTCAACAAGAGCAAACGTTTGAATGTCTTTACATATGGTTGTTAACCTCTGTGAAATCTCAGGCTTGTTTATTTTCCTCTATTGTGTGTGTGTATGTGTGTGTAACGCAGTGTTGTGTTGTGTTGTTTTGGGTGTAATTGTTTATTTGACTTGTTTTTTGTTCGTTGAAACACACACACTGTGTTTTGTCACCAGTCGTGTGTGTGTGTGTGTAAACGTTTAGATTCACATACGGTACGCTGCTTCTAAAAACTTGTACAAAAATGTATGACAGATTTTATACTGTTTAGAGCAGTTAGGGAACATTTTTTGTGCTAACAGATAAACAGAGAGATCATGCGAGATGACTCAAGTCTTTTTCTCTCAGGTGAAATATCTTAACAGAAGCAATTTTATCTCATTGCTGTTTAGAAGAGATCACAGAGAGATTTAAAAAGTCTTCTTTTCAATAGGAACAATTGTATTGCTCAGTGGCTGCTCTTTCCTATCTTACGACGATCTCATCATCATCAGCTTTATTCCAGATGTTTCTCTTAAAAGAGATTCAAGAATAGACACAGATGAGATGAGATATGGACATTGGGGTTATGGGTAATATGTGTATGATGTAATGCACAGGTTAACGTTTAGAATGAAGTTGACTGTGAAACGCTGAAGGTCTTTACACGTGTTTAGCAGCTCATGTTCTCATGCAGTGAGGCAGAACATTCAACATGTTCATGATGTTCTAGAAAACTCTGTTATTGTTGTGTCATGAGAAGGTTCTGTTCAGACGGAGAACACACAGTTATTAGTCAGTCACGGGTATGAGTGAATTGAACTCCGCTCGGGTTCTGCATCACCAGCTGTTTCCTGCCGGACCGCATCGCATACCAGTGTGATTGTAAATGTGTTTTCCATTAGCGCCGGCTGCACACTACTAAGTGCACACTACAGCTCGTGTGTCGTCCTCATATTTACGTTTGAGGTTTAAAGTATGTTAAAATACTTTGATTTCCAGAAGACTCTTGACTCAAAACATTCATCTGTTTGTATAAGCGACCTAACATCTTCAATAAATACATGAACTATGTTTCATTAAGAAATGTTATCAGCCATTATGTTATCAGAAATGGATATGTTCAAGAATACTACAGTGTTACATCTGGAAGTGATTTAAATTGACGCAAACACATAGTATTGTCATAATACATTTAGAAAAACATGGTATTACTTTGGTAAATGTCTAAAAAAGTGTCATCGTACCAAGTCCTAAATCTCTGGTGTTATCGTGTAAGTAAAAACGATAAGAATACTGTTAGTCAAAGAAAGCAATTATAATATTAGCTGCTCCTGAAGACTTTCTGTCAGCATGTGGGGTAAATCACAGTAAATCAGGGTACATTTCCTTCACTCAAGTGTCTGTAATGTGCTCAATGCCACGGTCAATGACCGTCAAGATGCAAGAAAATAACCATGACCCATCACTGTTACAAGAATGTAGAAAGATGAACAGATGATACTGTTGATCAATTAATTGTTGGTTATATGTTGTGTAGAGAGACATTGATGTTAAACTCTTTTCTACTCTTTTACTTTTCTCTTCGAGTCAGAGGAACAACAGTTTTAAGGGTTTACTCAGCCATTTTCTCTATTTACATTCACAACACACTGACAACTGCATAACGACAGATTAAAATGCACATGATCAGAAATACAGTAAACCACCCCAACACCATAGCAAGCACATAACTGCTCCAGTAACCACCTCATTACACCAGCGCAGTCGTGGGGATTTGAACAACATCTATTTCTAAAACACTGTTTTGATGTTAAGTCTCCATGCATGAAAGGAATCTTGTGTTGTGATGCTGTTTGTAGTTTTTGCTCGGTGGCCATTACATTTATTCACATTTACATTTATTCATTTGGCAGACGCTTTTATCCAAAGCGACTTACAATTGAGGAAAACAGCAAGCGATTCGTCTAAGTAAAGCAATATTCACGAGAAGTGCTAGTAATACAAAGTTTCAGATACAACGTCAAGATAGTATAAGCAAGTATATAGAGAACATTAGAAAATGCAGAAAGGTTTGTATGTCAAACCCCATAAAGATACCTGAAGAAAACCTGTGTGTGTGTGCGTGCGTGCGTGTGTGTGTGTGTGTGTGCATGAACAAATGAACACTTAATTTATCAGCAGTGATTGACCGTAATGTTACAGACGTGTCCGGTGATCTTGACAGGGATTGAGTTGACAAGGATGGAGGGGGGACTCATCACATCATCCCAGGGGAAAGTGGGGGATGGAAAAGGACAAACGTTTATTTTAACACAAACACTTCACTTCAGTTTTCCCACAGTCTGTGCCAAAGGTCCATCTTTAATAAACACTAAAGAGAGACAGAATGAGTGTTTGTGAGCTGGATGCTGTCCAGACAGATTATCATTAATCTGAGTATTTGACCCGAGAGAACGCGGCTTTATTCTTTAACTGCTTGTGAACTTTCTGACCTGTGAGGTATGAAGTCTGATGTTGTTGCTCTTTCATATCTCATAAGACTTGTCAGCTTTAATGTTTTTTCTGACAGTCTACAGTTGATGTACTGCACAGTAACAGTGGGGAGAAGTGATGTGGGCAGTTTGAGACACAGTCGTCTCATCATCACACATATGGGATAGCTGTGTTGTTTCCAGCTGTTAGAGGGGGATTTTTCCATGGTTTTATTTGTGTGTGTGTTTTGTGGTTTCTCTCACACACCTACGCTACACAAGTTCCCGCATACACACAGGAAGTGTGAAGCCCTCCAGCTAAACACGAAGAACAACATCTAAAATTATTTTCCAACTGTTCTTTTGAGCTTGCTTGTCTGTTTCCCACACTGAAGTTTGAGTATATTCCCAGTGGAGCTCAGCAAACCTGCAGGAGTTTATATGAGTGCCGGAGCGTTGCTCTCTGGCAGCTAATGGGAATTCTGGGATGTAGCTGCTGTGTTACAAAATGACACGTTTAAGAGTGTTGACGTGAGATTAGGATGTTGGGAAAGGTCATATGGGCACAAAATTCCCATCCTATCGCACGCACGCACGCACGCACACACACACACACTTTATCCTACGATGCTTAATACGTTTAAAATCTAAACAAAATATATTTAAAAAAAGTTTATTTCCTTTCTGGGTTTGAATGATAACTTAAATCTGAAGTCATTGTAAGAAGTTTCTTTTAAGAAGTGAGATCGAAGTATGGCAGATGTTTTCATTGTATCGCTGTAAATCTCTCAATCCTCCTCGAGTGTTTGACATTCTTCTGTCATCTGTAGCAGTGGGTTAAAACGTTTGCTTTATTCAGCCTTATTTCTTTTATTTCATACATTCACACTACAGTGCTGCTTAAAAGTTTGTGAAGAACTTGTAGAATCTGGAAAAAGCAAAAAAAAATTATGAAAAATAAGAGGAATTTAGAAAATGAAGTTTTTTTTTAAATTTATTCCTGCCCTAAGTAAGTTATTTTATGTTAACATAAAGTTCACCAAAGAATAATAAGAGAGTTTCTAAAAATAGCCCAGTGCAAGTTAACATCCCCCTGATTCTTAATACTGTATGATGTTACCTGAACAATTAATGACAGTTTTTTTGTTTTGTTATTCTTGTTTGTCCTGATTCATTAAACTGTCCACTGATCTTCAGAAAAATCATCCAGGTCCTCCAGAATTCAGCATTTCTGGATATTTGACTCGTGTCCAGCAGTAACTGTATGATGTTAAGATTCATCTTTTTACATTGAGGACAATCAAGAGAAGATAAAAACATTCAGTGATGCTCATAAAGTCAACACCATTCATTTAAAGTCAGGTGGGTGTAAACCTCTGAAAAGGACAACTACATTGTTATCTTATTTTTTCATTTAGTAATGTCCTTCAGAAGCTATAAAAATACATATATGTAAATATATGTTTCTCAGGGATTGAAATATAAAAAAATTACACCAGCTGTCATTTTCAGAAGTTTATACCCACCTGATCAGTGTGCTGCTGTAATGTGAAATATGTGTATTTCTGTAGATCAACATTGTTTCAAATCTCACAATACTATACCATTGAAAAGAAAACATGACACGAGGGACTTAATCATTTTATATGTGTTATTGTAAAATGAAGGTCACTCACACACGATGTGATCACTATTAACTGCTTTAAACACATTTAGTTTTTTCATTACAAATGTACCTGTGTACTGCAGATTTTACTGTAGTATTTATGCAAACACACATGTACAATGATATATCTTTATAAGAACTAAAACCGACTCGGTGTATGTTTAGCACAATAAATATCACCTGTATTCATAAAAGATCTCTGTGTCTGTAACTGATGATAATCATGATGACATCAGCAGACAAGAGCGAATGAGAGAGAGAGAGAAAGAGAGAGAGAGAGAGAGAGAGAGAGGGAGAGAGAGAGAGAGAGAGAGAGAGAGAGAGAGAGAGAGAGAGAGAGAGAGAGAGAGAGAGAGAGAGAGAGAGAGAGAGAGAGAGAGAGAGAGAGAGAGAGAGAGAGAGAGAGAGAGAGAGAGAGAGAGAGAGAGAGAGAGAGAGAAAAGGGTTTAGTGTGTTCACTTTTTTCATGGCTGTGCTGTTTGGCAGTAGAATATTTCCTGTATTCATGTGCTTTTGGATGTTTGGAGGACACAAACATGATTTTTCTGTGTTTTTTTTTTCTTTAAAGAATATTTCTAGTAAAACATCACACGTGTTCCTTAATGTTTCATGATATAGACACAAGGCAACAGCGCGGCCTTATGGGTAATGGTGAGTCCGGAGGGCTCCGTGGCCTCTGAGCCTGTCTCCTGTGTATTAGAGATCATGAGAAAGTTTCTTAGAATACAAACTGGAATAACTGCTCATATATGAGTGGGAGTAAGATCACTCTACAGTTCTTGTCTGTGATCCTCCCGAGGGATCGACATCATTTGATAAAGTATGTTTTAACTCTGGTAGATATGAAGGGAAGAGAGGAGGGCCGTAATAAGCACTCTCACACCATTTGTGTGGGCTGGTAGATTTGGATTGCTCTGCTGAGATTGTGCTGATCAAACAGTCCATTATAAACTTCCTTTTTTATTGCCTGGAATGAAAATGCTTTCAGTATGAATTTGAGTTGTATTTTTAAGTCAGTTTTATAAAACTATTTACAGCAGATTTAGTTCACCAATAAGTCATTTACAAAAATAAATGCTAACCTTCAGAGCACACTAAAGCTATGAGAATCTTCCGGATCTTGGCTCATATTAAAAGTCAGATATGAACAGTTAACTGGAGACTAAATGAATCCTTGAATCAGTCGTAAGATCGTTCAGTATGATTTTTAAACTGATTCAGTAAAAGGAATCTGTGCTTTATAACTGAGTAAAGCTGATGTCTAACTCATCTTTTGTTAGTTAAGAACTGTTTTTCCACAGACTCCCTCAAAGTTTTTCTTCTCCACATCTCTGTGATTTGTTCTTCCGCCCGCTCTGCTTTTCCCACCAAGTCATTCAGCTTTAACTGTTTCCAGACCTTCCAAATAAATCCATTCCACCCACCCAACCACCCCCATCCTTATCCACCCACAACAATCCTGTCCAATCACCTCACGTCTCTCTCTGTGTGTGTATATGTGTGTTTATTTACTGACACACACGCACATCCTGTGACCTCTGACCTCTAGAGACTCTTCTCATAGTAAAGTAGCTGAATGTTTGTTTGTGGTTTAGAAACACTGACAGACAAGTAATGCTGAAGTATATATGGAGTATTTCAGTACCTGCCGATGTCAGATGTCCCTTCATGATCATTCTTCTTCAGTTTTTTTTTTAACTAGAAAGCGTTTTATTTGTGGAATTTATGAAAGTTGCAGCACCCATCTTATTTGATTGCAATCATTCTGTGTTTTGTATAATGAATGGCTGTAGATGCCAGCATTTGTGAAACATGCTTGTGTTTGTGTGCAGTCAGGCATGAGTCTCTTTGTGTGTGTGTGTGAGAGAACAGATCCGTGTGTTCTTCTTCTGGATCATCAAAGACTGCGTTTACTGTACACTCATAGTGTAATCTGCAAAAATATATACAAAACATTTTCTGTACTTATGAAATTTTTGTTGAGACCAAACAAAACATGCATTTTTTACTCTGTTTAGTGAAATGCTTTTTTTTTCTCTTTTAACTGTGAGGTGAATTGGTTTTGAGCTATTTTTTCCTTTTTCTGCAGTTTTAAAACATTCAGAATGAAGAGTTTCACCCTCCGTCTGTTCCAACTGACTGCCATGACTACAGGTACCAGACTAAACAAATCAACTGGAAATATTCCAGATGCTCTGTGTTGGAACATATAGATTCATGTGGAGAAGCTAACATGTTCTAACCCAACATCATGATGATTGAATCAGTGGTTTTAATGGAGTCTCTAGTGTTGTTCCAGATCTTTCTCTAGACAGTATTTTAAGATACTGTGCTTCTAATTTAATAGCAACAGTTTGGGAATAAGAGCTCTTTTCTATCCCATCATGACAATGTTCCTGTGTATGAGACAAGATTCAGAAAGAAATCATTGATTCAGTCAGTGTGGAAGAACTTGACTGGTCTGCATAAAACCAAGTCCTGAACCCAGCTGAACACATTTTGGTGTCAATTAAATGCAGACTTTGAGCAAAGAAGTCATCACCAAACACCAATAACTTGCGCACAGGAGTCGCTATTTTGGGACAGAAAAAGTGACTTTTGAAACAGTTTTAAATTGCATTTCTACAAATGGCATTGTAAGGAATTTTGTTTCTATCTCTGTTGCAACAGTTTTGGAAGCAACTTTATTCTGTTCCAAATTGGCTGTAACTTTGTGTACAAGCCTTTGATGTGGAGTGATGAGTTTTTGGCTCAAAGTCTGCATTTAAAGTCACTGAAATGTGTTCAGCTGGGTTCAGGACTTGGTTTTATGCAGACCAGTCAAGTTCTTTCACACTGACTGAATCCATTATTTCTTTCTGAATATTGTCTCATACACAGGAACATTGTCATGATGGGATAGATACATTTACATTACATTTATTCATTTGGCAGACGCTTTTATCCAAAGCGACTTACAATTGAGGAAAACAGCAAGCGATTCGTCTAAGTAAGCAATATTCACGAGAAGTGCTAGTAATACAAAGTTTCAAATACAACGTCAAGATAGTATAAGCAAGTATATAGAGAACATTAGAAAAGGAAAAATAGAGGTAGAATTTATTTTTTATTTTTTTTATATTATGAGACAGTTAAGTGCTCATGGAAGAGGTGGGTCTTCAGCTGTTTTTTGAATTGTGAAATTGATCCAGCAGTCCTGATGGAAACAGGAAGATCATTCCACCATAGATAAGGGCTCTTATTCCCAAACTGTTGCTATTAAATTAGAAGCACACAGTTCCATAGAATATCATGATATGCTGCAGCATTAAGATTTGTACTCATGGAAATTATTAAAGTCATCAAACCTGTTTATTAGATACTGTGACACAATACTTTCGGCAATATAATGTATATTTACATTTACATTTACATTTACGCATTTGGCAGACGCTTTTATCCAAAGCGACTTACATTACATTGTACTATACATTGGTACATTTTGTATAGTAAGCAAGTAGGGGTTAGGTGCCTTGCTCAAGGGCACCTCAGCCGTTACCCGCCAGCCCTGAGAATCGAACCAGCAACCTTCTGATCATGAGTCCAACTCTCTAACCACTGGGCCACGACTGCCCCTATATATGAAGTAAGGTGTGTGTTTGGTGTACAGGTGTGATTCTGCTCGGTTCAGGTCTTGAACTCAGTCCCGGCATTCCAGAGGTCATTCTCTCCACAAGCTCCTCTCTCAACGTCACCTGCTCCGGCTGGGCAAACGTCACCTGGCGCTTCAAACGAGAGGAGAACGTTCCACCGTTCCACATTAAGAACCAAAGTCCCACCTCCAGCGTTCTGAGTCTGGAGAATGTGACGTGGAGACACACGGGTGTGTATGTGTGTTCTGAGAACGGCACCAATGACACACGAGAGCTCACCGTCTTTGTGCCAGGTGAGACAATCTGCTTACGTCCATATTGAGCCCAAGTTTGTATATTTCACTCACTCTTTGTCTGTCAGATCCTGAGGTTTGGTTCCTCGACAACGATTACGTGATGGTGACTAAGACTCGTAAGGAGGGAACAATCCCGTGCCTGGTGACAGATCCACGGATTAACGTCATGCTGTTGGAGAGAGACAGCGAGATGCCGGTGGAGGGCTCGTACAACCCCAGCGTGGGCTACATCACCGCCCTGGAGGACAGGACCTATAAATGCAGAGGAGAGCTGAATGGCCAGGAGAAAGACTCCATCACGTTCTATGTCTTCACTGTCCTGGGTGTGTGAATCTTTACTGCTGAAATATCAACAACCAAGTCTGTTCCTCAGCATTAAAGAGTGCTGTATTCCGTCAGACATGTTTTACAAATCTGTCCTAACATCCCACATCAGATTGTTTGTTTAATAGAAGACAAAAGTGCTTTTATTCTCTCTTTCGCACACATGGCTTCAGCTCCTGAGGCTCTGGAACCCTACATCAACGCCTCCAGAACTGTGCTGAAACAGGGCGAGATGTTGAATGTCAACTGTACCGTTCACGACGTGGAGCTCGTCTTCTTCTCCTGGGATTTTCCCAACAAAGATGTGAGTGGGATGAAAACACGTCTCTTTGTTTTAGGATTTTTTTCATCTCCCGTGAGAAGTTCAGAATGTTGAAATCACCTCAAGATGTGCAGCCACACCTCGCTTCATCTTCATGTTTTTTTAAAGCAAAAACAAACAAGCAGTGCAGTGAAGGAGTGAACATTACATTACATTTATTCATTTGGCAGACGCTTTTATCCAAAGCAACTTACAACTGAGGAAAACAGCAAGTGATTCGTAAAGCTAAATATTAAAGCAATATTCATGAGAAGTGCCAGTAATACAAAGTTTCAGATACAACCTCAAGATAGTATAAGCAAGTATACAGAGAACATTAGAAAAGGAAAAGTGGGAGTTTTTTTACTATTAAGAGACAGTTAAGTGCTCACGGCAGAGCAAATGATTAAATCACTTATAAATATATGAAAACCATTTTTGTTAAAGAGCAGCTGCACATCAGCTTTGAGAGAACATGTGAAACCATCTGAGACTGATTCTTCTTCTTCTGCTAAGTTCAGCTGTGAATGTTAGAATGTTCATTTTATTGACAGGTCTTAAACCACCATTGAAATTTGACATTATAGCGAGTGTTCAGATCTTCATGTTTTACAGACTTGATCTTGTTTAAACTTGGTGCGTTTATGATATTGCACTGATACTCAAACCTCTGACATTCAGGCCGGGATTACTGAACCCTTGACAGATGTTCTGTCCTCAATGAGCATGCGCTCCTGTCTTAACATCACAGACGTGACTCTGGCCAGCTCTGGAGAGTATGTGTGTCATGTACATGAGGGTGTACAGAACCTGAGAGCTTCAGCAAATATCACCATCACTGTTCTGGGTAAGAACTGCACATCAAACATAAGAAAGACATCAGAAACGAGATGTCCAGATGAAAAATGTAAACGTTGTATTATACAGCTGTGGAAAAAATTAAGAGACCACTTAAACTTTTCATTTCAAACCAGCATTTCTAGATGATTTCTAGAAAAAAATCGAGGTTATCACATAAAAAATCATTTTTGAACTTTCCCTAAATACATGTACAAATATTACTGTTGTATTGCTTAAAAGTTAGTATTTGAGGTCTGAAAAAATCTTTTCTGCTGTTTTCACCTGTTTCTCCAGGTCTCATTTTCTGCAAAAAAATGCAAATAGAAACAAGATTTTTATTTGAAATTTGATTAAAAAATAGTGTTAGTAGTTCAAACAAGAACGATAATTTTACCTGAACACCTAATAAATAGTACATTCAGAAAAACTGAAATGATGCTTTGAAACGTTCTCTTAATTATTTCCGCAGCTTTATTTACATGATGATGTGTGTCAAATGTGTGTTGGCAGGCAGTAAACAAGGCAGCCATCATGGAAACATATATGGTTACAAATATAAACCTTATCAAGAGACGCTTTTCATTCAGTCTGTGTGCAGTCCGGGAAGGCATTTTTTGAACTGAACTTTGATTCAGTCAGATGAAATGTTTGACGTCAGTCGTCCAGCGGTTCCTCATGTGAACGTTCAGAGTAAACAGTCCAGGTGAATGCAGACATTGAGCGACTCAACGAATGAACGCACAGACGCCGAGCTTCACTGTAGTTTGTCTAAAGAACATGTGAGGGATGATTTCTCTCTAGAGTTAGATGTTCCCGACGTGATGAATTTCCCCCATTTATGAAACTAAAGAGAATGAAACGGGCAGAATTACGTGAGTAGCGGAGACGTGTGGCTTGAGCTCTTTAACCTGGTTCAATAAATAACTGACCACTTAGAATCCCCCAAGTAACACTCTCCAAACCTCTCTGAATACCTTAGCAACCATGTGACAGTTGCCAAGCAACCACCCAGGACACCCCATTGTGTGTTTTCAATGGGCAAAAAATTTAGCTTATATTTGAAGTGAAAGTGACCTATTTGTAAGATATGGTGACCCATACCCGAAATGTGACCTCTGCATTTAACCCATCCAGTGAATAGTGAACACACACACTTCAAGTTGTGAACGCACACACACCCGGAGCAGTGGGCAGCTAGGGGGCAAACGGGTAAGGTGCCTTGCTCAAGGGCACGTTAGTCGTTACCAGCCGGTACTGAGAATCGAACCGCGACCAACCTTCTGGTTACGAGTCCGACTCTCTAACCATTAGGCCACAACTGCCCCCTAAAAGTTATTTAAGTTGCATCTCTCCAGATTGAGAAGCAATAGATTTATTATGAGTTTTGTGTGCACACACTACACGTTTGGAATCTGTGTGATATGACCAACAATCATCTCTCTGTCTGCAGAGAAAGGTTTTGTGGATCTGAGATCTCATCAGGACAGAAACATCTCAGCGCAGCTCGATGAGAACATCGAGCTGAAAGTAAAGATAGATGCATATCCCAAACCCACTGTCCGCTGGACTAAAGACGGAGCTGTTATTCATGGACAGAACATGAGACAGACGCACGAGACCAGGTAATGATCACCCCCCTCCAGAAACAACACCGAAATCCACTCGATGGGATTTTGTTCTTGAAGTTTCCTGATGATCTGTGGCAGGTTTGTCAGCACATTGACCCTGGTGAGGATCCGACTGGAGCAGATGGGTCTCTACATTGTCAGTGTCCAGAATGAAGATGACTTTAAAGAGATGACCTTTGACCTGGAGGTGAAAGGTGAGACAGCTTGACACCCACTTTCACAACGCCCCAGTACACAACATTCCTCAGAAAAAACAGCCGCTTCACTTTATTTTCTTATTTTGTAAATGTCTCAAATAAAACTTGAAACCTTCAGATAAGTGTTGTTAGAAAAGTTCTAACCAACATGAAATAGTTGCTCCCGTTTCTAACAGACAGAAAAATGATGCCGTGCATCATCTTAAAGCCATAGTTCACCCCAAAATGAAAATCATCATCTGTCATCATTTTCTCACCCACACCCTGTATACATTTTTTTGTTCTTTGTAAATGATGACAGAATTTTCATTTTGGGGTGAAATGTCCCTTTAAAGTCTTTTTAATACTACTACGGAAATTCTACTTGTTGAACCAAATGCACGTAAACAGAATATTGTGGATTAAAACCTACAAATCAAGGGCTGCATTGTTACCCCAGCAAATACAGTTAAAGACCTAGGTGTTATATTAGATAGCAACCTGTCATTTGTAAAACACATCTCAAATGTCACAAAAACAGCTTTCTTCCATCTTAGAAATATTGCCAAACTACGAAATAGTTTATGTGTTGCTGACGCTGAAAAGCTAATTCATGCATTTATGACTTTGTGACTCAACTATTGTAATGCACTACTCAGTGGTTGTCCTGCATCATCAAGAAACAAATTACAGTTAGTTCCGAATGCGGCTACCAGAGTTCTTACAAGATCTAGAAAATATGATCACATAACCTCAATCTTATCATCTTACACTGGCTACCCATCAAGTATCGTATTGACTTTAAAGTTCTTTTAATTACTTATAAAGCCTTAAACGGATTAGCTCCTAAACTACATAACAGAGCTTCTATCACACTACAACCCAGCTCGCTCTTTAAGATCTCAAAACTCCAGACTTTTAATAACACCTAGGACAGGGGTTGGCAACTTTTATGACCAAAAGAGCCATTTTGGCCCCTCTCCCACCCAAAAAAAATTTGCCTGGAGCTGCAAAACTTATGTAACCTTTAAATTAATAACATAACATTAAATATTAGTTACCCAGTTGCACTATAGTATGATTTTGATTGTATGTTAGCAACTTTTTGTCCTTGGCACTTAAACCTTTTTCTGTGAACTCTTGTTTTGGCATTTCTGTGATTTTAAATGAATAAATACTATGTAGTTTTGTGTCAACATTAAATCTTGATTCATGTTTATTTCACAATAAAGAACCCAGAGTTTGATGAACGCAGCCACAAGAGACTGAAACATTATGAGAAGCGCGTTAGCCAGACTAAAGATCTAAAAGTTTGGTTTATAGATGAAAAACGTATTAAGCACAATGTTTTCTTCCAAATTTCTAACACAGACTCAGTGTTCGGTGCGGTTTTGCGGAAGTCTGAGCAGAAATAAAAACCGCTGTTCTCTGTGTTTCTCTGCCGTCTCTAGTCGCGTTCATTTGTAAACTGCATGCGCTTATTTAGTCAATTCGATCGAAAGATCTGAAAAAGCAAGCAGGTGCAGAGGTGTCAAGTAACGAAGTAGCTACAAATACTGGGTATCTATACTTTACTGGAGTAATACTTTTTCAGCCGACTTTTTACTTCTACTCCTTACACTTTCACGCAATTATCTGTACTTTCTACCCATTACATTTTAAAAATAGCCTCGTTACTCCTATTTCATTTCGGCTTAATTGTTTTCATTCAGGCTTCTCATCGTCAAAAAGAAAAGTGAATTTGATTGTGGTTGGATGAGAAATATGAACATATACCATTCCGACACCCTATTGGTTTGTACGCGATCCATCGCATACGAATCACGTCACACTCCAGCAAGGACATAGCCAGTGTTGGGGTCTTTACTCAAAAAAGATTGTTTCTTAAAAGTTATTATTTCTCCACTACTGGCTCATTTATAAAACGGGAGCTTTGTCTTCGTCCTCCGCAAATTATTTTTTTTTCGAAATCATTCAAAACAACTTTCGAATGCGCTACAAGCTCTGCGCACCCAAGTATCACCAGCTAATGGCTTTCAAAAACTCGCCGTCTAATTTGAAAAAGCATATTGAGGTAAGCTGAAATTTTGTTATCAGTCGATTGCTTAGTAATATACATATATGGCATACCTGTCAACACTCCCGGCTTGGTCGGGAGTCATTTTTTTACACTTTTACTTGAGTAAAAAGCTTGAGTTGATACTTCAACTTCTACCCACCTCTTCCGTGAGCACTCAACTGTCTAAATAAAAAAAAATATTTCTACCTCTCTTCCTTTTCTAATGTTCTCTATATACTTGCTTATACTATCTTGAGGTTGTATCTGAAACTTTGTATTACTAGCACTTCTCGTGAATATTGCTTTACTTAGACGAATCGCTTGCTGTTTTCCTCAATTGTAAGTTGCTTTGGATAAAAGCGTCTGCCAAATGAATAAATGTAAATGTCTACAGAAGTAATTTTAAACCCTAGTATCTATACTTCTACCTGGGTAATGAATGTGAATACTTTTGACACCACTGAGCAGGTGTAATGTGTCTCTTTCGTCCACTTGAGATCCGATCAACCAAAACGCGTCTTAAAAACAGATATAAACAGGGCGTTATAAAGGCTGCAGGGAGCAGAAGAGCCACATGCGGCTTGAGAGCCACGGGTTGCCGACCCCTGACCTAGAATAACTAAATCCACCAAAGGGGGTAAACTCTGGAATAGCCTTCCTGTTACTGTTCGGGGGTCAGATACAGTCTCCCAATTTAAATTAAAAATTTAATATTTTTTCAGCCAAGCATTCACATAATGCATGAATTGTAAAATAAATAAAACATTAAGAATGGCAGCTACGCTAATGAGTCTCTTCTCGCCCCCATCTCGGGATGCCCATCCCGAGGTGAGGAGAGATTCCGGATGAACGTCTTATGCCATCCCTAACTAGAGGTTGCGGCAGCTCCAGTCGAACATCCGGTACCACCCTCCTGCTAGAGCCTTCGGTCGTACTGACCATCCCATTCCTAGCTCCAGCTTGTGAATTTGAATTGTATTTGAATTCATAAAATTGAATTGAATTGAATTTAATATTGTGTTAGTTGTGTGTATGAATGATGCCTGCTGATGCAGGTTATTTTCTGTTTCTTCAGTTCCTCCTCAGATAACTGAACTCTCTGATCATCAGCTGTCAGAGAGGAGACTTGCAGTCATCTGTGTAGCGGAGGCCGTGCCGTCTCCCAGCATTCAGTGGTTCAGCTGTGACAGTATGCACAAGTAATGACATCAGTCTACACAAACACCTCCATCAGAATCACACAAATCAACAAATTGTCCAAATGAACAGTCATTCTTACTTCTTTTCAAGCACTTTCTCAGGTGTTTTCAGGAGTCAGTGCCTCATACCACATAACATATATTATTCATGGTTTTGTAAACACTACACTGTTAGCCAACACCCTAAAATATGTGTAATGATTCTCATTCATATTTCATAAGGGTTGTTTTAGAGATGAGTAAGTTTGTACATAATGAGTTTGTACTCTCCTAACACGCACACGTCAGCATGAGGAAGAGAACACGGTCGATTCTTATGTAACACTTGGGTATGAATAATGTAAACATTTACAATTGTTACAATGTGCGGCGGTGTGCCAGAAGATATTATTGTCCGTGTTTGTTGCGCTTTGCAGATGGTCAGTATACTAATGAGTTTTAGAAGTGTTTTACATATTTCAAAACATGATAAACATTTCAATGTATATTTATTCAGTAATTTAGTAAGACTTCGTGTCAAATAATAATAATTGAGAAAGATTGTGTGAGACTTGGCCAGTCCCGTGGCCCAGTGGTTAGAGAGTTGGACTCGTGACCAGAAGGTTGCTGGTTCGATTCTCAGGGCTGGTGGGTAACAGCTGAGGTGCCCTTGAGCAAGACACCTAACCCCCACTTGCTTACTATACAAAATGTACAAATGTATAGTACAATGTAATGTAAGTCACTTTGGATAAAAGCGTCTGCCAAATGCATAAATGTAAATGTAAATGTGAGACTTTGTGTATTTTACACCGTGTGCTCTGTTCAACACTGAAGCAGTTCAATATGTTAAGTCATTTATGTATTTCATGCATGCAGTACATTTCAGTGCTGCGCACACTATACATGCTATGCTACAACACAAAGAGTAGTTTACTAGTATACCTTCTCATGTCATCTCAAGATGTAGTAACAGAAGTGCAGTATGGAGCCCTCTAGTGGAGGATCCAGAGAGCATCACCATCCAAACTAACATCACCTACAACAATACACTCAAGATCCATCAGACACACAGTCAGGTGACGTTCCTCCGGCCGCAGCTGCTCACCATCCGCTGTGAAGCCAGAAACGAGAGAGGAGCTCGTGCCAGAGACATCAGACTGGTCAACAACAGTGAGTACCACCTGTGTGTGTGTGTGTGTTCTGAAATAAAATGTCATGAATGAAGCAGCCAGGGCTTTGGTTTTAATCCCATGATCCTCTAGGGCCGCTTTTTCCTAAAATCAAGGCGACACACACATTAACAGAATGGTTTCTGTGCCACTACAAAGAATGGTTCTCATTCTTTGGTTGAGTATTCAACCTTTCGATTATTTCACTGTTGAATATGAATCAATGTTTAAAATGGAGCAGTATGTAAGATGTATATGTGTTTGCATCTGTCCAGCGTTGTTCTCACAGGTTGCTGTGCTTGCTGCTGTTCTGGCACTGGTGGTCATTGCCATCATTTCCATCATCATCCTCATTGCTGTGTGGAGGAAGGTTAGTGACATCACATCCTGTTTTAAAACCCGAGGCTCTCCTCTAGTCAGGGTTTTGAAAAATAAATCAGAACTACTCAACATTTAGCGTGAATGATGCGAAACATTGTTCTATTGCCCTGCAGAAACCGCGCTATGAAATCAGGTGGAAGGTGATTGAATCGGTCAGTTTGGACGGGCACGAGTACATTTATGTTGACCCGATTCACCTGCCGTATGACGCGACATGGGAGATGCCACGAGACAGTCTGATGCTGGGTGAGAACTCGTACATCAGTCTTTCTGTCAGCCTAGCAACCACCCAGATTACCTTAGCAACGGCCTATCACCTCTTTTCAAGGCATTCTTTTAGTTGCAGAACCAACAGTTAGGATAATATTCATCATGTTTGTATGATATTTCTTCAGGTCGTACGTTGGGTTCTGGAGCTTTTGGACGTGTCGTCGAGGCGACGGCGCACGGTCTCGGCCGTTCTCAATCTGCCACTAAAGTGGCAGTAAAGATGCTGAAATGTACGTGAGAGATTCTCTGTAGCACAGAAAACATAGAACTAAACACAAACATGTACTTACTTGTGATCTCTTGTGACCGTAGCGACCGCTCGGAAGAGCGAGACACAAGCTCTGATGTCAGAACTGAAGATCATGAGTCATCTTGGTCCTCACCTGAACATCGTGAATCTGCTGGGCGCATGCACCAAACAAGGTCAACAGTCACATGTCGGATGTTTAATATTCTCTAATATTCTCCCTTCAACTTTCCTATAGTGGTTAGAGTGATCTATTGACACGTTCCTTCATAGAGATGACTCATCACAGATCAGTTTTAGGATGTGGTGTCTGTATTCCGCTCAGGTCCGCTATTCCTGGTGACAGAATACTGTCGCTATGGTGACCTGGTGGATTACCTGCACAGGAACAAGCACAGCTTCCTTCAGTACTCCTCTGATAAGAACCACATCGCCAACGGCAACTGCAGCCCGATCTGTAATGATGCTGATGCAGTGGCAATGAAAGAGTATGAGAACGTCATTATTATACACTTCTTATGTGATGCATTGGTCAAGATAAACTGAATTCATATGTCTTACATGTATGAAATAAAGACCGCAGATCTGATTTAAAATGACAGTGTGAACAAAAGTGAAGCTTTCTGCTGTGATCCATAGGTACGTGTCGTTTGCCAGCGAGTGTGATGGAGGTTATATGGACATGACTAAAGATGAAGAACAGACAGAATATGTTCCAATGCAAGAGCTCATGGACACCATCAAGTACGCTGACATCCAGCCGTCACCATACGAGTCCCCTTACCAGCAGGACATCTACCAGGAGCAAGGTACTGTATATACTGTACATCTGTCAATCACAAAACGTCTGATAGAAAGCTCTGTGTCTCTCTGTGTGTGTGTTGTTACTTTTATAAGAAGGAGGTAGGAGTATGATGTAAAGATCACAGTAAGATTTCTTAAATTACATCATTTCATCATTAACGGTTGTAATGCTTTTTCAGTTACAGCTGTTTTTTGATCACATATGAACTGAACAAATGTGAAATGTTTTTACCAGCAGGGCCACACCTCACTTTTCCTCTGTATAAATCATCAAACTGCCCTGTTTGTATGCTAATATTGTGGTGAGGAACTTTAACCTTGAACAGATAATTCATTGGAAATTGTGTGTGTGTGTGTGTGTTCTGGTAAACCTACACTGTGTGTAACCAAATGTTCCCACAAAGGTAGCAATAACAGTAATGTTTGGCATATAAATCAGAGTAAATGAATTTCATTTGAAAATGTAAAAATGCAGAAAGATTTGTGTAATGTGTTTGGATCAGTTACAGGATACAATATAAATTTTTTACAGTGTAAAAATCATTATGTATATAAAAAGACCCTATAAAACGTGTGCGAGCGTGCGTTTTACAGTCAATAAACACCTAGCATCGCAACAACTAATGCCATAAAAAATAATGCTTTCACTTCCTGCTCTGACTGGATGCCTGATGAACGTCTTCCTGAAAAGCTTCAGGTTACTGTAGTGACTGAATTACCACTGAAATATGTCATACAGTATTTATAGAGAGATAGAGTATTCGTGAGAGAGAGAGAGAGAGAGAGAGAGAGGTGTATGTGTTAGGACCAAAGACAGTATTTTTTGGTCAAACTAAATGTTTATTTGAAAATGTAAAAATGCAGATTTTTATTGGTTTATGGCTAGGCAAGGCAATATACAATGTGCAGAATATACAGTTTGTAGAGTATGAAAAAGTCATTAAGTGTGTGTGTGTGTGTTTGTGTCTGTGCGTGCGTGTCTGTGTGTGTGTGCATGCGTGTGTGTGTGCATGCATGTGTGTGTGTGTCTGTGCGTGCGTGCGTGTCTGTGTGTGTGTGTGTGTGTGTGTGTGCGTGTCTGTGTGTGTGCATGCGTGCATGTGTGTGTGTGTGTGTGTGTCTGTGCGTGCGTGTCTGTGTGTGTGTGCATGCGTGTCTGTGTGTGTGTGCGTGCGTGCGTGTGTGTCTGTGCGTGCGTGCGTGTCTGTGTGTGTCACAGGTCACAGAGTGGACCGCTCTCTGATCATCAGTGATTCTCCAGTTCTGAGTTACATTGATCTGGTGGGTTTCAGTTATCAGGTGGCTAAAGGCATGGAGTTTCTCGCATCAAAGAATGTAAGTATCTGATCTCTCAACTTTAGTTTGATAAATGTTTAAATCTGTTTCTATATACACACACACACACACACACACACTTAATTTTCTGTCATTTTCATTGACTTCTATCCAATGATGTTTTCTAACTGTGACAGATCTTTCAGTATGTGTATTTTTTGTGTGATTGTCAGTGTGTTCATCGAGATCTGGCAGCTAGAAACGTTTTGATCTGTGAGGGCAAACTGGCTAAGATCTGTGACTTTGGTCTGGCCAGAGACATCATGCACGATAACAACTACATCTCTAAAGGCAGCGTACGTCCATCAGTCTGATCTGAGTTTATTATCACTGTGATCAAAGTCAGTCGAACTGTTCACTCGTCATCTTTAGTGAAGATCAATGTGTGTTTTTTTCACAGACTTTCCTCCCCCTGAAGTGGATGGCACCAGAGAGCATCTTTCATAACCTGTACACCACGCTGAGTGACGTCTGGTCTTACGGCATCTTACTGTGGGAGATTTTCACTCTCGGTGAGTCTCTCGCATCACTCATTGACCTTCTGCATATAAGAACATCATTCACATCTCAAGTGAATCGCAAGAAAAGTCCAGGTTTTATTACACTCCTATAAAAAAGTTTACAAATGTAAAGAATGAATGACAACAAAGCAAATTTTTTTCAGCTACAACACAGTACATTTCATTTTCTATGCTTTTTGTCATTTTATTGTTTAAGGTTTCTGAATCAGTTACATTTTATATGCACAAACACTGCTGTATGTGGTGTTTTAATAAATCAGTAATGAGAATTTCTGTTATGACTGGAATGTTTGTGTTGTGAACTTTCCTGTAGCTCAGTGGTTAGATCACGGTGCTAGCAACGCTAAGGTCATGGGTTTGATCCCAGGGATTACGCATACTTAGAAACACATGTATGGTATAATGCAATGTAAGTTGCTTTGGATAAAAGTGTCCGCTAAATGCGTAAATGTAGATGTAAGGAACGCTTCATTTTATTTACTATTTTTTGAGGGGGGCTTTTTTGATATTTGCTGATGGTAAATCTGAAGATTTTTCTCTGAAATGAAAGGAGTTTCATTGTGTTATGTTGCAGGAGGAACCCCGTATCCAGACCTGCCGATGAATGAATTATTTTACAGCGCTCTGAAGAGAGGTTACCGAATGACCAAACCAGCATATGCCTCAGAGGACATGTATGACACTAAACAAACAAAGAAACAAACAAACAACTAACTCCTTATTACTGCACATGCATGTATGACACTAAACAAACAAACTCCTCATTACTGCACATGCATGTATGACACTAAACAAACAAACAAACAAACTCCTCATTACTGCACATGCATGTATGACACTAAACAAACAAACAAACAAACAAACTCCTCATTACTGCACATGCATGTATGACACTAAACAAACAAACAAATAAACTAACTCCTTATTACTGCACATGCATGTATGACACTAAACAAACAAACAAACAAACAAACTCCTCATTACTGCACATGCATGTATGACACTAAACAAACAAACAAACAAACAAACACCTCACTATTGCACATGCTCAGTTTCACATGGTTATACACATAGTAGTAACGAGGCCTCTTCTATTTAATTAAGAGGGAGGTCAGATGATGATGATGATGATGATGATGATGATGATGATGATGATGTTCCTCTGCAGCTATGAGATCATGAAGAAATGTTGGGATGAGAAGTTTGAGAAACGTCCAGAGTTCTCTTTTCTAGTGCACTCAATGGGGAACCTTCTGTCGGATGAATATAAAAAGGTTTCCTTTATTTTCATTTCCCTGGTTACCTCACAGATCACACAGAATCCTCATATTAACATTCCTGTCATGTTTTCATGTTTCACTGAAGATAATTCACTCCAGCCCAAACATTTTATGACTTCTTCATCTACACTGCTGCAGTGAAGCATTGACTCTCTGTCTGTTTTTCAGAAATACTCTCAAGTCAACGATAGTTTTCTGACGAGCGATCACCCTGCGGTGGTTCGTGTGAAGCCGCGGGTTTCCTCTGCGTTTTCAGGCATCGTCTCTCTCTCTGAGATTCCTCCGGGATCTCTCCCCAACCCAACTCCTCGTCCACAGAGCGACCCGCACAACGAATACATCATTCCCATCCCCGACCCAAAGCCAGAGGATGACACTGAGGATGTGATGGTGCCGGTGGAAAGCCCCCTGAGGTATCACTGACATCCCTAAAATAAAAATAAAATAGAGCATTGAAAACCACAAAGGATGAAGTAAAGATGAGACACTCACTTCTGTTTTCTATTCAATAATGAACTGTTCATATGTGCAAACCAGAGCTGTTTCTTGTTTAAGATTTACTCTACCTTTTTAGGGAATAAATAAGCCTTATATATCCATTTAAAAATAATTGGGCTAACCTAACCTGCATATTTTATTCTATATTCTATTTAGATGAGCTAAATGTCTCTCTTTCCTTAACAGTTCCATGATCTCTGATGAGGAGACCGTCTCCATGGAAACCCCGAGTACCGAACCTGAGCAGGAACATCATTCAGGAACGCCAGATGTGGAAGAGAGTTTTCTGTGACATTATCATTTTCATGTCATTTTAATTTTGAGCAGATTATTAAAAATCTTGTACATCAGTAGCTAACCTTGGCACAAAAAAATGCACCGCAGACTACCAGAGAATTACATGTTTGAGAGATTTTAGCCATCTGTTTTCCATTTTAATTGTTTTAAACACATGGTACAACTCAGTATTATGAATGGTAGATGGCAAAGCTACAATCACTTCATCTTTAGCTGTACTTTATATACAGTGTATGTATGTATGTATATATGTATATATATATATATATATATATATATACACATACAAATATATACAGGTGCTGGTCATATAATTAGAATATCATCAAAAAGTTGATTTATTTCACTAATTCCATTCAAAAAGTAAAACTTGTATATTATATTCATTCATTACACACAGACTGATATATTTCAAATGTTTATTTCTTTTAATTTTGATGATTATAACTGACAACTACTGAAAATCCCAAATTCAGTATCTCAGAAAATTCGACTATTACTTAAGACCAACACAAAGAAAGGATTTTTAGAAATCTGGGCCAACTGAAAAGTATGAACATGAAGAGTATGAGCATGTACAGAACTTAATACTTTTGCCTGAATTACTGCAGCAATGCGGCGTAACATGGAGTCGATCAGTCTGTGGCACTGCTCAGGTGTTATGAGAGCCCAGGTTGCTCTGATAGTGGCCTTCAGCTCTTCTGCATTGTTGGGTCTGGCATATCGCATCTTCCTCTTCACAATACATCATAGATTTTCTATGGGGTTAAGGTCAGGCGAGTTTGCTGGCCAATTAAGAACAGGGATACCATGGTCCTTAAACCAGATACTGGTAGCTTTGGCACTGTGTGCAGGTGCAAAGTCCTGTTGGAAAAGAAAATCTGCATCTCCATAAGGTTGGTCAGCAGCAGGAAGCATGAAGTGCTTTAAAACTTCCTGGTATACGGCTGCGTTGACCTTGGACCTCAGGAAACACAGTGGACCAACACCAGCAGATGACATGACACCCCAAACCATCACTGACTGTGGAAGCGTGGATTCTGTGCCTCTCCTCTCTTCCTCCAGACTCTGGGACCCTGAAATGTACTTTCATCAGAGAACATAACTTTGGATCACTCAGCATCAGTCCAGTCGAGACGCTTCTGACGCTGTCTGTTGTTCAAGAGTGGCTTGACACAAGGAATGCGACAGCTGAAACTCATTTCTTGCGTCTGTGTGTAGTGGTTCTTGAAGCACTGACTCCAGCTGCAGTCCACTCTTTGGGAATCTCCCCCACATTTTTCAATGGGTTTTGTTTCCCAATCCTCTCCAGGGTGCTGTTATCCCTATTGCTTGTACACTTTTTTCTACCACATCTTTTCCTTCCCTTCACCTCTCTATTAATGTGCTTGTGAACAGCCAGCTTGTGTCTTGCCCTCCTTGTGCAAGGTGTCAATGGTGGTCTTTTGGACAAGTGTTAAGTCAGCAGTCTTCCTCATGATTGTGTCGCCTACAGAACTAAACTGAGAGACCATTTAAAGACCTTTACAGGTGTTTGGAGTTCATTAGCTGATTAGAGTTTTGGCACCAAGTGTCTTCAATATTGAACTTTTTCACAATATTCTCATTTTCTGAGATACTGAATTTGGGATTTTCAGTAGTTATAATCATCAAAATTAAAAGAAATAAACATTTGAAATATATCAGTCTGTGTGTAATGAATGAATATAATATAATATACAAGTTTTACTTTTTGAATGGAATTAGTGAAATAAATCAAATTTTTGATGATATTCTAATTATATGACCAGCACCTGTATGTATATGTGTATATATATATATAGTTGTGCTTTCATCTGATGTTGAGAAACTTTCCTTTTCAAACTGTAGATCTGCAGTGTTTTTTTTAAAGATTTATTTTTGGCCTTTTTTATTAGTAGTTATAGAGAGGACAGGAAATGAGGGGGGGGGGGGGGGGGGGGTCGGGAAAGGACCTCGAGTCGGGAGTCGAACCCGGGTCGCCCGGAGCGTAACCGCGCTATATGCCGGAGCACTGTCCACTACACCATCGGCTCAGGCAGATCTGCAGTTTTAGTGTTAAATCCATTTATTTGATGCATATTACCATATTCACCGACCCCACCGTCTTTAGATTTTAGCAGCTGTAGTTTTTTTCAAGATCCTTGTAGCAAAATCGCACTTTAGCATTTATGGGTAATTGAAGCAAATAGATGAAACAAGCTGAAGTAAATATATGTGATTTATATTTGATTTCCTGGTTTATATGACGATAAACTCAAGGTACGTACACGCACGCACACACGATGTTAGAGAACAAACAAACCCTACAGGCTTATTAAACTGTACAGTAGCAGCATGCTTACGTATAAATCATCAAGCACAAAGTTACAGCCTTCGTTTGCAAACACTTACAGTTTGGGGATGTATCTATAGGTGCTTTTTCTTTAAGGGTTTTAAAAGTATTTCTGACTTTAACTTTATTCATTGCACAAGACTATTCAATTGCACAATTCAATACACATATACCAGTGAAGTTACACACTCAAAGGTACCAAAGCTTCATGTATGTTTACAAGTATATTTTTGTATAGATATTTTGTATGTTATTGTTTTACACTTTCTTTGTACTATGTAATAAAAGAAGAACTGTAATAAATACTTTAGTCTTTTTTTGCCTGTAGAGTTACCCAGAAGAAGGTTTTATTGCTCTTCTGTAGCTCAAGAGACTATATGAAGAATTCAGATTTGTTTCATTCAAGAATGAATTTGAGCTTAGATAAAGAAAAATCAATTAATTGTTGTCATACGGCAAGAATACATAGGGTTATTAAAGTTATGTGTATTGTATAGTTTAGCTCATCTGAATTTCATGCAATAAGGTGAGAAATGATTGAGTTCAGATTGAGATGAACTCTTGATTGCTGATGTGAGGCATAAGCCAGAGGAGATCTCCATTTTTTTTCAAATACAATGTCAGAAAAGCAGATGATTTTGCTCAAATTGGTCTCTCTTTCATCTCATTGTTTAGGGTCTGTTTTGTTTTTCAATCTATCGTTTGAGGATTTCAGGTCACCCGTCACAACATAACCCATGCGTGGAGACACAAATGTGAACAAATCAATTGCCATCTGAGATGTGTTTGTGTGTCATGAGCCATTTTTCACACATTAACAGATGTTGAAGTCTGAGATCATGTGGCCATCAGAACAGTGAAGCGTCTTGTTAAACTTGTCATGGATTGACTCCCAGAGTTCTCAGTACTCAGGATTCACATTGGTTTCACTTGAATACCGTGATGTTAGTGTCTGTATGAAACTGTTCCCTGCCGCTGGTTTTCAGATTGGAAGTAACAGACAAACTGAAGGATTGACTGATATACAGATAGGTGACAGGTTTTATATTTTGGTTAAAAGACTGTTTCCAGTTTTATTCTATGAACTCTTGTTGTGATCCTATAATCTATTTTAATAATTCTGTTTGTCAGCTGATTTTCCAGTCATGTCATATCCTGTCCAAGAGAAATGAGAAGTCACTCTTGAAGGACATTGAAATTGTTCCTTATTGTTTCCTCAGAGCAGAAATTCTTGAAGACTTACACCGAGAAACTCTTGAAGTGGATTTTCTCCGGTCTGAAACAGATGCAAGATGTTTTTACTGTTTTTCATCTTGTGTCTGCTGGACGCTCAAGCTCAGGGTAAGAATCTCATCTCTTCTTATAAAACTTTTAATTTCTCATATTGTCCTGCATAAAATACTAACACATTCTTAATAGACAATAATGAGATTTCACAGAAATCGAATTAAGACTCGCCTCACAGCTTCTCAGACATTTCTCCCAGTTAGGCCTCAAATGACATTTAGAACACATCTCAAAAGATCGAGAAGATTTTTGTACATTTATGAAACAAATTAACTGTGTTTTTGATTGTGGAATGGTGGATTTTTGATGATTCTGTCGATGAATTCTTTTCAATTGTTTGAGTTTGATTTGCTTTCTAATGTTGTCAGTCTAAAGATCAGTCCTGAATGTTCAGCACTAATGGATTTATTCAAGTCTGTGACTGAAACATTTAGAGACACATTTCTGTTCAGTCCGCTATGTGTGTGTGTGTGTGTGTGTGTGTGTGTGTGTGTGTGTGTGTGTGTTGTTACACCGACTGAACATTCCAGTTTGTGTGTCAGATATGGAAGCAGAAGTGAGAGAAGGTTTGAAATGTTTCTTTCTGCTGATTGTGCAGTATAGATTTCTGACACACACACACACACACACACACACACACACACACACACACACACACACACACACACACACACACACACACACACAGTCTGGTTTATTATCTCCGTGGGGACAGTCCATAGGTGTAATGACTTTTATACCGTACAAACTGTATATTCTATTTCCTACCCCTAACCCTAAACCTAAAGATCATAGAAAACAATTTGCATTTTTAGATTTTAAAAAAATTATCTTTATGTACGATTTATAAGCTTTTGTGCCCATGGGGACCTCAATTTTGGTCCCCACAGTGACACGAGTCCCCATTAGTTGGTGTGTATTCAGGTTTACGTCCCCACCGGCATATAAATATCGAACCACACACACACACACACACACAGATCACAAAAACTATATTTTGCAAAATCTGAAATCTCACAATATTTTGCTAATGTGTTATTGTGTTAGAGACCTCAAAAACTAATTTCATAAAGAATATTGAATGCTGTGCATCAGAAGAGACAGACTTTGCCTTCTGCCATTTGGTCGACAGGTTGGTCTCAGCCCAAGATCATGGTGAACTCTGATGTTCTGACGGGATCTGACGTGATTCTGGATTCCGGTTCTCTTCTTCATCTGAGATGTGAAGGTGATGGCCCAGTAACATGGATTCCAAGACTGGCTAAACACAAACGTTTCATCTCTAGGGAAAACGGAAATGTCCAGAGTTTCAAAGTGGATCAAACCACAGCAGAATTTACCGGCACTTACTCGTGTGTTTACGTCAGCAGAGATACGTCGAATGCGTCTTCTTTTCTGCACTTGTTTGTCAGGGGTAAGTGAAGAAACACTGTGCATATGGATATTTTGAGAACTAATCTGATTTTTGATCTTTGAGCTTATAGTAATGTCATTCTCTTACAGATCCACAGGTTCTGTTTGTGACACCGAGCACGTCTCTGCGCTACGTGCGGAAAGAAGGTGAAGATCTGCTGTTACCGTGTCTACTGACCGACCCCAACGCCACAGACTTCACGTTCCGCATGGAAAACAACTCAGCTCTTCCACCTGGAATGAACGTGACCTTTGACCCCAGGAAGGGCGCTTTGATTCGTAACGTTCACCCCGGATACACCGCAGACTACGTGTGCAGCGGCAGAATTAGAGGAGTTGAGAAAGTGTCAAAGACCTTCTCAATAAACGTCATACAACGTGAGTATTCATCAATGTTGAAATTATGAACCATTAGAATATGACTTCAGTGTTAATAAAACTGTACATTTCCAGGGTTACGCTTTCCCCCATATGTTCACCTCGAGAGAAACAATTACGTCAAACTGGTGGGAGAGAAACTTCAAGTCAGCTGCACCACGAATAATCCAAACTTTTCCTATAATGTTACCTGGACGCACTCCTCTAGAAAGGTTCAACCTTCTGCTGTCTTTTATGAGTTCATTCATTTATTTATTTATTTAAGTATTTGTACTTAGCAAAATTAGCTGTCTATAATTTAAATATAGAAATGGTTTCACATGAATTCTTTTGAAGTAAGTTTGATTCAGTCTTTGTGACATTGACATAATAAAATAATCCTCTCTCTGTTTATTGTCAGCTGCCCCGAACTGAGGAGAAATCGACGATGGCAGGAGATCGCCTGGCCATCGAGAGCGTCCTTATCATTCCAGCTGTCAGACTATCTGATTCAGGTAACATCACCTGTACGGGACAGAATGAAGCCGGAGCCAACAGCTCCAGCACTCAACTGATCGTCGTGGGTAAGAAACACTTTAAAGGAACAGTTCACCCAAAAATGAAACTTCTGTCATCAATGACTCACTCTCTAGTTGTTCCAAATCTGTATAAATGTCTTTGTTCTGATGAACACACAGAAAGATATTTGGACGAATGCTTGTAACCAAACAGTTCTTGGACCCCATTGACTATCATAGTAGGAAAAATAACAATGGTAGTCAAAAGTGCCCCAGAACTGTTTGCTGCCTACATTCTTCAAAATATCAAATTTTGTGTTCAACAGAACAAAACATTTTTAAAGTAATTTATTCTACTATGGTAGTCAATGGGGTCCAAACACTGTTTGGTTACAAGCATTCGTCCAAATATCTTTCTCTGTGTTCATCAGAACAAAGACATTTATACAGATTTGGAACAACTCAAAGGTAAATAAATGATGTCAGAATTGTTATTTTTGGGTGAACGATCCCTTTAAGACACACAGCTTTACTGTACACCAGCAGTGTGAAGTCTCACTCATGTGTTTGATTTGATCTATGACAGATGAGCCTTACATTCGACTGTCGGCCAAACTCTCGTCTAAACTCACTTATCACCGTCTGTTCATCGAGGTCAACGAAGGAGACAATGTAGATCTCGGGGTTCTGATCGAAGCGTATCCCCCTCTTACCTCTTACTGGTGGGACACCCCAACATCCCATAATGCATCTCTCCTAGAGCAAAGGTTTTACAACTATAACAACAGGTCAGAAAAAAGCCCAGGATGAATCTTCAGCCTTATCTTCAGACTGCTAATAATCCCAACTGATTCTGTAGGTACGAGGCTCTGCTGTTTCTCAAGAGACTCAAATCTCAGGAGATGGGATGCTACACGCTGTATGTGCAGAACACCATGAGAAATGCCTCTATCACATTTGATATTAAAATGTACAGTAAGTAGAGTACATTCATCTGACTTCTGAAGACAATCACATTTTTATGACTTAAAAACATAAAGGCATTAATCAAAGTCTTTTTTTTAAACTCTGAACAGAGAAGCCTGTTGCCACTGTGAAATGGGAGAACATCACAACCCTGTCATGTAGGTCTTTTGGATATCCAGCTCCCAGAATCCTCTGGTACCAGTGCACCGGAGTCATCGTCTCGTATGTGTTCACGTTCTCTCTTACAAACTGCATTTCAACTTGAGTGTCACGTCACGTCACGTCATGTGTTCGACAGATGCACAGAGAACTCGACGGGACTCGAGCCGATCGTAACTCAGACGGTGGAGTTTCAGAAGGAACAGTCTGGAACGGTGGGTGTGGAAAGCGTACTAACCGTGGGACTGTCCAATCAGAGAATGACTGTGGTGTGCGTGGCCTTTAATCTGGTCGGCCAAGACAGCGACATTTTTGCAATGGAAGTTTCTGGTAAAACAAACATTATTTGAATGTCTTTGTCCATGACTGAAGTTCTTTTGGACTGTTGCTGAAATTCTGGCTTTCTGTCGTGTGTGATGTTGTTCTACAGATAAACTCTTCACCAGCACTTTATCTGGAGGTGCCGCTGCCATGACGGTTCTACTTCTGCTTCTCTGCTTCTTGCTCTACAAATACAAACAGGTGTCAAATCCAAATGACTGTTTTATTCCAATAATGTGAATGATCCATCAGTGCACGTCATTCATACTGTAGTCTTCAGAAACATGCTGTTGAAAATGACTGATGTCTTTTGTCTGTGCTTAGAAACCCAGATATGAGATCCACTGGAAGATCATTGAAGCCACCAACGGAAATAACTACACCTTCATAGACCCGACACAACTGCCGTACAATGAGAAGTGGGAGTTTCCACGGGATAAACTGAAGCTTGGTCTGTACCATTAGCAGACACGTCACTCACAAGCTGTGTGTGTGTGTGTGTGTGTGTGTGTGTGTGTGTGTGTGTGTGTGGATGCGCTGATGGTTTTCTTGATGTGTGTTGTGTGTGCAGGTAAAACTCTGGGTGCTGGAGCCTTTGGGAAGGTGGTGGAGGCCACGGCGTACGGTCTGGGGAAAGATGACAATGTCACGCGTGTGGCTGTTAAAATGCTTAAAGGTCAGAAACCCAAACACCATGTATAAATATCACGCTGTATCGGTCTGGTGATCAGTACCATGGCAAAAGATAAATGTGCTGTCATGTGAATAAAAGTAAACACAACTAACTGACATGCGAGTCTGAAGCTCATTCACATTTGTGCATTGTTGTGTGTTTGAGCAGCCAGCGCTCATTCAGATGAGCGAGAAGCTTTAATGTCAGAACTGAAAATTCTCAGTCATCTCGGACAGCACAAGAACATTGTGAATCTACTAGGTGCCTGCACTCACGGCGGTAAGATTCATTCATTCCCCGGTTCACATTGACTGAACTTATAGCCGTGTGATGCTCTTATACATTTATTGTTTGCTTGATGTGATTGGTCTATGCACATAGATGATGGAAACACTGTCCATTTTTTCTTTGTTCCAGGTCCAGTGTTGGTGATCACAGAGTACTGTTGCCATGGTGACCTTTTGAACTTCCTACGTCACAAAGCTGAAAACTTCCTGAACTTTGTCATGACAATTCACAACATTCCGGAGCCGACGACGGATTATAAGAATGTGACGGCAGAACGGATGTTTCTTAGAAGGTTTATTGAATTAAAATGATCTCGAGAAGCAAACGTTACAGTACTGACATCATAAGGAAAATGTGATCAATGATGAATGAATGTTTGCTTGTTTGATTTCATTGTGACAGTGACAGTGGGATTTCCAGCACCTGCTCTGATCATTATCTGGACATGAGACCCACAACATCCACACTTACAAACTCACTTCAGGGTTAGTCCACAAACCATCTCTTCAGATACGAAACAATGAACTCAATTTGATGTTGACTTCTGGAAAAATTATTCAGCTACTTCCTCCTGTGATTCAGAATCGTCTTTTGAGAATCCAGATGAAGATTCGTTGCCAGTGGACATGGACAACCTCCTCAAATTCTCCTATCAGGTGTCAGAAGGACTTCACTTTCTCACTGCTAAAAATGTGAGTTCTTATAGGACGAAAGCAGCATGATGAGCAGCACAACGTCATGATATTCCCTTGTGATTCTCACAAGATGCTGCTGCATCTTCTCTTCAGTGCATTCACAGAGACGTGGCGGCGAGGAACGTTCTGTTGACTGACCGACAAGTGGCCAAGATCTGTGATTTTGGGCTGGCACGAGACATCATGAACGACTCCAACTACGTGGTCAAAGGGAACGTAAGCAAGCACCGTGCACACAACCTCGCACGTTTTCATGTCTTTTTTTCATACATATAATGATTATATTGTATCCTGTAACCCTCTCCTCACTAAACAAACCTTCCACACATTATTGAACTGTGTGTGTGTGTGTGTGTAGGCTCGTCTTCCTGTCAAGTGGATGGCTCCGGAGAGTATTTTTGAGGGTGTGTATACGGTTCAGAGTGATGTCTGGTCTTATGGCATTCTTCTGTGGGAGATCTTCACATTGGGTGAGACGTCTGAAAGCTATAATCTTTAATAAACACTTTCTTTATTGTATGTATTATATATTGTATTGTTTTTTTGCTTGTATGTTTGTGCAGGTAAGAGTCCATACCCCAACATCCCAGTGGACTCAAAGTTCTATAAAATGATTAAATGTGGCTATCAGATGTCCAGACCGGATTTCGCTCCCCCAGAGATGTGAGTGAGACATTTGTTTCAAGTAAACATAGCTTTAATTCTCTGGGAGATCATGTTATGACAATGACGACACGTAGACAACATGAGAACAAAAAAAGAAACTGAAACAATGGGATTATGTTAAAATGATGCCACTCAAGTATAGAGAACGGAGTACCTGATATCAATCACCTTGTATTAAAAGCAATATTATCATCTGCATGCAGATTCTGCTTGTATTATATTCTTATAAAGAGTTGACACAGGTGTTGATTTTTGTATTGTCATGTGAAACAGATTTGATCTTTGAGTTGTTCAATGTTTTATATTATAATGGAGGCAGACATCACACCTCATCATCATTGGTTTTAAAAATGATATGTTATCTTATGATTTCAGACCTTAGAGTTGTCATTTTGGCAAATATTTTGTGTCGTTCTTTAAAAGGAAAGCCACTTACATAATACATTTGTATTATTGTCTGAATATTGAGCCAGACTCTCTGACTCAGACTCTATATCACAGTGCGTCAGTTTCTGCTTTTCTCATCTTTAGTTCTGCGTGTTAAACACATGATCGAACTGTAAAAGCTTCATTTTTCACAAATTTCACATTCGGCCACACTCTCTCGCTCTCTCTCTCTCTCACTGCTTGTTTTTTTTGTGTAGTGCATGTGTAACATAACTTCTTGTGTGCAGATATACAATCATGAAGATGTGCTGGAACCTGGAACCCTCTGAAAGACCCAACTTCAACAAAATCAGTGGACTTATTGAGAGATTGTTAGGAGAGACACCAGAGCAGCAGGTAAAACCAGTTCTCGACACTTAAGATGTGAAAAGTTTGAAAAGCTCCGCTCATCCATCCATCATTGCCCATAATCCCTCACAACAGGCGCAGTATCAGAACATCCAACAGCTGGAGTCACGTGACCCTGTTGTTATCAATGACGAGGAGACGTGTGAGATGTCATGTGACCAGGAAGAAGAAACTCAGCTGCTCACCAAAGTCAACAACTATCAGTTCTGTTGAGAATCGAATCAGCAGCAGTTCATGTCTGCTTGTCCTTCACAAATTTGACTCATTTCACTCAGTAATGTGTCTTCAAAAACAGATCTTCTGCTGAGTTTGTGTTTCAGGGCCCAGAGCTGGCCAAAATTACAAACAAACATTTTTATGTTTTTTTTATTAGGGTTTCTTGTAAGTAAAGACTTGCTAGCCCCAGACGTCGTGTTATGGGTCTTATATTGCTTTGCTTGTTGTTTTAAACTCAGCTAGTTTCGCTTCTCAGATAAGATGAAGCCAAGGATCTTTTGATAGTCCAAAATGAAGCTTCCTCTTCTTTAGTAAAGTTGAACTTCTCTGTTCTGGACAGAAGCTGCTTCAGCACTTTAACATGCCAACGCTGCACACTTCCACTAGAAACATGATGGTGGTTTCTGTTTTCACAATCTTAGAAACAAACGTTGTGAGTTAGAGGGTTAAATTCACCTGCAGGTGTGTGAGAGGTCAATGAACCAGCAGACTGATGAGTCTGATGACATCTGACCTCATTCTTTGTCAATCCTGCAGGGTAAACACAGTATTTGAGCACCTTTCCTGCTGATTATGGCGGTTCGGAGTGATAAGCGCGCAGCTCTGTGGGACGGGTGAAACATTGACACGCTCGTGGTGCAATAATATTATTCCTGAGGTCAGACGGTCACTGTCTTATTTCATCAGATGACAGAAAGGTCAAAGATTAAACCCTTTCTTATTAATAAACAACCTTGTTCATTCAAGAAACATTTGAAATAGAAACACTTATAAAAACTAACGATTTTTCCTGTATTGTACACAGATCATTTCAGTTTCCACTTTATTTTGTGTGCTTATGTTTTTTTTTTTTTTTACAGTTTACTTGTAAACCAGACACATACTGCCATAACCTGAGGTATCTTAAGAGTCCTTTAATGTGATTTATGTTTTTATTTCTATAAGCACAGACTGCCATGTTTGTCAGATATAATATTTTGTATTTAGATTGATTCCTCAACAATAATTGAACACTTTTCTGTGGTGTATATCGTGATTGTATGTTAGGGTTAGTTCTGAGTGTAAGGTTGTGTGAGCTTTAATGCTCATGAAGACAAAATCAATGACGTCTCTCAGACTGAATCATTCCATGTCATGAATAAAATGTTGTTTGTAAGATATTAAAGCTTTATCGTTCATGATACCTACAGATATTTATACATTATATATGCTTGTTTTACTGAGGACTTTAAAAAAACTTTTTATTGTGCTTTTTACAATATTGCATTGTTGCAAAGCAGGTGTACAGAAAAATGACAGAGTAATGATGTTGTTCTATAAATAAGGCTAATTGCAAATAGAACAAGCGTGATTTCTCTCAACTGTGTCAGCAACCCATACAATTTTTATTTAAAAAAAAAGCGTTAGTACTAAAATAAATGTATGACATCAGGTATCACGCAGAAAACAAAGATTTCTGCACACATCCATTTTTTTAATACATGATGAAGCTGGATCTCTCAACAGAGCTGTGAAAATATAATGAAATTCAAATAAATACTGTCGATTTGTCACCAGTAGTGGTTTCACTTTGTTAAAGGCAATAAAATTCTTATTTACAAAAGATCATGAAGGAGACATGAGATGAAGATCCAAGAGTTAGAAACCTTCAGATAATGTATTTACTTTCATGTTATATTATTATTAATCATTCAGGAAACACAGACCGAGATGTGTGGCAGAACATCAGAATGAGAGGTGATACACTGTACTTTATGATATGACTTCAAAAGATACACACAACTCATGTAAACACTTCCGTGAAAATAATAACAGAAGCTCTGGACATGAGGTTGAAGTGCTCGTTCCACTCCTCTATCCTCTGAAATGCCCCATGTGTCTCATAGAGTGTAGTGAAAATGTTCTTAATCCCTGAGTCAGAGCAACATGACCTCCTCTTCTACCATCACTCCATCAGAGGTTTTCTCCATCCCACCGTCTTCACCGTCCTGTTCTTCCGAGTTGAGTTGAGCCACTCCCAGCCTGTAGAGGGCGTCTCTGATCATCACCACCTCACCTGGCTGACAGGCGCTCAGGACCTCTGCGATCTGCTGATTCACGATGTCTCTACTGCTCAGAAAGTCTACCAGCCTGTTGTAAAGGTAGTAGTATGCTGCATTTTCAAACACGAGGGCTTTACGCCGGACAGACGCCACGTCGTTTTCAGTAGCTTCGTGCCACATCTCGCCGACCACGGCAACGTACGGTTCGAGTTCTTTGCACAGCGTCATAGAGTGGGGAGCATCACACGTGGGCGAGAGGCTGCCTTTGCTCGAGATGTCGGGCCGAACGATCCAGCGAGAGGCGGATTTGGTGAGGGGGTGAAGCTGTGGGTTTGATTCGGTAATGGACAGATCCAGACTGTATAGCTGGTCCTGCAGTTCTGAGCAGGAGACAAACTGAAAGAGGATAAAACATCATCACAACCAGACCAGTTTGGAGCACAAATCATCAGTTATGATGTCAGAATGTGGGCGTGGTCAATAATGACTTTTTCTACATTTAATCACATTTAACGTTTTCCATGGCATTTAATCACGGTTTTATTCTAGTTTCATGTCTGACAACAGAAAATGAAAATGTGTAAATGATAATAGCTTTATTTGGCAAATGCAAATATGCTAATTGAGAAATTATTGAGGTACCAAACGATTTCCACCCCTAGAACAAACCTCAATGCCAATGTTGAAGCTGCTTTTTTTTTCTCTTCAAATTTAAAAGGCATCCTTATCTAACTCTAAATCTGTTGACCGTAATACCATTTTAAGCACATGTCATACAGTCCAAAAAAACATGTCACCTGTGGAGCTGATGTAGGGTCAGAAAAACATCCCTGGTTCCTCCCCCACATATGAGAGGTCAGTTCAGGGTATAAGACATCAGAACACAGCGCCACTTTCTGAGCACAATCTGTCACGTAAACCGGCGGCCAGAACCGCGTAGAGACCAGCAGGTCCACGTGATCTCGTGCGCTTTCTCGACGAACCATGTACTTCGAGCTGCACACCACCTGGCAGGAGAAACATCAGTTCATCGGACTGAACGTCACAGTCAAGAAAGATCAGAGTGTCATTTACCTGATGGGGACACACTCGACTGATTCTGCCCGCCGTCACGTGAGCCTCCGGTTCAGGTGCCGTCCAAAGGCCATTTTGTATTTGCGAGTACAACAGAGAAACAGATGCCAGCAGCTTCTCCTATCAGGAGAGAACAGAATCCAGTGTTTCAGCACTTAAACTGCATTAGATAACACAGGACCTCCAAAGAGGTTTTTACAATTTAACTCCAAATCGACCAAATAATGTTCGTGTATGTGAAAACCTTTGAACTGTCCACTGCAGCTGGACTTCCGCACTTCTCCAGCAGGTCTTTGAGCTCCTGCTCGCTGTGCTGCTCAATCTGATTTGATCTCAACAGACCGTCATGAATCAGACGCACCAGAACTGACGGATCCCCTGAAACACAGACACACGTGTGATTTATCGCCTGCTGCACGTCCCTGCTCAACACACTTCAAATCGGTGACCTGCGTACCGGCGAGTGAGTCTCCAGAGATCTTGTTTTTCTCTGTGTTGATGACGCTCACGCTCCTCATGAGAGGAGGAATAAAGGGAGCGATGATGGACGCGTCGAAGCGCGTGATGGGGATGCTGCAGGGAAACGCTGCCTGTTCTAATGCCTCATTCTCCATTGTCAACCAAAACTCATCAACCTGCACCTCATCTGTCACCTGGACATCAGGCCACATGAACTAGAGAAAGAAAGAGAGAAAACGTGTCATTATTGATCACCTATATCTTCACATATCATGTAACTTCAGAAATAATGTCAAGCTCTGTACCTCCACGTTCTTGAGCAGTAGAACGTTGTTGGTGTTGCGTTGAGCCACCTCTAGTTTAGGAGCAATGCCACACACACCGCAGATCATGTCATTATAGTCTCGAACCGTCAGACACTCGAAGGCCCAGTAACCACTGCAGAAGAGTTCCTGAACATGACACATGTACTCAGAGCTCAACACCCCGTCTGAATAAAAGAAAGAGAGAGTTAGAGTTTAATTCCAGTAAACTCCACAGCCAGACAAGCACCAGTTTATGACAAGCACCTGGTTGTGACTTTCTGATGATACTAAGAGCGGCATCTGCAGGATCATCTCCTCGTGTGATCTGATGTCTCATCTTAAAGAACAAATCCAGCGTCACCAGTAATTTATTGCCTACATTAAACAGACCTGACACACACACACACACACACACACACACTTATTTTATATTAAAGCAGATACAGATCAGAAAGAGAATGAATGACAATAAGAGCTCATGTGAGATCTGTAGATGCTCTATCGCCACCTAGAGGATTGATCATGCAACAGTAATGCAGTAACACAAACGTGTGTGTTTGTGTGTGTTTACCTGGATGCAGGTCTGTGAAACTATAAAGCGCCAGACACTTCAGATTTGAGCAGATTTTCACTTGTAGAGTGACCATCTGAATCGCACCTTCAGTCAATAACCAACATTCCTCCAAACCTGCAGTTGAACTACACAACAACACAACACAACACAACACATGTACTGTCACCTGATCTCACACTAAATCCACCACACATGTCTGTCAGACAGCAAAACATTTGACCATTCTGTTATTCAAATAACAGCAGAAAAGAGGACTGATTTTAATGTGAAGTGTCTGTAAAGTTTGCTCGGTGTAGACGGCTGGTCAATGTCATCATATAAAAGTCAATGTTGAGTACAAGAGCAAGCTGCATGATAGATCACATCCAGCCATTTCAGTAGATATAAAGATGCACGCATATAAACTCAATCAACTCGTGCTCTCTTGTTAGGTACAAGGTTTGTGTCTCACCTGTCCTCTGTTTTAAGCAGCGAGTAATGACACAGAGCGCAGTGTGTGGTCGCAGGTTCATAGAAGGTCGGCCACCCGTTCTCTCTCTCTTCACTTTCTTGTGAGGCGTTGAGTTGTCGTATCAGGTTAAAGACGTCCTGCATTTCTGCTTCACTCTCAGGGAACTGCAGACAGCATCTGAGCACGCTCACTGTCGACTGACGCTGGAGTTCCTTCTGAGCGGCACTTAGAGACTGAGATGGATCCATGAGAAGCTCAGAAGACACATCAACCTCGTCTGACACCTGGAGGCCACAAACACACACGGAGCACATAAATAAAACAAAAGCTGTGAATGTGTAAAGAGCTGGGCAGGTGGACACTTGAACTAACCGCAGGTTTGGTTTTCTTGGCAGATTTTTTGCTGAGTTCAAATCCACAGGTTGGACAGTGTTGAGGTTTATGTCTGTTTTTATAGATGTAATCACATGCAGGGTTCTTACAGTGACCCCTTCCTCTTGCCGTAGACAAACCAAGATCCTGAACACACACACACACACACACACACCTTTAGAACATTACGTGCAATAATGGTTTCATGCAGTCATATTTCATGACTCACAAGAGAGGATCCAGATGGTTTCTTGGTGGGCAGCATGGAGAGAATCTTCACACCGTTGTCTGTAATGATGTACTGGTTACTGCTGACCGTGGTGGGTTTCTGAAAGCACACACAATTTTACTCTCAGATTCTCATAAAACACATGAGACTGAAGATGAGACGCAGGTTATCTCACCTGTTCTGGGATGATGTGGCCCAGCTGTTTTAGAGTACTGGGCTTCAGAGCCACAATGTGCTCACTGGACACTTTCACTGAGAAGAACAACACAACTTATTACTTAACATGTAAAACAGATAAAAAGAACAGAGAAAAAACACGCAACATCTGAGCTCACCGGCATCTGCTTTCACTTCATCAGAACGAACAGCAATCCACTGTACAAGTGCTGACTGACCAGTGGCCGTATCTGTGAAGAAACACCTCTCAACATCACACACATGACACATGACATAAAGAGTTTTCGTTCTCAAACAGAACACAGTGTGTGTGCGCACGTTTCTTCATCATAACTCACTGGTCTGGGCAGGCGCTGGAAGAATGGCTCTTATACGACGTTTCTGTACACCGCTGCTGACTTTTTCCTTTGGAGAGACCTGAATGTGACCGTCACTCAATGATCTGAAATCACAGAGATTGAGAACATCTGCACAGTATTCACCAGAACAACCCTGAGAGAACACATTCATTTTCATCTGAATCTTTTAGTGTAAACACTTACAGGACAGCAGCATCATGTGACGTTGCATTTGTCCTCTCTCTCCTCTTGCAGCCGGCCCTGCAAGCAGATGTGGAGCTCCTATCCTGAGGTTCATCTCCAGAGGATTTCTGGGTAATAATGGAAAAGTCAGTTCGGTCGGTGCCATCAGCGTTCTGCGTCACTTCTGCATTGTTTGGTTCTGTCAGACGAGATGAATGTGCAGTGAGAAGATCGAAGTCATCACACTGTTTTCCTGAAGACGCTGTGTTTGTTGACGATGTTCTTTTTGACTAAATAAGAGAAAATTCTGTAAGATTCCTTCATTTTGACAATACAAAACATTTGTTTAAAGTCAGCAGAACAGGTTTCAGGACTTACAGGTGTCACCCACTTTCCACCGAGATGCTGACCACATTCAGGACACTGAGGCGGTTTGTGACGGGTGACGTATGAAAACACACAGCCGGGTGTGGAGCAGTTGCCCCGTCCTCTGCGGGTGTATCTGATGGGCTGAAGACACATTATCAAAGAATATTTTGTGAAGAACTGAAAATACACCCATGCAACAAATGATTATTAAACAGAGAAACATATGGAATCCTGTCCATGTGTACATAAACAAGATTGTTTATTTACCAGTTTAAATGAGGGTTTGGCTTCTGCTTTCACAGACTTCAGTGGAAACATTACTGGACTTGCAGTGCTGGCCAATTTATTTTCCACCAAACCCTAGAAAATCCACAATAAAACAGAATAAAGTGAGTGCATTTCTTCATTTCATTAGAATTTGTTGAGGTACATCATGCGTTCAACTGCTTTAAAAACATACTGCAGCTCACCTGATGAGGAATTATCGCAACGAGATGTGTGGCATCTGTATTGATCGGAGGCATTTGCGCAGCAGCCTCCGTTCCATTCTCTATCGCTATGCCAAAGTCTCGGCAGGCCCCTTCCACGACTCTAGACTCAACCCCCTTGAGATGAACAGCAGCAGCGGTGGGTTTGAGACACAACACTCTTTCATTGGCACAGGAATTCTGGGACAGGACTCCACGGAGTGGTGCCATTCGGCTCGCAGACGCTGCGGCGTTCCCATCGAGGGCTTCTGTGGCGATTCGCTGTTCGGACATCTCCACCTCACCGGCCAGAGGCACTCCATCCAGCGTCCTGTCCACACACACCTCCACCTGCCCGCTCTCTCCTCCCACCGAACTTTTGGGAAGCAACACATAATTCGCCCTCGGGAGGATCTTACGGAACCCTGGAACGTCTGGAGAGGACGCAGCTGATTGGCTGCTCTGGGAAAAGGGTGGGAAACGTTAATAATCCAGCTAAAGCACATAAATCATTCATGTGTGTAGTACAGTCGGATTTAAACAGTGAATGATCACTCACAGGGTCCACACCATCTCTCTCCATACGTGCTCTCTCCAGATAATAACCTCGATCTGCCACGTTCAGCCTTTTCCAGCTGTCGCTGATGCATTTGTTGATCTCAGACTGCGGCAGCTCTGGGTTCTCCTGTTGCATGTTCTGACGCACGTCAAAGTAATAGAGCAGATACGCTGACCTGTGACAGAAATCTTGCATTACTACAGAGACCCAGCAATCATTTAATAGCGCATTTGAATAAAAACCATTTATTCAGTAGCATTTTACTTAACTATTGATATTGTTATTTTAACGGGTAACATTTCTTTGCAACATTAATGGAAAGAAATGGAAACAACTTGTATAAAGACTGGTAGACATACAGCATACCAATTTACGAGCTCCATGTAATTCCCTCATGAACCCCCAGGGGTTCATTCTAAAAAATAATTCACGTGGCTTAGTAAATATCACAAACATAAACAGTTATATTATCTTAATAAAATCTTTTCAAATCATTTAACTGATTTTTTCAGTGGGAATTTTTTATTATAAATCCAACAGTTAATTTCTCTCAAATGTACATATATTATTTAAGTTTATTTAATGAAAAACAAATTATATTTTTAATATACACTTAATATTTCTGGTACGTCAGTTCTGTATCAGACGGTTCACGTGTTAAGCTCTACCTGGGCTTCTTGGGTTTGTCCGAGACCCCTAAGCCATCTCTGCTCCTCCGTTTCTTCTTGGCTATAGGAAGTTCAAGCAGTGTGTAGCAGCTCTCCACCTCCATCTCTCCATAGATAGCCTCCATCTCTGAGAAGATCACAGAACAAAGATTCTCAAAACAAGTGTTTCTATCATTGCATTTATCAAGTGCAAAATGCAATATATTATTTACAATCAATACATAAAATGCTGATTATTTATGACAAAGCTGTTTATTTTTATGACAATTACATCCAACTAAATAATACTTACCCACATCCCCCATATTAAATGTATTATGTTTAAAACTGTTATGGGCCATCTTCAGCATAAGGCAATGTGCAACACTTTCATGATGTAAATACTTCAGATTTGTATCTTTGCTCTTTGGAATTACAGCAACGAAAAAAGCAACAAGAATGTGCGTAAATGTCATGAAGATAATGTGACAACGTAAATCGTGATTTTTCTTTGCTAAACGCTGCTTCATGTTTGTGTGTGATGTTGCATACAGCGACACATATCATAACATCACACATATCGACACAACCGATACATTCTTCACCCTAACCGTGACTAAACACAACATAATATAAACACACAACACACACTGATTAAGCGCGTGCATGTGTGCGTTTGGTGTCAGTTATTGTTGAGTTCTGATACTGACTGTTGCGGCCAATGAGCGCGTGTCTTATTGAACTCTTACCTGAAGGCTCACCGCGTGAGCTCGGTCCAGATCCAGCCGAACCTCTCAGCAGCCGTCACGTCGCAGGACCGGGATCAGGACCAGGACCAGGCCAAGGACACAGATCATGTCTCTCTTACTGTGTGTGTGTGTGTGTGTGTGTGTGTGTGTGGGGGAGAGAGAGGGAGTTGTAACGTGCGTTTCCTGAAGCATCGCGCGAGAAGATGGCGGATCAGATGAATGGACGGAGGCCCAATAAGAGTCATATCACAACTATTTCTCTATGCTTTTTAAATACAGTGGTTTTATGTGGAACTGTGTTATAGACGTTTTCACAGTTTTAGGATGTTCTTGGTTTTTGTTAACCGTTGTTATAATGTTCGTTAAGTGTATTATAAGTATTATAATAAAGCTGACTTTGACTTATTAGACACAGCGAGTTTTTCTTCTAGGGGGCGCTCGGTGGCCCGCAGCCACAAAGTCACATCCATATATTAAGACGTTAACATTACTTAGTACAATACAAATATTCTCGTTATTCATTTCATGAATTGTTGTTACATTAAATGAAAATGGAATACAATTGGTTTAAAAGATGTTCTGAATTTGTGTAATCGCTAACTGTAAATGTCCCAATAAGTCCAGCCATGAGAAAAGTAACGTTAAAACACCACTGCACTTTACTGCTGCATTGTCTTTCATTTTTTCTGGACCAAATATGATTGGAAACTACTATACAAGCAGAGCAATCGCCAACATTTCTTACAATTTATTTTGCATTTGTTACTACCACAGATTGCACACAATTACAAGATAATTTAAACAGTGTTTTTGAACAGTTATAATAAAAATATTAAACATAAACGCGTCACACACAGTCAGACTTCTTAATCGAGCGCAGATTGAATCGATCGTCATACATCGAGCGCAGATTGAATGGATCACTTCTGCAGTATGGCGGAGGACAAGGTGAGTTTTTCTGTTTGAAAATGAATCTCGATTTGTATTGAATAAACTCACTCGCATGAACAACACACGTGTGTTATGAATATTTGTGTTTCGTACTTTCAGTGTGATGTATTGAGCTGTATGAAGTTGTATTAGATTTCTTCTACAAAATCACTACAGTGTTCCTGAACTAATTTGATATAGATCTCACAGACAACATGAAACAAAATTTAAAGACTGCGCCAGTTAAATGAATACATTTTATTGATATCTTTATCAGTCGTGTCTAGGAATGATCTAGACAGCTAATATAACGCTAATGTAACGTTAGTCTTTTATCCAAATATTTTTTGAATGAATGTTTCTGCTTTAATATAATTTCTTTAGTTAAAAGTCAAAGTCAGCTTTATTGTCAATTTCTGCCACATGTTCAGTACATACAAATGGAGGATTGAAATTGCGTTACTCTCAGACGCCAGGTGCATACAGATAACATAGAATAAACATATATCAAAAAAATATATCAAATTACAGATAAATACAAATATATATATATATATATATATAAATAAACAAAACAACTTTACAAGCAAGGGATATGTAACCGAGATAAATGTGCAAACCAATGAAATAAACAGCAGTGCAGATGAAATAAACAGCAGTGCAGATGAAATAAACAGCAGTGCAGATGAAATAAACAACAGTGTAGATGAAATAAACAGCAGTGCAGATGAAATAAACAGCAGTGCAGATGAAATAAACAGCAGTGCAGATGAAATAAACAGCAGTGCAGATGAAATAAACAGCAGTGCAGATGAAATAAACAGCAGTGCAGATGAAATAAACAGCAGTGCAGATGAAATAAACAGCAGTGCAGATGAAATAAACAGCAGTGCAGATGAGATAAACAGCAGTGCAAATGTAATGTAGTGCAAAGCTTATCAGTCTGTTTTAAAGTGACAAGAGAGCAGGCTTGTTTAACTGACTTAGAGGTAGTTAGTTGAGGTGGCTCAGACCACTACTGAATAGGGGTTGAGCAGTCCAATGTTCCATAAAGTGACAAGTGCAGGTCAGTATATGATGTGGGAAGGGATGGATGGATGGGTTCAGGGTTCAGAGGTGCGTGTGGCAAGGGAGGGGAGGAAAGGCAGGGTCAGGAGGGAGTTTAGCTTCCTGACTGCCTGGTGGATGAAGCTCTCCTTCAGACTGAAGAAGCTGTGTGACGGGTGGGTGGGATCACCTGCAATGCAGAGGGCTTTGAGGGTGAGATGGGTATCAAAAATGTTTTGGAGGGAAGGGAGAGAGACACCAACGATCTTCTCAGCTGCTCTCACTATGCGTTGGAGGCTCTTGCGGCAGGACGCGTTGCAGGCGCCATACCACACAGGGATGCAGCTGGTCAGGATGCTCTCGAATCGATGGTGCCTCTGTAGAAGGTGCACATGATGGGGGTTGGGGCTCTGGCTCTTCTCAGTTTGCGGAGAAAGTAGACACGCTGTTGTGCTTTCTTGTTACACTTGTGCATCTCTTCTTTACCTGTCTCTTCTTTCTTCTTACACTTCTTTATTTCAGTATGTCTGTATTGTCTGTTCAAAAATATGTGTATACTTTAAAACTTCTGTGCAACAAAACTCTGTGGTCTCTTATGGTGTCAGTGGTTCTGTTTTAGGATCCGGTGACCCAGCTGAAGGATCTGGCACAGCTCAGAGATCAGTTGGAGGAGATCCAGAAGAAAGTGGAGAATGAAGTTCAGGCAGGAATCCCACAGGTTCGACAACAATAGTATTCATGCACTTATAACTGGCGATCTGTCAGGCATGGGAGTCGGGCTACAGCACCTCTCTCTCTTTCACACCACTGTTACTCAGAGTACACACATGATTTAGAAAATCTTGGCTTAAATATTTAATGAATCTGTGTTTTGTGTGTGAACGGTTACATGTTGAGGGGTGTTTTTCTGGACAGGGTTTAAGCCTAATCCCAGACTAACATAAATGTTAGAGATGTCTTTTTCGGAAACAACTTACTTACGCAGTAATTTTTACAATTATATAAGTGTGGTTGACTTGTCTTGAGATGCACACCGTAATGTTTTTCTCAGGGTGGATCATTACTAGCTTCTCCGTTCCTGAAAGGATTTCTGGCAGGGTATGTGGTTTCCAGACTGCGTTCTTCTGCCATTTTGGGAGTGGCTTTGGGAACCCTCACAGGAATCTATGCTGCTCAGAATTATCAGGTGCCCAATATTGAGGAGACCATACGAGACTTTCTGAGCTCTCTGAAGAAAAGACCCAGTAATTAACAGTGGACTTTATCAACACAACTCAGACTGAAAAGAAGAGCAGATGATTCTCTGTTGGTTGAGCTGCTGTGTGTGTGTGTGTGTGTGTGTGTGTGTGTGTGTGTGTGTGTTTTGAGTGTGACAGCCTGTTGCTTTGGACTCTTTCATTATTATGATTACAGGAATCAAACACACCTGATATAAAGCGTTTGTTTAAGGTCTACGTTCGCACCAGAGTTCTGGATTTTGCTGCCGTCTACACCGAGCGGGTGCTGAAAACTCAACGTCTGCCTCTAAGGCTCCAGAATCTCTTCTTGTATGTGTTTGGGGTGGCGATGAATCTGGCGTCTCATCTGTTCGGCGGCGGGGCTTTCTGGACGGATTCTCAGCTCTAGTTTGGCTCATTATTGCAGGACAGGTGACGAATGGTCTCCTCATGTCAGTCATCATGAAACACGGAATGGGAGTCACCAGACTCTTCGTCATCTCTTCTGCCATGCTGGTTAATGGTGTTCTCTCCTGGTGGCTTCTGGGAATACAGCTTACACCTTACTTTCTGTTTCCTGTGGTGCTGATTGGATAGGCGGTCTACCTCTATTACAGGTAGAGCCACACAATCTCAGAGCTACTGCAATCATCTGTTACTGCACAAATATTGAATTATTTTACATCTTTAAATTGTATATTTCATTTGGTTTCTTTAGCATGTGCCCACTAACATCTCTTCTGCCATTATTATGATAAAGTGCATCTTATTGAATTAATATCATGTCGTTGTTTTTTTTATGCATATGTTTTTATTTAATTAAACTATTTAGAAACAAATGAAATGGGACATGAAATATATTGAACAATCTAAGCAAATAAATTAGTCATTTTCTGAAATGTCTCGTGTAAGTCTTTGTTATGCAGATGCTTTGATCATATGTTGTTGTATTTCTTTAGTGTTGATGATGGTGTTCAGTGCTACAGTGGCCTTGCTGCTCTGTCAATGCTGAAGAGAGAGAAAGAGACAAAGAGATAGACTTTTGGTAGTTTGATTGAAATGTTAAAAAGGATTTAACATTGACAGGTGTAAACTGTCTTACTGTTTCTCAGCTGCTGAAGTTCTTCTTGCAGCTGCAGGTTTTTATTAGACAGGTGAACTGCATCCTGAATAGCATCTATGAGCAGAGTTCTGTACCTGCCCTCAGATGTCCTTTTCTGTTCCTCTAGAACCTCACGAAACGTCCTGAAGACCTGCAAGCAAACACACAGAAAGGAAACACAATTACTTTAAATCAGAATCGTGTACTCACAATACTGTCTACTGTGCATACTATCCAACTCAACTTTTCCAAGATAGAACTCCTTGTTATTACGGCCCACTCATCAATTGAACACCACTTCATTATTCAGCTTGGGTCCTCAACTATAACAGCCACAAAGTCTACAAGGAACCGGGGGTAATGTTTGAGGACTAGCGAAAATTCTCTTCTCACGTTGCAGAAACCACTCGAACATGCAGGTACATGGTTTACAATATCAGAAAAATTAGACCGTTCCTGTCGGATTATGCCTCTCAGCTTCTAGCCCAAGTTCTGGTCATATCAAGTCTGTACTACTGCAATTCTCTACAAGCCAGCCTTTCAACCAATACAGTCGAGCCCCTTTAAATGATCCAGAATGCAGCAGCACGTCTGGTGTTCAATCAGCCTCTAAGAACCCATGTAACACCCCTCCTGATTTCACTTCATTGGCTGCCAGTTGCCGCCCGCATCAAGTTCAAATTGCTGACACTGGCCTTCAGAACGGTAACGGCAATCTCACCATTTTACCTTAACTCACTGATCTACATCCCTTCCCGTCACCATCGGTCTGAACATGAGCGACGCCTTGTTGTTCCGTTACAAACAGGCACCAAATTGCTTGCAAAAAACCTTTTGGGTTCCTCTGTGGTGGAATGATCTACCAGCCTCCACCTGAACCGCAGCATCCTTCACAACCTTAAAAAACAACTCAAAACATTCCTGTTACGCATTTATCCAACTAACCAATAACTCTATGTTTTGTCTAATAATCAAAAAAACTGTCTTTCATGTTGTTTATTTTCTCCCTTGCTTACTTCAGCTTAATACTCCTATGGTTTTGTAAACTATTGGTACTGTTTAGCATGTTGACAAAATGTTTTATGCTCTCCTACTTGTAAGTCACTTTGGATAAAAGCGTCTGCCAAATGAGTAAATGTAATGTAATAATCCAAAGTTTCTTTATCCCTGGAATACTCTGAAAACACTTAGTCAAGAAACACAAATGTTCATTATACCACCAGATAGGGCTGCACATTCATGGGTAAAATGATAATCATTTTTCACAATTATTCTGTCAGTTTAGATCTTGTCTTTCATTTCACTTCAGCATTTTAATCTGCTGCCATTAAACTTCTTCAACACCGTATTTAAAAACAAACAATCATCTAACACACTGCCCCAAAAATTTACATTTTGAGACCTTCAGACTGAAACCTTGCGACTCCATTTTTTCTTGTTTTAAAATGAATCCTTACTATTGGTCACCCTTCATAATTGTCTGTTGCAAATAAAAAGTATTAAAATGTTTTTTTTTATTTCTTGTAAAGTGACAGTTTAAGAGATGCAAGCAAGCTTTCAGTCTGACTGATGATTTTTGTGCTTGCTTTTAAAACGATTATGTTCAATCCATTGTGGGAAGCATAAATCGTTATCACAATTAAAATACGATTAATCGTGAAGCCCTACCACCAGAGAATATACACAATGCTGAAATAAAGCTGCAATGGTTAAAGAATTCATTATGGCTGTTTAGTCTTTCAGTCAATTAAAACCTTCTGGCAAATATAACCCATTCGGCAAATAAAGAGTGCACTTCATTGTGTTGTTTGATACCTGTAAGCTCTCTTCTATGATTTTGTTCACTTCTTGTTGGTGTTGTATGTACTGAGTCTCCAAGTCTTTGTGTGCCTGCTGGTTCTCTCTGTGCAACGCCTCGATCTGAAGAACCAGAATGTGTCTCTCTTTGCGCAGATAAAACATCTCACCCTCCACATCTCCCGCCTGCAGCCAGAATCACATGTTCAGAACAGACTTGACTGAATCCTCAAACTAAAACACATTGAAGTTGACAAAGGAATTGTTTATTGTGATAATTATTATTATTTATATATAGAATTATTTTAAATGTCTTGCACCATATTGCAAGAGGCCTTTCTATATTAGGGACACAAAGTTTTATGAAAATGGTTATGTAAATCCTGACACTTATCCTGAAGTTGTCCTCTGTTAATAATTATTTATGAATCTGTTTCAGACTCAATGCTCATGTTCATACAGCACATTGATTGCATATTTTAATGTTTTGTGTCAGTCGGCCGTGCTGTATCCTGTTTCACCTGCTGCTCCTCTAGTTCTCGCTCCATCTTTATCAGTTCCTCCTCCATCACTTTCTCATGAGTCTCTCTCAGTCTCATTCTGCGCTCCAAGAGTTTCTCATGCTCCACCTGACACACATAGTGTATCATTTACTGTTTTATATTAGTGATTTAAATTCACCTGTATAAATGCAAATCATTTGTGATCATAAAGTTATCAGAAATTATACCGTTTGGATGCTAGAACTGGTTTTCAGCATCATCTGTGCAGAAATAATTTTGTCTGCTGATTGGGTACTTACTGTGCTAGTGCTACATTCTGATTGGTCTGATTCCTTATGAAGATGTTCTCTCTGCTGTCTGATGTGAGTCACCCGCTCCTGATTCTTCTGGACACCGACTTTCCCCTCTGACATCATCATCATTATCAAGTTAGACAGCTACAGCAATAACCAAAAGACAACTGTATCTAATCGTACACACACGCACACACGCACACATGTTGGCGTAATGATTTTTATACCGTACAAACTATATTCTATTCCCTAACCCTACACCTAAACCTAAAGGTAAACATTTTGGATTTTTAGAATTTCCAAAATTATCTTTGACACGAGTCCCCATGAGTTGGTGTGCATTTAGGTTTACATCCCCACCGGCATATAAAAATCAAAAACACACACGTTAAAGTAGTTTAGTTGAACACAAAGCTTTTCTGGATAACAGGTATACTAATATTTCTGATAAGTCATGTGATCATTAAACATGTGTCACATGTGAAATTGTAGATACTCACAGGTGCATCCATGTTTCTGGGTTAAGCAGGTCTTTAAACTGTAGAAAACAGACCACACACCTCTCTCTCTCTCTCTCTCTCTCTCTCTCTCTCTCTCTCTCTCTCTCTCTCTCTCTCTCTCTCTCTCACACACACACACACACACACACACACACACACACACACACACACACACACACACACACACACACACACACACACACACACACACTCCTGAAATATTCATAGCTCACTGCTCACTTTCATCTGTGTGTGTGATCATGAAAATGATCTGCCTTAAAACAGCATATCAAAGTCCTTCATCACGTGTGGGGACCAGGCCCATCTGGAGGTGATGGCCGAAAGGAAATCGATGTCTAAACTGCAGATTATCAGGGAGGGATAACACCTGACACCTATTACATTATATGCCTTTGGGGTTGTTTGAGGAGTTTGGAATTTGATCTCGCCTGGCTGCAACAGTTAATGTTACAAAGGATCATTCATGCCTACTGCAATAAGACTTTACAATGCATCCCATCATGTGCTATGAGAAGTTTAGTTTATTGTCAGTGGCTCATGTTTATGTCATACATGAACTAAAAATCTTCCTGGTATCTGTTGATTAAGTCATTACACAATTTGCTTAGAAATGTTCTAGAATTCTTTGTTTAATGATACCTGCTTTGACAAAGTTCATCTTAACATGTATTTCATTGATTGAACTCTGAGCAAAGCTTCATATATGCAGTTTTGTCACATTTATTTTTTTCATTGATTTGAAATTGATTCAGCTATGTGCGCACATTGTCTGAATATTCACACACACACGCACACGTTTGTTTTTGTATTCTAGTGAGGACATTCTATAGACTTCCATTGATTTTGTTTTTGTTTTTGATTTTGAACGAATTATAAGCCTTTTTATTTAGTGAAATGTCCCCACAAGTGGGATATAATGATAATTCACTGTATAACTGAGGACATTTGGCCCTCACTAATATAGCTAAACACACACACACACACACACACACACACACACACACACACACACACACACACACACACACACACACACACACACACACACACACACACACACACACACACACGTTAGAAAGAGCATGTTTTATTGCCTTATATTTACAGTCTCTCTGGTTCACAATCACTCTGATATTAACATTCTACAAACATGCCACAAGTTAAAACATGCAGAGTTGATATGATCGAAACAAAGGGTTAGACATCTCTTAGAAATATTATATATGCTTGAGTGTATTTTAAACACATGACAGAGATCTTGAGTAAAAAAGTTAGTTGTAGAAGTCTTCTGAACTAATATTAATGTCTTTATGGAGTAAAAATCATCGGGACAGAGCTGTAAGAAATAAACTGGGACTGAATGACTGCAGATTGTTCTCATCTTGACTTTATAGTAGAAAATCTCACATTGATGTTGTTGGAGAAAAAGGTTTCTTTACTCTGTAAAGAGAGAGAGATGTACATTAACACAGAAAGTCTACCAGAATCCCTTCATCATAAATTTGTGTCATGTGTGATTGTTACTGCATGTGTTTAATCTCACCGAGAACATCCACTGAGGTCAGCTCATCTGTACACATAAAACAGATGATGTGTTAGTATTTACATGATAACTAAATGAGCCATGATTTTCAAATGAAAGCATTATAACACACCTGTATCACAGGTGGGTCTTCCACGGATTCGAGTGCCCTTGATCTCATTGCCATCCTTGTCCACGCACCAGCAGAAACCGGTACTGTGCCAGCACTGCATGGGCCGAAAGTTACCCTCTTCGTCACACTGCGGCTGGTAGAATCCGGGTCTCACCTGCTTCATGAACGCCAACTGACATCTGGTCTCAAGCTCAACAGCTGCAGAGAGACATACAGGTGTCATGTGGACAACAGGTGTGTGTGTGTGTGTGTGTGTGTGTGTGTGTGTGTGTGTGTGTGTTTACATGTGTCTCACCTGCAGCAGGTGTGCTCTTCACATCAGTGTCTGACTCCAGTGCCATACTCTTCATGGGTAGATGCATTCGCTTTGGCATTAGTCGGGAAGATTCTGTAAGAATGTGCAGGTTTTATCAGAAATCTATAACCTCTATTTTTAGATTTATAGGCCTGTCAGAAATGTTAATCTGTGTAAATGAGAAGCAGCCATGATAACTGTTTGGGTTTGTTATGCAATGTAGCTTTAATTGAATTTTTGTATTTTAATAGCTTCAAAGAAGACTTGTCCAGAGTCAGAACTCTATGTTTTATACCACTCTCTACACTTCTCTCTTGTCATTGTTAGTTAGTAAATATTTTAAGATTTAGGTTAAAAGATATAAAAAGGAAAATATGCATATATAAAAAAAGGACTATTGTACAGAAAATGGGAGTAGAACATATAAGAGACATTGTACATGGTAGTATATTGTTGAATTTACATACTTATAGATGACATGTACACTTGCACTGAGCTACAGGAAAGCCAGTGAAAGAAATGAAAGAGCACTTTTCCGCCATCGTGCCTGAAATTTTTTAATCGTGTAGTGACATTGCCACTCTGGATTAGTCACACAAAAGTTTGTCAAGTCATTGCTCAATCTCTTGTGTTACCAAGGCAGCGAGTGACACGTTTGTGTTTCAATTAAAAAAAGTTCCGTTATCAGCCCCGCAGTGGCAAACGAAACCATATCCATATCGGCTGGCCCGGATTGGCACAGAGTGGAAAGGCTAAGCAACAAAAAACAGTTCAGCGTGACGGTGGAAAAGCGCTCGGTGTGTCTTGCACCTGATTTCTCAACCATCTTTTGCTTTCTTTATAGTAATTCTTTTTTTCTCTTACCATCAAAAACTCCACTGCCCTCTCTCTGGTTTAGGAAACTTGGCCGCAGTTTCTATGACACGAACCAAAAACAGACATTCATTGACACTGAACAGTAAGCAGATTTAGCTTGTATGTATCTGTGTAGACAGGCTGATGTCTGACCGTGAGGGGAACACGGGGCTGTTTCTGCTCGGAGGTCTCATCAGAGAAGTCCTTCAACAGGGACATGCTGTTCATGGGCAGACGCATCACCTTTGGAGCTCCAGCTGTCAATCAAAGACAAGCTGTCAATCTTTCACTTTCACATATTTTTCTTTTTCACGGGTTTGCCTCAGCAAATAAAGAAAGCAGAGAGAATGGTTTGTGTATTTGGCACGCAGATATTTGCCCGAACTCAGAGCTCTCCTCCATGCTGTAGAGAAAGAGCTGATGGTGAGGAGTCGGGGTGGAGGAGGGATACTATGAAGATGCAGAGTGAATGAACGTAAGGCGATTTAACTATTTATAGGACTTGCACTCGAGCTCATAGGACGGGTGATGTATTTTCTAATGACAAACCAGCTGTGTAGGTTATTTGCACGTGCTCCTCTAGAACTTTGTTTATAAAACATCATTTGAAGTTGATAACATTGTTATTTTTGGGACAAAATACACACAGTGTGCAGATGGTTTTTCACGATTGTTGATAAATGTGTTCAACATTGAGATTTAACGTGAAGTGAAAGAAAGTGAATGTAAAAACTGTGGTATCTGATGGTACCTGATGTTTTACGGGTGAGTTCATTCTTTAGTTGCTCTTGGCCATCTGTCAGTGCACTGATGTGCTGTTTTTGACCCCAGACAAAGTAAGCGGTCAGAGCCTGACCCGCCAGCAGCAGACAGGCCAGAACCGTGAGTCCGGCCACCTTCAGAGCCTTACCATTAGAGCTTCTGCAGGACGAGACAAAGGAACTAAAGTTTAATGCTAGTGTTTGTGGGTGTTAGCACTCTTTTTTTTTAATACATGTGTGAATATACTGAGGTTTTTGTTGCTTATTGCTAATTTAAACAAAACCTCCTGCTTTTCTCATTTGTGACCCTTGATCACAAAACCTTAAGTAGCATGAGAACATTTCTATTAATAGCCAAAAATACATTGTATGTATCAAAATTTTGGCCAAATTTGCAAAAAATAATTAGGATATTAAGTAAAGGTCATGTTCCAGGAAGATCATTTGTGCATTTTCTACCGTAAATATAAAAAAAACTTTATTTTTGTGAGTGGATTCCAGCAAAATGCCTGGAAACACCCTCAGATTCCAGAGTTTTAAATAGTTATATCTCGGCCAAATGTTGTCTTATGCTAACAAACCATATATCGATAGAAAAGTTATATTAGTTATTTTGCTTTCAGATGATGTAAAAATCTCAATTTCAAAAAATTGACCCTTAATAGTTTTATTTTGTTGTCCACCCACATTTGAGTATTTTGGACAATACTGTTTTAAACAAGTGTCTTATTCCTGTTGTTGCATAAAAAATGTACTGGAATTTGGCTTCCTAAACATTAATTTCAGTCTTTTATTAAAATCTTACTCAATATTAAAGATATCAACATTATATTTTACATAGCCTACGTGGAAAACAGCAAATCATAATCACAGGCAAATATACAAATAATAATAAAAAAACAGTGTTTGAATAATAACGAAAATATTTTTGTTTATTGTATTATTATAGAACGTAAGTATCTACCAACAACCAATCAGTAAAGGCAATGGCTGTGACGTCACTTGTAAACAGATAGAGTTTAATTTCCATTTTTCTGAAGTGGAACTTTTTGAGGTGAAACGAAATACTAAAATTAGTGGAATAATTCATTATAAACAACGATAGTTTAATGATATACACAATCCTGAAGCCTCACGTGTCGAAATACACAGAAACATGTCTTTGCTTGCAACAGAGAAAAAGTTCAAGGGAGCGTGAAAAATAATATTTTATAATTACATTTATGCACTAATGTTATTTAAGCATATTCTTCTCAATAATAAAGAAATAAAGAATAACAATTGAATATAATAATTTTGAAAGTGTAATTATAACATAAATATAATTGATGGCTAATAATGAATAGGCATATTTTACCGTCTGGTGCCGTGGACTGTCTCCTCGCTGGGCACCCGCTGAAGAAGCGCCTGATTGTGTTGATCTTCCATCAGGTGCGTGTTTGTTTGGGTTTCTCTGTGCTGCTTGACTCACAATAAAATCAAAAGTGTGTCTGCAGGGTTTTAAACAGACCTATAACCTGCTTTTCAGGATCCTTCTGGTCCTGTGCGGAAAGTCCCTTCATCTTTATTTCTGAACTGCGATTGGCTGATGTGAAGAGCGTCATTAGTTGATGGAGAGACTAAAACTTCCACGATTAAAGTTAAAACATTTCGTTTATTACATATGACATTGTTTGATCAATAAATGACTAAATCTCAATGCACATAAAGGTAAATGAGTTTACCATTATCCTTGTTTTATAGGACGTGAAATGATAGGCCTATGGGTAAAACTTTATCACACACACACACACACACACACACACACACACACACACACACACACACACACACACACACACACACACACACACACACACACACACACACACACACTATAAAAAATTATAAATATAAATATACTATTAAAATATAAATACACCTACTGTATATGTAAAGACAAAGGACACATAACCCTAACTGACTAAAAAGTTTTTTATTGATTTTAAAAGGTCTTCATCTGAATGTCTGAAGGTTTTTAAAACATGAGTAAGTGACCCTAACATTTAAAAGGTAGTACATATTATTATACATTGCAATATATTTTAAGTATATGTGTTAAAATATATTTTATTGTACATGCAAGATCTGTTGAACATTCAAGATCTAATTCAAAGTCTAGCTAGATACACATGACTCACATTTTTTATTTCTCTGATTGGTCACTGAAAATCTTAATGTAGACCTACAATATTCGTTGGAAACATTCTTTGACTCCCCCCACCAAAAAATAAAAAATACAGAATTGATAAATAAAAACCAATTAAAATCTGCTGTGAGACAATCATTTCCAGATCTTAAAATACTGACTGATCTTTACAGGAGGGGACTAACCCTTACACCTGTTTCATATTGTTAGGTGAAGCTATAAGAAAAAACAAATAAAGAAATAACAGTATGAGAAAAAAACCCGTTCTAAAGGCAGTCAAATAACTTGAAACAATGATTTTTAGCAGTTTCTTTTATTCAAAGCAATTTACAAATGAGGAAAATCACAAGCATTTTATTATTCAAGAACTACAATTTCATACTATTAAGAGTCAAGAGTAACGCAGAACAGCAGAGATGCTGGAACAGATGCATTTTAATTATAATCAACAGAGAAAAATGAAAAATGACCTTTAGTCATGTGTGATGTTGAAGACAAATTTTCTCTTAATCTGCCTACAGATGCTGGAATCACTTGAACATTTCCTCTTTGGTAGCCTACTTCTTCATCTCTGTTTAATGTCATCGGTAGGGCTGTCAGAATTATTAAATAATCGTCTCAATGCAATCATTTGACGTCATCACAGTTATTTCAGATAACCGCAATTATTGGGAATCCTTAGAAAACAAGGCTGATCTGCAGTATCTGCTGTATTTAACATCCACTGTCCTTCATTTTCACTTACTGTTACATTCAAATCACATTTCTCCATTATTTGAGTTGTACTAGCTTTATATTTTTTGTTGATTTGTTTTGTTTCCAGATTTGCTGCATATACATAGCAAGACCCTCATATCTAGTTTTAGTGCTCAAGACTCAAGTCTTCTCTGTAAAGGTCACTCTACAGTAAATAAGATTTACAAAATTTTCACATTTCTGAAGTATCCTATATATTTTCTTCATTGAAGAAATTAATTGTTATTAATAGTTATATTGTCTTAAAACAGACAATTAATCGTGAGCCAAATTTCATAATCGTGACAGCGTTACATCGGTTTCTATGAATCTAACCCTAACCAGATCAAGAGCAGAAGTTTCATATAGAACAAATACAATGTGCACAAGATCCTTAAATCTAAACAGAACCAACATTCATAGTGCTCAATAAATTATACAGGCTACTTGTGACCACATGCTTATAAGAAAATTAACAAGTAAATTATGAATTCATGAAATTATTGCATTAATGGGTGTCATGAACTGCTCCGATATGCAAAGGGCAAGGATCTAAATGGTTTGAAAAACAAGAAACAATCCAAGGTGAAAACACGAATAATCCAACACCGCTCAGAAATGCAGTATGACAACAAACAAGACTTAGCAATGAGTGACTGAGTGAACCAGGTATATATAGACAGAAGTGCAACAGTCCAGCAATGGATTATGGGAAGTGTAGTGCAATGTGTAAAGTCCAGGTGTAGTGGAGAGTGACCTCTAGTGGAGCAAGCGGGCACTCTAGCTGGTGATTGTGACAATGGGAAACTTGATAGATAATCATTATAAGACTATCATAATATTCTAATAGCTAATTGCAGTTTTGTAGTGACAACTTTAGGCTAAATAAACCAAAAATTAATAAAAAGGTAGATGATCGATTTAATATTATCTTACAATTTTTTTTAATTGCATAGACATCACTTAGAAGTGATACTTGAGGCACACTCAGTGAAACCATTCAGCCATTTACCAAATCTTTAGATCAAGTGTGCAAAACTGAAAACACATTATGTGATTTTAACTTTTTGCAAAACTCTAAACACAGGTCTTTACATTAGACACAACATTTAAAAACAACAGCACTACCTGTTAACCAGTTATCTAAATAATGTAAAAGTCTAGAATTATTCCTATATGCATAACAATAGTCAAGTTACACACTTAGCATCACTTGCTAATACAAAAGTTTATATGGTACCATGCAAAAACATACATAAAACTAACATCACAGATGTCAGGCAAACAGGTACAACAAACTGAGACATCTCAGTCAAACAAGAGCGAGAGAGACGGCAGGCCGGGGACACATGGTGCCATCTTGAAATGTGTAGATTTGTTGAAATGTTTGTAAATGTTATTTTATCATTTTTATGCTTTTCTATCAGTGTATTTGACCAAAATTGGGTTGTGTATATTGATTCCAGGCTAATTGTGTAGGCAGGTTAAAACCACTTTCATGTCTTGCGTAAAGACTGACTTTGTACTATATCAGCTTTATATTTTCAACAGTTGCTTATGTAGTCATATTAATGGAGACTCTTTTAATTGGAGAAACTGCTACAGTTGTCATATTTTTGAAAATCTGTAACAGTTTTCAATACACTAGACTATATGATAATTAATTGACTACATGATAATTAATTTGCTTTAGAAGATAAAGATCTGCTGTGACAGTGGTAAAGATTTAAAATGTTAGGCCCACAATTGTATGTCCAATATGTCTTATAATATATTCTTTTTAAATTCATGTATTAGAATATATAAATTATCTATTTTTAGTTAGACTTTTTCACTATGTTTCCAAATGTTAAATGAGGTGTAAAAGGCCTAACTTCAAATAACAATAACAAATTGTAACTTGGAGAAATGCCTTTCAATACTGTAAAGGCGGCTGATATTTTTGAAGTAATACAGATAGTATGAAAACATTAGGTGTTAGGCCATCTAAGTTAACTGACCTTAGGTGTTAGACATTTTGTCTCTGTATCACTGTTTTTAAGGTGAGTGTAGAATTGAATCGCTCTTTTTTTTGTATTTTAATTATTAAATACATAATAACTCTGTCTTTACTCTGTCACATTATTTAATAAGTCTGAATCTTAGTTTAAACAAAGTCATAAGTTAAGGGGTTGCCACTCTTTGGGTTTATTAACCTTAGGCTTTGGTTGGATTAGAGGGTTTTTAAGGTGCTGATTTATGACCAAGAGTAGTGTTTTAACAGTATTAGGCATCCTGAGTTTACTGCCATCCGATGGATTAGAGGAGCTTTAAGGCCCTGGCTTCTGACACAGACCAGTGTTTCAACGGTGTTAGGCATTCTGAGTTCACTGCCATCAGGTGGATCAGAGGCACTTTAAGGCCTTGGCTATTGACAAAGACCCGTGTTTTAACTGTATAGACATTCTGAGTTTACTGCCATAGATGGATTAGAGGCGCTTTGAGGCCCCGACTTCCGTCAAAGACTAGAATTTTAATGATGTTAGATATTCTGAGTTTACTGCCATTAGGTGTTAGGCCTTCTAAGTTAACTGACCTTAGGTGTTAGACATTTTGGGTTTACTGGCTTTAGATAAGGGGACCCTTGATGTCTAGTCCCTCATGTGTATATCTGAGGGAAATATTTGAGACACATCTTCAGTAGTAGTTTACCCCAAACTCCTCGGGTGTTTCGGCCTTGAACTGCTACCGGTTCTTGGCTTGCTTGCATCTCCTCATTCACTGTACTAGCTTAGACCTTGGTGGTTTGTTTTCCGAAAACTTACCATCTTGTCAGTTTGTTGCCGAAAAGTAGACTAGTCTTTAAGGGGACTTATTTTGGTTTTCTGTTTATCTGCTCACTGGTATCCCGAGATCCTTGGATCTCAGCTTATAGCTTTTGATCAAAACATCCCACCTGCTGGAACCAACCTACAAGTGATGCTCAATCATGATCTCGATTTTTGTTTCAAAGCATTGCTTGTTGCTGTAGCTAATATCATTCCCTTAATTAATAAAATGTGGACTTTACACCTTGGTGGTATATCTTTTTTTGGGAGCTCACCATCTTGCCAGTTTTCTGTTCACTGGCTTCCCGGATCTCAGCTTATGATCAAGATATCTGATCTGCTGGAGCCAACCTTGGATTTTTTTCATCCAATCTGGTCTTCTAAGAATAATCGCAACCCAAACAGACATCTTTCCCTTCCAGGAATCACCGGAGAGTGCAATTATTTCTGCTGTTTCTTGGCTTGCTTGCATCTCCTCATTCACTGTACTAGCGTACACCTTGGTGGTTTGTTTTCCGAAAACTTACCATCTTGTCAGTTTGTTGCCGAAAAGTAGACTAGTCTTAAAGGGGGACCTGTTCTGGTTTTTTGTTTATTTGCTTACTGGTTTCCTGGGTCTCGTAAGGGACTTCAGGTTCGTGGAAGTTTTATTGGCATGAAAAAAATAAATCTTACGTTGCCAAAGCACAGGAAGGTTAAATATAAACATTCTTTACAATCTAGGTTAAAATAGAAATGAAATAAAAGTATATAAGAATCTCTCTATATATATCAATACAAGTAGAAAAAGAGCAAAGTATTGATTAAAGTTCTCAGTGAGAGTGACAGGATCCTGCCATATAGTGTCAGTTTGTGTGTGTTGTACAGTGTTTTGTTGCGTTGTGCTGGTCGTTCTCTTGTCATGAGACAGGATTTGACATATCTTGCAGCCAGAGTTGAGTTTTCTCCCAGTATGTATGAAATCTTGTCCTTTTGTTGAAACTGGCTGAAGTCTTTGTGGAAGTTTGCAAACTGGGGGAAGAATGTTTCTCTGATGTGTGTGTGTAGTTTGGACATGAGGTTAAAAAGTGCAGCTCTGTTTCCACTTGATTCTGTGTGCAGTGTGGACACAGTCGCTCTTCTCTTGGTGTCCATGTCTGTCTGTGTCTGCCCGTCTCTACAGTGAGCTTGTGATCACTGAGTCTGTACATGGTCAACACTTTTCTTTGTTTAGGGTCTGATACGGTTTTGAGGTATTCTGCCAGTTTATATTCTCTGTTTAATGACAGATAGCATTCCAGTTTGCTTTGCTGAGCTGTTGCTTCCGTCCAGCGTGTGAGATATTTTTCTTTTTGTGTTTTTATGATTTGGTTTAGTCGGGCTGGGGTTTGGCATGTTTTGGGTTGTAGAGTTAGTTCTGATATGAGTTGGATGAGTGGGCTTCTCTCTGGGTTCAGCTCTTGATGGCTTAAGGCTTTATGATGGAGTGTCTCTGTATCACTGTTTTTAAGGTGAGTGTAGAATTGAATCGCTCTTTTTTGTATTTTAATTATTAGAGGGTATAGTCCTAGTTCATCCGTACAGTGTGATTGGTTCTATAATTGATTGGATTATTTTTAGCCAGATTCCTGCTGGGATGTCAATTTTTATATTCTTTTTGATTGCGTAAAAAGCTCTTCGTGCCTTGTCTCTCAGGTCGTTCACAGCCTTGTTTAAGTTCCCAGTGTTACTTATGTTTATACCGAGATATGTGTAGTTCTGGATGTGTTCTAAGGGCATTTTGTTTAGTTTGAAATTGTGATGTTGGGTTTGACGACTGGGCCTTTTTTGGAATGTCATGATTTTGGTCTTTTTAAGGTTAACTGATAGGGCCCATGTTTGACAGAAAGTGTGCAGGATGTCTAGATGTTGCTGTAGGCCCTCTTTACTCTGTCACATTATTTAATAAGCCTGAATCTTAGTTTAAACAAAGTCATAAGTTAAGGGGTTGCCACTCTTTGGGTTTATTAACCTTAGGCTTTGGTTGGATTAGAGGGTTTTTAAGGTCCTGATTTATGACCAAGAGTAGTGTTTTAACAGTATTAGGCATCCTGAGTTTACTGCCATCCGATGGATTAGAGGAGCTTTAAGGCCCTGGCTTCTGACACAGACCAGTGTTTCAACGGTGTTAGGCATTCTGAGTTCACTGCCATCAGGTGGATCAGAGGCACTTTAAGGCCTTGGCTAATGACAAAGAGCCGTGTTTTAACTGTATAGACATTCTGAGTTTACTGCCATAGATGGATTAGAGGCGCTTTGAGGCCCCGACTACCGTCAAAGACTAGAATTTTAATGACGTTAGATATTCTGAGTTTACTGCCATTAGGTGTTAGGCCTTCTAAGTGAACTGACCTTAGGCGTTAGGCTTCCTGCGTTTACTGACCTTAGGTGTTAGACATTTTGGGTTTACTGACTTTAGGTGTTAGATTTGGCTTTAGATAGGGGGACCCTTGATGCCTAGTCCCCCGTGTGTATATCTGAGGGAAATATTTGAGACACATCTTCAGCAGTAGTTTACCCCAAACTCCTCGGGTGTTTCGGCCTTGAACTGCTACCGGTTCTTGGCTTGCTTGCATCTCCTCATTCACTGTACTAGCTTAGACCTTGGTGGTTTGTTTTCCGAAAACTTACCATCTTGTCAGTTTGTTGCCGAAAAGTAGACTAGTCTTTAAGGGGACTTATTTTGGTTTTCTGTTTATCTGCTCACTGGTATCCCGAGATTCTTGGATCTCAGCTTATAGCTTTTGATCAAAACATCCCACCTGCTGGAACCAACCTACAAGTGATGCTCAATCATGATCTCGATTTTTGTTTCAAAGCATTGCTTGTTGCTGTAGCTAATAGCATTATCCCTTAATAAATGAAGTGTGGACATTACACCTTGGTGGTATATCTTTTTTTGGGAGCTCACCATCTTGCCAGTTTCCTGTTCACTGGCTTCCCGGGTCTCGTGAGGGACTCAAAGGGATCTCAGCTTATGATCAAGATATCTGATCTGCTGGAGCCAACCTTGGATTTTTTTCATCCTATCTGGTCTTCTAAGAATAATCGCAACCCAAACAGACATCTTTCCCTTCCAGGAATCACCGGAGGGTGCAATTATTTCTGCTGTTTCTTGGCTTGCTTGCATCTCCTCATTCACTGTACTAGCTTACACCTTGGTGGTTTGTTTTCCGAAAACTTACCATCTTGTCAGTTTGTTGCCGAAAAGTAGACTAGTCTTAAAGGGGGACCTGTTCTGGTTTTTTGTTTATTTGCTTACTGGTTTCCTGGGTCTCGTAAGGGACTTCAGGTTCGTGGAAGTTTTATTGGCATGAAAAAAATAAATCTTACGTTGCCAAAGCACAGGAAGGTTAAATATAAACATTCTTTACAATCTAGGTTAAGATAGAAATGAAAGAAAAGTATATAAGAATCTCTCTATATATATCAATACAAGTAGAAAAAGAGCAAAGTATTGATTAAAGTTCTCAGTGAGAGTGACAGGATCCTGCCATATAGTGTCAGTTTGTGTGTGTTGTACAGTGTTTTGTTGTGTTGTGCTGGTCGTTCTCTTGTCATGAGACAGGATTTGACATATCTTGCAGCCAGGGTTGAGTTTTCTCCCAGTATGTATGAAATCTTGTCCTTTTGTTGAAACTGGCTGAAGTCTTTGTGGAAGTTTGCAAACTGGGGGAAGAATGTTTCTCTGATGTGTGTGTGTAGTTTGGACATGAGGTTAAAAAGTGCAGCTCTGTTTCCACTTGATTCTGTGTGCAGTGTGGACACAGTCGCTCTTCTCTTGGTGTCCATGTCTGTCTGTGTCTGCCCGTCTCTACAGTGAGCTTGTGATCACTGAGTCTGTACATGGTCAACACTTTTCTTTGTTTAGGGTCTGATACGGTTTTGAGGTATTCTGCCAGTTTATATTCTCTGTTTAATGACAGATAGCATTCCAGTTTGCTTTGCTGAGCTGTTGCTTCCGTCCAGTGTGTGAGATATTTTTCTTTTTGTGTTTTTATGATTTGGTTTAGTCGGGCTGGGGTTTGGCATGTTTTGGGTTGTAGAGTTAGTTCTGATATGAGTTGGATGAGTGGGCTTCTCTCTGGGTTCAGCTCTTGATGGCTTAAGGCTTTATGATGGAGTGTCTCTGTATCACTGTTTTTAAGGTGAGTGTAGAATTGAATCGCTCTTTTTTGTATTTTAATTATTAGAGGGTATAGTCCTAGTTCATCCGTACAGTGTGATTGGTTCTATAACTGATTGGATTATTTTTAGCCAGATTCCTGCTGGGATGTCAATTTTTATATTCTTTTTGATTGCGTAAAAAGCTCTTCGTGCCTTGTCTCTCAGGTCGTTCACAGCCTTGTTTAAGTTCCCAGTGTTACTTATGTTTATACCGAGATATGTGTAGTTCTGGATGTGTTCTAAGGGCATTTTGTTTAGTTTGAAATTGTGATGTTGGGTTTGACGACTGGGCCTTTTTTGGAATGTCATGATTTTGGTCTTTTTAAGGTTAACTGATAGGGCCCATGTTTGACAGAAAGTGTGCAGGATGTCTAGATGTTGCTGTAGGCCCTCTTTACTCTGTCACATTATTTAATAAGCCTGAATCTTAGTTTAAACAAAGTCATAAGTTAAGGGGTTGCCACTCTTTGGGTTTATTAACCTTAGGCTTTGGTTGGATTAGAGGGTTTTTAAGGTCCTGATTTATGACCAAGAGTAGTGTTTTAACAGTATTAGGCATCCTGAGTTTACTGCCATCCGATGGATTAGAGGAGCTTTAAGGCCCTGGCTTCTGACACAGACCAGTGTTTCAACGGTGTTAGGCATTCTGAGTTCACTGCCATCAGGTGGATCAGAGGCACTTTAAGGCCTTGGCTAATGACAAAGAGCCGTGTTTTAACTGTATAGACATTCTGAGTTTACTGCCATAGATGGATTAGAGGCGCTTTGAGGCCCCGACTACCGTCAAAGACTAGAATTTTAATGACGTTAGATATTCTGAGTTTACTGCCATTAGGTGTTAGGCCTTCTAAGTGAACTGACCTTAGGCGTTAGGCTTCCTGCGTTTACTGACCTTAGGTGTTAGACATTTTGGGTTTACTGACTTTAGGTGTTAGATTTGGCTTTAGATAGGGGGACCCTTGATGCCTAGTCCCCCGTGTGTATATCTGAGGGAAATATTTGAGACACATCTTCAGCAGTAGTTTACCCCAAACTCCTCGGGTGTTTCGGCCTTGAACTGCTACCGGTTCTTGGCTTGCTTGCATCTCCTCATTCACTGTACTAGCTTAGACCTTGGTGGTTTGTTTTCCGAAAACTTACCATCTTGTCAGTTTGTTGCCGAAAAGTAGACTAGTCTTTAAGGGGACTTATTTTGGTTTTCTGTTTATCTGCTCACTGGTATCCCGAGATCCTTGGATCTCAGCTTATAGCTTTTGATCAAAACATCCCACCTGCTGGAACCAACCTACAAGTGATGCTCAATCATGATCTCGATTGTTGTTTCAAAGCATTGCTTGTTGCTGCAGCTAATAGCATTCCCTTAATTAATGAAATGTGGACATTACACCTTGGTGGTATATCTTTTTTTGGGAGCTCACCATCTTGCCAGTTTTCTGTTCACTGGCTTCCCGGGTCTCGTGAGGGACTCAAAGGGATCTCAGCTTATGATCAAGATATCTGATCTGCTGGAGCCAACCTTGGATTTTTTTCATCCAATCTGGTCTTCTAAGAATAATCGCAACCCAAACAGACATCGTTCCCTTCCAGGAATCACCGGAGGGTGCAATTATTTCTGCTGCTTCTTGGCTTGCTTGCATCTCCTCATTCACTGTACTAGCGTACACCTTGGTGGTTTGTTTTCCGAAAACTTACCATCTTGTCAGTTTGTTGCCGAAAAGTAGACTAGTCTTAAAGGGGGACCTGTTCTGGTTTTTTGTTTATTTGCTTACTGGTTTCCTGGGTCTCGTAAGGGACTTCAGGTTCGTGGAAGTTTTATTGGCATGAAAAAAATAAATCTTACGTTGCCAAAGCACAGGAAGGTTAAATATAAACATTCTTTACAATCTAGGTTAAGATAGAAATGAAATAAAAGTATATAAGAATCTCTCTATATATATCAATACAAGTAGAAAAAGAGCAAAGTATTGATTAAAGTTCTCAGTGAGAGTGACAGGATCCTGCCATATAGTGTCAGTTTGTGTGTGTTGTACAGTGTTTTGTTGTGTTGTGCTGGTCGTTCTCTTGTCATGAGACAGGATTTGACATATCTTGCAGCCAGGGTTGAGTTTTCTCCCAGTATGTATGAAATCTTGTCCTTTTGTTGAAACTGGCTGAAGTCTTTGTGGAAGTTTGCAAACTGGGGGAAGAATGTTTCTCTGATGTGTGTGTGTAGTTTGGACATGAGGTTAAAAAGTGCAGCTCTGTTTCCACTTGATTCTGTGTGCAGTGTGGACACAGTCGCTCTTCTCTTGGTGTCCATGTCTGTCTGTGTCTGCCCGTCTCTACAGTGAGCTTGTGATCACTGAGTCTGTACATGGTCAACACTTTTCTTTGTTTAGGGTCTGATACGGTTTTGAGGTATTCTGCCAGTTTATATTCTCTGTTTAATGACAGATAGCATTCCAGTTTGCTTTGCTGAGCTGTTGCTTCCGTCCAGTGTGTGAGATATTTTTCTTTTTGTGTTTTTATGATTTGGTTTAGTCGGGCTGGGGTTTGGCATGTTTTGGGTTGTAGAGTTAGTTCTGATATGAGTTGGATGAGTGGGCTTCTCTCTGGGTTCAGCTCTTGATGGCTTAAGGCTTTATGATGGAGTGTCTCTGTATCACTGTTTTTAAGGTGAGTGTAGAATTGAATCGCTCTTTTTTGTATTTTAATTATTAGAGGGTATAGTCCTAGTTCATCCGTACAGTGTGATTGGTTCTATAACTGATTGGATTATTTTTAGCCAGATTCCTGCTGGGATGTCAATTTTTATATTCTTTTTGATTGCGTAAAAAGCTCTTCGTGCCTTGTCTCTCAGGTCGTTCACAGCCTTGTTTAAGTTCCCAGTGTTACTTATGTTTATACCGAGATATGTGTAGTTCTGGATGTGTTCTAAGGGCATTTTGTTTAGTTTGAAATTGTGATGTTGGGTTTGACGACTGGGCCTTTTTTGGAATGTCATGATTTTGGTCTTTTTAAGGTTAACTGATAGGGCCCATGTTTGACAGAAAGTGTGCAGGATGTCTAGATGTTGCTGTAGGCCCTCTTTACTCTGTCACATTATTTAATAAGCCTGAATCTTAGTTTAAACAAAGTCATAAGTTAAGGGGTTGCCACTCTTTGGGTTTATTAACCTTAGGCTTTGGTTGGATTAGAGGGTTTTTAAGGTCCTGATTTATGACCAAGAGTAGTGTTTTAACAGTATTAGGCATCCTGAGTTTACTGCCATCCGATGGATTAGAGGAGCTTTAAGGCCCTGGCTTCTGACACAGACCAGTGTTTCAACGGTGTTAGGCATTCTGAGTTCACTGCCATCAGGTGGATCAGAGGCACTTTAAGGCCTTGGCTAATGACAAAGAGCCGTGTTTTAACTGTATAGACATTCTGAGTTTACTGCCATAGATGGATTAGAGGCGCTTTGAGGCCCCGACTACCGTCAAAGACTAGAATTTTAATGACGTTAGATATTCTGAGTTTACTGCCATTAGGTGTTAGGCCTTCTAAGTGAACTGACCTTAGGCGTTAGGCTTCCTGCGTTTACTGACCTTAGGTGTTAGACATTTTGGGTTTACTGACTTTAGGTGTTAGATTTGGCTTTAGATAGGGGGACCCTTGATGCCTAGTCCCCCGTGTGTATATCTGAGGGAAATATTTGAGACACATCTTCAGCAGTAGTTTACCCCAAACTCCTCGGGTGTTTCGGCCTTGAACTGCTACCGGTTCTTGGCTTGCTTGCATCTCCTCATTCACTGTACTAGCTTAGACCTTGGTGGTTTGTTTTCCGAAAACTTACCATCTTGTCAGTTTGTTGCCGAAAAGTAGACTAGTCTTTAAGGGGACTTATTTTGGTTTTCTGTTTATCTGCTCACTGGTATCCCGAGATCCTTGGATCTCAGCTTATAGCTTTTGATCAAAACATCCCACCTGCTGGAACCAACCTACAAGTGATGCTCAATCATGATCTCGATTGTTGTTTCAAAGCATTGCTTGTTGCTGCAGCTAATAGCATTCCCTTAATTAATGAAATGTGGACATTACACCTTGGTGGTATATCTTTTTTTGGGAGCTCACCATCTTGCCAGTTTTCTGTTCACTGGCTTCCCGGGTCTCGTGAGGGACTCAAAGGGATCTCAGCTTATGATCAAGATATCTGATCTGCTGGAGCCAACCTTGGATTTTTTTCATCCAATCTGGTCTTCTAAGAATAATCGCAACCCAAACAGACATCGTTCCCTTCCAGGAATCACCGGAGGGTGCAATTATTTCTGCTGTTCTTGGCTTGCTTGCATCTCCTCATTCACTGTACTAGCGTACACCTTGGTGGTTTGTTTTCCGAAAACTTACCATCTTGTCAGTTTGTTGCCGAAAAGTAGACTAGTCTTAAAGGGGGACCTGTTCTGGTTTTTTGTTTATTTGCTTACTGGTTTCCTGGGTCTCGTAAGGGACTTCAGGTTCGTGGAAGTTTTATTGGCATGAAAAAAATAAATCTTACGTTGCCAAAGCACAGGAAGGTTAAATATAAACATTCTTTACAATCTAGGTTAAGATAGAAATGAAATAAAAGTATATAAGAATCTCTCTATATATATCAATACAAGTAGAAAAAGAGCAAAGTATTGATTAAAGTTCTCAGTGAGAGTGACAGGATCCTGCCATATAGTGTCAGTTTGTGTGTGTTGTACAGTGTTTTGTTGTGTTGTGCTGGTCGTTCTCTTGTCATGAGACAGGATTTGACATATCTTGCAGCCAGGGTTGAGTTTTCTCCCAGTATGTATGAAATCTTGTCCTTTTGTTGAAACTGGCTGAAGTCTTTGTGGAAGTTTGCAAACTGGGGGAAGAATGTTTCTCTGATGTGTGTGTGTAGTTTGGACATGAGGTTAAAAAGTGCAGCTCTGTTTCCACTTGATTCTGTGTGCAGTGTGGACACAGTCGCTCTTCTCTTGGTGTCCATGTCTGTCTGTGTCTGCCCGTCTCTACAGTGAGCTTGTGATCACTGAGTCTGTACATGGTCAACACTTTTCTTTGTTTAGGGTCTGATACGGTTTTGAGGTATTCTGCCAGTTTATATTCTCTGTTTAATGACAGATAGCATTCCAGTTTGCTTTGCTGAGCTGTTGCTTCCGTCCAGTGTGTGAGATATTTTTCTTTTTGTGTTTTTATGATTTGGTTTAGTCGGGCTGGGGTTTGGCATGTTTTGGGTTGTAGAGTTAGTTCTGATATGAGTTGGATGAGTGGGCTTCTCTCTGGGTTCAGCTCTTGATGGCTTAAGGCTTTATGATGGAGTGTCTCTGTATCACTGTTTTTAAGGTGAGTGTAGAATTGAATCGCTCTTTTTTGTATTTTAATTATTAGAGGGTATAGTCCTAGTTCATCCGTACAGTGTGATTGGTTCTATAACTGATTGGATTATTTTTAGCCAGATTCCTGCTGGGATGTCAATTTTTATATTCTTTTTGATTGCGTAAAAAGCTCTTCGTGCCTTGTCTCTCAGGTCGTTCACAGCCTTGTTTAAGTTCCCAGTGTTACTTATGTTTATACCGAGATATGTGTAGTTCTGGATGTGTTCTAAGGGCATTTTGTTTAGTTTGAAATTGTGATGTTGGGTTTGACGACTGGGCCTTTTTTGGAATGTCATGATTTTGGTCTTTTTAAGGTTAACTGATAGGGCCCATGTTTGACAGAAAGTGTGCAGGATGTCTAGATGTTGCTGTAGGCCCTCTTTACTCTGTCACATTATTTAATAAGCCTGAATCTTAGTTTAAACAAAGTCATAAGTTAAGGGGTTGCCACTCTTTGGGTTTATTAACCTTAGGCTTTGGTTGGATTAGAGGGTTTTTAAGGTCCTGATTTATGACCAAGAGTAGTGTTTTAACAGTATTAGGCATCCTGAGTTTACTGCCATCCGATGGATTAGAGGAGCTTTAAGGCCCTGGCTTCTGACACAGACCAGTGTTTCAACGGTGTTAGGCATTCTGAGTTCACTGCCATCAGGTGGATCAGAGGCACTTTAAGGCCTTGGCTAATGACAAAGAGCCGTGTTTTAACTGTATAGACATTCTGAGTTTACTGCCATAGATGGATTAGAGGCGCTTTGAGGCCCCGACTACCGTCAAAGACTAGAATTTTAATGACGTTAGATATTCTGAGTTTACTGCCATTAGGTGTTAGGCCTTCTAAGTGAACTGACCTTAGGCGTTAGGCTTCCTGCGTTTACTGACCTTAGGTGTTAGACATTTTGGGTTTACTGACTTTAGGTGTTAGATTTGGCTTTAGATAGGGGGACCCTTGATGCCTAGTCCCCCGTGTGTATATCTGAGGGAAATATTTGAGACACATCTTCAGCAGTAGTTTACCCCAAACTCCTCGGGTGTTTCGGCCTTGAACTGCTACCGGTTCTTGGCTTGCTTGCATCTCCTCATTCACTGTACTAGCTTAGACCTTGGTGGTTTGTTTTCCGAAAACTTACCATCTTGTCAGTTTGTTGCCGAAAAGTAGACTAGTCTTTAAGGGGACTTATTTTGGTTTTCTGTTTATCTGCTCACTGGTATCCCGAGATCCTTGGATCTCAGCTTATAGCTTTTGATCAAAACATCCCACCTGCTGGAACCAACCTACAAGTGATGCTCAATCATGATCTCGATTGTTGTTTCAAAGCATTGCTTGTTGCTGCAGCTAATAGCATTCCCTTAATTAATGAAATGTGGACATTACACCTTGGTGGTATATCTTTTTTTGGGAGCTCACCATCTTGCCAGTTTTCTGTTCACTGGCTTCCCGGGTCTCGTGAGGGACTCAAAGGGATCTCAGCTTATGATCAAGATATCTGATCTGCTGGAGCCAACCTTGGATTTTTTTCATCCAATCTGGTCTTCTAAGAATAATCGCAACCCAAACAGACATCGTTCCCTTCCAGGAATCACCGGAGGGTGCAATTATTTCTGCTGTTCTTGGCTTGCTTGCATCTCCTCATTCACTGTACTAGCGTACACCTTGGTGGTTTGTTTTCCGAAAACTTACCATCTTGTCAGTTTGTTGCCGAAAAGTAGACTAGTCTTAAAGGGGGACCTGTTCTGGTTTTTTGTTTATTTGCTTACTGGTTTCCTGGGTCTCGTAAGGGACTTCAGGTTCGTGGAAGTTTTATTGGCATGAAAAAAATAAATCTTACGTTGCCAAAGCACAGGAAGGTTAAATATAAACATTCTTTACAATCTAGGTTAAGATAGAAATGAAATAAAAGTATATAAGAATCTCTCTATATATATCAATACAAGTAGAAAAAGAGCAAAGTATTGATTAAAGTTCTCAGTGAGAGTGACAGGATCCTGCCATATAGTGTCAGTTTGTGTGTGTTGTACAGTGTTTTGTTGTGTTGTGCTGGTCGTTCTCTTGTCATGAGACAGGATTTGACATATCTTGCAGCCAGGGTTGAGTTTTCTCCCAGTATGTATGAAATCTTGTCCTTTTGTTGAAACTGGCTGAAGTCTTTGTGGAAGTTTGCAAACTGGGGGAAGAATGTTTCTCTGATGTGTGTGTGTAGTTTGGACATGAGGTTAAAAAGTGCAGCTCTGTTTCCACTTGATTCTGTGTGCAGTGTGGACACAGTCGCTCTTCTCTTGGTGTCCATGTCTGTCTGTGTCTGCCCGTCTCTACAGTGAGCTTGTGATCACTGAGTCTGTACATGGTCAACACTTTTCTTTGTTTAGGGTCTGATACGGTTTTGAGGTATTCTGCCAGTTTATATTCTCTGTTTAATGACAGATAGCATTCCAGTTTGCTTTGCTGAGCTGTTGCTTCCGTCCAGTGTGTGAGATATTTTTCTTTTTGTGTTTTTATGATTTGGTTTAGTCGGGCTGGGGTTTGGCATGTTTTGGGTTGTAGAGTTAGTTCTGATATGAGTTGGATGAGTGGGCTTCTCTCTGGGTTCAGCTCTTGATGGCTTAAGGCTTTATGATGGAGTGTCTCTGTATCACTGTTTTTAAGGTGAGTGTAGAATTGAATCGCTCTTTTTTGTATTTTAATTATTAGAGGGTATAGTCCTAGTTCATCCGTACAGTGTGATTGGTTCTATAACTGATTGGATTATTTTTAGCCAGATTCCTGCTGGGATGTCAATTTTTATATTCTTTTTGATTGCGTAAAAAGCTCTTCGTGCCTTGTCTCTCAGGTCGTTCACAGCCTTGTTTAAGTTCCCAGTGTTACTTATGTTTATACCGAGATATGTGTAGTTCTGGATGTGTTCTAAGGGCATTTTGTTTAGTTTGAAATTGTGATGTTGGGTTTGACGACTGGGCCTTTTTTGGAATGTCATGATTTTGGTCTTTTTAAGGTTAACTGATAGGGCCCATGTTTGACAGAAAGTGTGCAGGATGTCTAGATGTTGCTGTAGGCCCTCTTTACTCTGTCACATTATTTAATAAGCCTGAATCTTAGTTTAAACAAAGTCATAAGTTAAGGGGTTGCCACTCTTTGGGTTTATTAACCTTAGGCTTTGGTTGGATTAGAGGGTTTTTAAGGTCCTGATTTATGACCAAGAGTAGTGTTTTAACAGTATTAGGCATCCTGAGTTTACTGCCATCCGATGGATTAGAGGAGCTTTAAGGCCCTGGCTTCTGACACAGACCAGTGTTTCAACGGTGTTAGGCATTCTGAGTTCACTGCCATCAGGTGGATCAGAGGCACTTTAAGGCCTTGGCTAATGACAAAGAGCCGTGTTTTAACTGTATAGACATTCTGAGTTTACTGCCATAGATGGATTAGAGGCGCTTTGAGGCCCCGACTACCGTCAAAGACTAGAATTTTAATGACGTTAGATATTCTGAGTTTACTGCCATTAGGTGTTAGGCCTTCTAAGTGAACTGACCTTAGGCGTTAGGCTTCCTGCGTTTACTGACCTTAGGTGTTAGACATTTTGGGTTTACTGACTTTAGGTGTTAGATTTGGCTTTAGATAGGGGGACCCTTGATGCCTAGTCCCCCGTGTGTATATCTGAGGGAAATATTTGAGACACATCTTCAGCAGTAGTTTACCCCAAACTCCTCGGGTGTTTCGGCCTTGAACTGCTACCGGTTCTTGGCTTGCTTGCATCTCCTCATTCACTGTACTAGCTTAGACCTTGGTGGTTTGTTTTCCGAAAACTTACCATCTTGTCAGTTTGTTGCCGAAAAGTAGACTAGTCTTTAAGGGGACTTATTTTGGTTTTCTGTTTATCTGCTCACTGGTATCCCGAGATCCTTGGATCTCAGCTTATAGCTTTTGATCAAAACATCCCACCTGCTGGAACCAACCTACAAGTGATGCTCAATCATGATCTCGATTGTTGTTTCAAAGCATTGCTTGTTGCTGCAGCTAATAGCATTCCCTTAATTAATGAAATGTGGACATTACACCTTGGTGGTATATCTTTTTTTGGGAGCTCACCATCTTGCCAGTTTTCTGTTCACTGGCTTCCCGGGTCTCGTGAGGGACTCAAAGGGATCTCAGCTTATGATCAAGATATCTGATCTGCTGGAGCCAACCTTGGATTTTTTTCATCCAATCTGGTCTTCTAAGAATAATCGCAACCCAAACAGACATCGTTCCCTTCCAGGAATCACCGGAGGGTGCAATTATTTCTGCTGTTCTTGGCTTGCTTGCATCTCCTCATTCACTGTACTAGCGTACACCTTGGTGGTTTGTTTTCCGAAAACTTACCATCTTGTCAGTTTGTTGCCGAAAAGTAGACTAGTCTTAAAGGGGGACCTGTTCTGGTTTTTTGTTTATTTGCTTACTGGTTTCCTGGGTCTCGTAAGGGACTTCAGGTTCGTGGAAGTTTTATTGGCATGAAAAAAATAAATCTTACGTTGCCAAAGCACAGGAAGGTTAAATATAAACATTCTTTACAATCTAGGTTAAGATAGAAATGAAATAAAAGTATATAAGAATCTCTCTATATATATCAATACAAGTAGAAAAAGAGCAAAGTATTGATTAAAGTTCTCAGTGAGAGTGACAGGATCCTGCCATATAGTGTCAGTTTGTGTGTGTTGTACAGTGTTTTGTTGTGTTGTGCTGGTCGTTCTCTTGTCATGAGACAGGATTTGACATATCTTGCAGCCAGGGTTGAGTTTTCTCCCAGTATGTATGAAATCTTGTCCTTTTGTTGAAACTGGCTGAAGTCTTTGTGGAAGTTTGCAAACTGGGGGAAGAATGTTTCTCTGATGTGTGTGTGTAGTTTGGACATGAGGTTAAAAAGTGCAGCTCTGTTTCCACTTGATTCTGTGTGCAGTGTGGACACAGTCGCTCTTCTCTTGGTGTCCATGTCTGTCTGTGTCTGCCCGTCTCTACAGTGAGCTTGTGATCACTGAGTCTGTACATGGTCAACACTTTTCTTTGTTTAGGGTCTGATACGGTTTTGAGGTATTCTGCCAGTTTATATTCTCTGTTTAATGACAGATAGCATTCCAGTTTGCTTTGCTGAGCTGTTGCTTCCGTCCAGTGTGTGAGATATTTTTCTTTTTGTGTTTTTATGATTTGGTTTAGTCGGGCTGGGGTTTGGCATGTTTTGGGTTGTAGAGTTAGTTCTGATATGAGTTGGATGAGTGGGCTTCTCTCTGGGTTCAGCTCTTGATGGCTTAAGGCTTTATGATGGAGTGTCTCTGTATCACTGTTTTTAAGGTGAGTGTAGAATTGAATCGCTCTTTTTTGTATTTTAATTATTAGAGGGTATAGTCCTAGTTCATCCGTACAGTGTGATTGGTTCTATAACTGATTGGATTATTTTTAGCCAGATTCCTGCTGGGATGTCAATTTTTATATTCTTTTTGATTGCGTAAAAAGCTCTTCGTGCCTTGTCTCTCAGGTCGTTCACAGCCTTGTTTAAGTTCCCAGTGTTACTTATGTTTATACCGAGATATGTGTAGTTCTGGATGTGTTCTAAGGGCATTTTGTTTAGTTTGAAATTGTGATGTTGGGTTTGACGACTGGGCCTTTTTTGGAATGTCATGATTTTGGTCTTTTTAAGGTTAACTGATAGGGCCCATGTTTGACAGAAAGTGTGCAGGATGTCTAGATGTTGCTGTAGGCCCTCTTTACTCTGTCACATTATTTAATAAGCCTGAATCTTAGTTTAAACAAAGTCATAAGTTAAGGGGTTGCCACTCTTTGGGTTTATTAACCTTAGGCTTTGGTTGGATTAGAGGGTTTTTAAGGTCCTGATTTATGACCAAGAGTAGTGTTTTAACAGTATTAGGCATCCTGAGTTTACTGCCATCCGATGGATTAGAGGAGCTTTAAGGCCCTGGCTTCTGACACAGACCAGTGTTTCAACGGTGTTAGGCATTCTGAGTTCACTGCCATCAGGTGGATCAGAGGCACTTTAAGGCCTTGGCTAATGACAAAGAGCCGTGTTTTAACTGTATAGACATTCTGAGTTTACTGCCATAGATGGATTAGAGGCGCTTTGAGGCCCCGACTACCGTCAAAGACTAGAATTTTAATGACGTTAGATATTCTGAGTTTACTGCCATTAGGTGTTAGGCCTTCTAAGTGAACTGACCTTAGGCGTTAGGCTTCCTGCGTTTACTGACCTTAGGTGTTAGACATTTTGGGTTTACTGACTTTAGGTGTTAGATTTGGCTTTAGATAGGGGGACCCTTGATGCCTAGTCCCCCGTGTGTATATCTGAGGGAAATATTTGAGACACATCTTCAGCAGTAGTTTACCCCAAACTCCTCGGGTGTTTCGGCCTTGAACTGCTACCGGTTCTTGGCTTGCTTGCATCTCCTCATTCACTGTACTAGCTTAGACCTTGGTGGTTTGTTTTCCGAAAACTTACCATCTTGTCAGTTTGTTGCCGAAAAGTAGACTAGTCTTTAAGGGGACTTATTTTGGTTTTCTGTTTATCTGCTCACTGGTATCCCGAGATCCTTGGATCTCAGCTTATAGCTTTTGATCAAAACATCCCACCTGCTGGAACCAACCTACAAGTGATGCTCAATCATGATCTCGATTGTTGTTTCAAAGCATTGCTTGTTGCTGCAGCTAATAGCATTCCCTTAATTAATGAAATGTGGACATTACACCTTGGTGGTATATCTTTTTTTGGGAGCTCACCATCTTGCCAGTTTTCTGTTCACTGGCTTCCCGGGTCTCGTGAGGGACTCAAAGGGATCTCAGCTTATGATCAAGATATCTGATCTGCTGGAGCCAACCTTGGATTTTTTTCATCCAATCTGGTCTTCTAAGAATAATCGCAACCCAAACAGACATCGTTCCCTTCCAGGAATCACCGGAGGGTGCAATTATTTCTGCTGTTCTTGGCTTGCTTGCATCTCCTCATTCACTGTACTAGCGTACACCTTGGTGGTTTGTTTTCCGAAAACTTACCATCTTGTCAGTTTGTTGCCGAAAAGTAGACTAGTCTTAAAGGGGGACCTGTTCTGGTTTTTTGTTTATTTGCTTACTGGTTTCCTGGGTCTCGTAAGGGACTTCAGGTTCGTGGAAGTTTTATTGGCATGAAAAAAATAAATCTTACGTTGCCAAAGCACAGGAAGGTTAAATATAAACATTCTTTACAATCTAGGTTAAGATAGAAATGAAATAAAAGTATATAAGAATCTCTCTATATATATCAATACAAGTAGAAAAAGAGCAAAGTATTGATTAAAGTTCTCAGTGAGAGTGACAGGATCCTGCCATATAGTGTCAGTTTGTGTGTGTTGTACAGTGTTTTGTTGTGTTGTGCTGGTCGTTCTCTTGTCATGAGACAGGATTTGACATATCTTGCAGCCAGGGTTGAGTTTTCTCCCAGTATGTATGAAATCTTGTCCTTTTGTTGAAACTGGCTGAAGTCTTTGTGGAAGTTTGCAAACTGGGGGAAGAATGTTTCTCTGATGTGTGTGTGTAGTTTGGACATGAGGTTAAAAAGTGCAGCTCTGTTTCCACTTGATTCTGTGTGCAGTGTGGACACAGTCGCTCTTCTCTTGGTGTCCATGTCTGTCTGTGTCTGCCCGTCTCTACAGTGAGCTTGTGATCACTGAGTCTGTACATGGTCAACACTTTTCTTTGTTTAGGGTCTGATACGGTTTTGAGGTATTCTGCCAGTTTATATTCTCTGTTTAATGACAGATAGCATTCCAGTTTGCTTTGCTGAGCTGTTGCTTCCGTCCAGTGTGTGAGATATTTTTCTTTTTGTGTTTTTATGATTTGGTTTAGTCGGGCTGGGGTTTGGCATGTTTTGGGTTGTAGAGTTAGTTCTGATATGAGTTGGATGAGTGGGCTTCTCTCTGGGTTCAGCTCTTGATGGCTTAAGGCTTTATGATGGAGTGTCTCTGTATCACTGTTTTTAAGGTGAGTGTAGAATTGAATCGCTCTTTTTTGTATTTTAATTATTAGAGGGTATAGTCCTAGTTCATCCGTACAGTGTGATTGGTTCTATAACTGATTGGATTATTTTTAGCCAGATTCCTGCTGGGATGTCAATTTTTATATTCTTTTTGATTGCGTAAAAAGCTCTTCGTGCCTTGTCTCTCAGGTCGTTCACAGCCTTGTTTAAGTTCCCAGTGTTACTTATGTTTATACCGAGATATGTGTAGTTCTGGATGTGTTCTAAGGGCATTTTGTTTAGTTTGAAATTGTGATGTTGGGTTTGACGACTGGGCCTTTTTTGGAATGTCATGATTTTGGTCTTTTTAAGGTTAACTGATAGGGCCCATGTTTGACAGAAAGTGTGCAGGATGTCTAGATGTTGCTGTAGGCCCTCTTTACTCTGTCACATTATTTAATAAGCCTGAATCTTAGTTTAAACAAAGTCATAAGTTAAGGGGTTGCCACTCTTTGGGTTTATTAACCTTAGGCTTTGGTTGGATTAGAGGGTTTTTAAGGTCCTGATTTATGACCAAGAGTAGTGTTTTAACAGTATTAGGCATCCTGAGTTTACTGCCATCCGATGGATTAGAGGAGCTTTAAGGCCCTGGCTTCTGACACAGACCAGTGTTTCAACGGTGTTAGGCATTCTGAGTTCACTGCCATCAGGTGGATCAGAGGCACTTTAAGGCCTTGGCTAATGACAAAGAGCCGTGTTTTAACTGTATAGACATTCTGAGTTTACTGCCATAGATGGATTAGAGGCGCTTTGAGGCCCCGACTACCGTCAAAGACTAGAATTTTAATGACGTTAGATATTCTGAGTTTACTGCCATTAGGTGTTAGGCCTTCTAAGTGAACTGACCTTAGGCGTTAGGCTTCCTGCGTTTACTGACCTTAGGTGTTAGACATTTTGGGTTTACTGACTTTAGGTGTTAGATTTGGCTTTAGATAGGGGGACCCTTGATGCCTAGTCCCCCGTGTGTATATCTGAGGGAAATATTTGAGACACATCTTCAGCAGTAGTTTACCCCAAACTCCTCGGGTGTTTCGGCCTTGAACTGCTACCGGTTCTTGGCTTGCTTGCATCTCCTCATTCACTGTACTAGCTTAGACCTTGGTGGTTTGTTTTCCGAAAACTTACCATCTTGTCAGTTTGTTGCCGAAAAGTAGACTAGTCTTTAAGGGGACTTATTTTGGTTTTCTGTTTATCTGCTCACTGGTATCCCGAGATCCTTGGATCTCAGCTTATAGCTTTTGATCAAAACATCCCACCTGCTGGAACCAACCTACAAGTGATGCTCAATCATGATCTCGATTGTTGTTTCAAAGCATTGCTTGTTGCTGCAGCTAATAGCATTCCCTTAATTAATGAAATGTGGACATTACACCTTGGTGGTATATCTTTTTTTGGGAGCTCACCATCTTGCCAGTTTTCTGTTCACTGGCTTCCCGGGTCTCGTGAGGGACTCAAAGGGATCTCAGCTTATGATCAAGATATCTGATCTGCTGGAGCCAACCTTGGATTTTTTTCATCCAATCTGGTCTTCTAAGAATAATCGCAACCCAAACAGACATCGTTCCCTTCCAGGAATCACCGGAGGGTGCAATTATTTCTGCTGTTCTTGGCTTGCTTGCATCTCCTCATTCACTGTACTAGCGTACACCTTGGTGGTTTGTTTTCCGAAAACTTACCATCTTGTCAGTTTGTTGCCGAAAAGTAGACTAGTCTTAAAGGGGGACCTGTTCTGGTTTTTTGTTTATTTGCTTACTGGTTTCCTGGGTCTCGTAAGGGACTTCAGGTTCGTGGAAGTTTTATTGGCATGAAAAAAATAAATCTTACGTTGCCAAAGCACAGGAAGGTTAAATATAAACATTCTTTACAATCTAGGTTAAGATAGAAATGAAATAAAAGTATATAAGAATCTCTCTATATATATCAATACAAGTAGAAAAAGAGCAAAGTATTGATTAAAGTTCTCAGTGAGAGTGACAGGATCCTGCCATATAGTGTCAGTTTGTGTGTGTTGTACAGTGTTTTGTTGTGTTGTGCTGGTCGTTCTCTTGTCATGAGACAGGATTTGACATATCTTGCAGCCAGGGTTGAGTTTTCTCCCAGTATGTATGAAATCTTGTCCTTTTGTTGAAACTGGCTGAAGTCTTTGTGGAAGTTTGCAAACTGGGGGAAGAATGTTTCTCTGATGTGTGTGTGTAGTTTGGACATGAGGTTAAAAAGTGCAGCTCTGTTTCCACTTGATTCTGTGTGCAGTGTGGACACAGTCGCTCTTCTCTTGGTGTCCATGTCTGTCTGTGTCTGCCCGTCTCTACAGTGAGCTTGTGATCACTGAGTCTGTACATGGTCAACACTTTTCTTTGTTTAGGGTCTGATACGGTTTTGAGGTATTCTGCCAGTTTATATTCTCTGTTTAATGACAGATAGCATTCCAGTTTGCTTTGCTGAGCTGTTGCTTCCGTCCAGTGTGTGAGATATTTTTCTTTTTGTGTTTTTATGATTTGGTTTAGTCGGGCTGGGGTTTGGCATGTTTTGGGTTGTAGAGTTAGTTCTGATATGAGTTGGATGAGTGGGCTTCTCTCTGGGTTCAGCTCTTGATGGCTTAAGGCTTTATGATGGAGTGTCTCTGTATCACTGTTTTTAAGGTGAGTGTAGAATTGAATCGCTCTTTTTTGTATTTTAATTATTAGAGGGTATAGTCCTAGTTCATCCGTACAGTGTGATTGGTTCTATAACTGATTGGATTATTTTTAGCCAGATTCCTGCTGGGATGTCAATTTTTATATTCTTTTTGATTGCGTAAAAAGCTCTTCGTGCCTTGTCTCTCAGGTCGTTCACAGCCTTGTTTAAGTTCCCAGTGTTACTTATGTTTATACCGAGATATGTGTAGTTCTGGATGTGTTCTAAGGGCATTTTGTTTAGTTTGAAATTGTGATGTTGGGTTTGACGACTGGGCCTTTTTTGGAATGTCATGATTTTGGTCTTTTTAAGGTTAACTGATAGGGCCCATGTTTGACAGAAAGTGTGCAGGATGTCTAGATGTTGCTGTAGGCCCTCTTTACTCTGTCACATTATTTAATAAGCCTGAATCTTAGTTTAAACAAAGTCATAAGTTAAGGGGTTGCCACTCTTTGGGTTTATTAACCTTAGGCTTTGGTTGGATTAGAGGGTTTTTAAGGTCCTGATTTATGACCAAGAGTAGTGTTTTAACAGTATTAGGCATCCTGAGTTTACTGCCATCCGATGGATTAGAGGAGCTTTAAGGCCCTGGCTTCTGACACAGACCAGTGTTTCAACGGTGTTAGGCATTCTGAGTTCACTGCCATCAGGTGGATCAGAGGCACTTTAAGGCCTTGGCTAATGACAAAGAGCCGTGTTTTAACTGTATAGACATTCTGAGTTTACTGCCATAGATGGATTAGAGGCGCTTTGAGGCCCCGACTACCGTCAAAGACTAGAATTTTAATGACGTTAGATATTCTGAGTTTACTGCCATTAGGTGTTAGGCCTTCTAAGTGAACTGACCTTAGGCGTTAGGCTTCCTGCGTTTACTGACCTTAGGTGTTAGACATTTTGGGTTTACTGACTTTAGGTGTTAGATTTGGCTTTAGATAGGGGGACCCTTGATGCCTAGTCCCCCGTGTGTATATCTGAGGGAAATATTTGAGACACATCTTCAGCAGTAGTTTACCCCAAACTTCTCGGGTGTTTCGGCCTTGAACTGCTACCGGTTCTTGGCTTGCTTGCATCTCCTCATTCACTGTACTAGCTTAGACCTTGGTGGTTTGTTTTCCGAAAACTTACCATCTTGTCAGTTTGTTGCCGAAAAGTAGACTAGTCTTTAAGGGGACTTATTTTGGTTTTCTGTTTATCTGCTCACTGGTATCCCGAGATCCTTGGATCTCAGCTTAGAGCTTTTGATCAAAACATCCCACCTGCTAGAACCAACCTACAAGTGATGCTCAATCATGATCTCGATTGTTGTTTCAAAGCATTGCTTGTTGCTGCAGCTAATAGCATTCCCTTAATTAATGAAATGTGGACATTACACCTTGGTGGTATATCTTTTTTTGGGAGCTCACCATCTTGCCAGTTTTCTGTTCACTGGCTTCCCGGGTCTCGTGAGGGACTCAAAGGGATCTCAGCTTATGATCAAGATATCTGATCTGCTGGAGCCAACCTTGGATTTTTTTCATCCAATCTGGTCTTCTAAGAATAATCGCAACCCAAACAGACATCGTTCCCTTCCAGGAATCACCGGAGGGTGCAATTATTTCTGCTGCTTCTTGGCTTGCTTGCATCTCCTCATTCACTGTACTAGCGTACACCTTGGTGGTTTGTTTTCCGAAAACTTACCATCTTGTCAGTTTGTTGCCGAAAAGTAGACTAGTCTTAAAGGGGGACCTGTTCTGGTTTTTTGTTTATTTGCTTACTGGTTTCCTGGGTCTCGTAAGGGACTTCAGGTTCGTGGAAGTTTTATTGGCATGAAAAAAATAAATCTTACGTTGCCAAAGCACAGGAAGGTTAAATATAAACATTCTTTACAATCTAGGTTAAGATAGAAATGAAATAAAAGTATATAAGAATCTCTCTATATATATCAATACAAGTAGAAAAAGAGCAAAGTATTGATTAAAGTTCTCAGTGAGAGTGACAGGATCCTGCCATATAGTGTCAGTTTGTGTGTGTTGTACAGTGTTTTGTTGTGTTGTGCTGGTCGTTCTCTTGTCATGAGACAGGATTTGACATATCTTGCAGCCAGGGTTGAGTTTTCTCCCAGTATGTATGAAATCTTGTCCTTTTGTTGAAACTGGCTGAAGTCTTTGTGGAAGTTTGCAAACTGGGGGAAGAATGTTTCTCTGATGTGTGTGTGTAGTTTGGACATGAGGTTAAAAAGTGCAGCTCTGTTTCCACTTGATTCTGTGTGCAGTGTGGACACAGTCGCTCTTCTCTTGGTGTCCATGTCTGTCTGTGTCTGCCCGTCTCTACAGTGAGCTTGTGATCACTGAGTCTGTACATGGTCAACACTTTTCTTTGTTTAGGGTCTGATACGGTTTTGAGGTATTCTGCCAGTTTATATTCTCTGTTTAATGACAGATAGCATTCCAGTTTGCTTTGCTGAGCTGTTGCTTCCGTCCAGTGTGTGAGATATTTTTCTTTTTGTGTTTTTATGATTTGGTTAAGTCGGGCTGGGGTTTGGCATGTTTTGGGTTGTAGAGTTAGTTCTGATATGAGTTGGATGAGTGGGCTTCTCTCTGGGTTCAGCTCTTGATGGCTTAAGGCTTCATCAGGGGAGTGTCTCTGTATCACTGTTTTTAAGGTGAGTGTAGAATTGAATCGCTCTTTTTTGTATTTTAATTATTAGAGGGTATAGTCCTAGTTCATCCATACAGTGTGATTGGTTCTATAATCGATTGGATTATTTTTAGCCAGATTCCTGCTGGGATGTCAATTTTTATATTCTTTTTGATTGCGTAAAAAGCTCTTCGTGCCTCGTCTCTCAGGTCGTTCACAGCCTTGTTTAAGTTCCCAGTGTTACTTATGTTTATACCGAGATATGTGTAGTTCTGGATGTGTTCTAAGGGCATTTTGTTTAGTTTGAAATTGTGATGTTGGGTTTGACGACTGGGCCTTTTTGGAATGTCATGATTTTGGTCTTTTTAAGGTTAACTGATAGGGCCCATGTTTGACAGAAAGTGTGCAGGATGTCTAGATGTTGCTGTAGGCCCTCTTTACTCTGTCACATTATTAATAAGCCTGAATCTTAGTTTAAACAAAGTCATAAGTTAAGGGGTTGCCACTCTTTGGGTTTATTAACCTTAGGCTTTGGTTGGATTAGAGGGTTTTTAAGGTCCTGATTTATGACCAAGAGTAGTGTTTAACAGTATTAGGCATCCTGAGTTTACTGCCATCCGATGGATTAGAGGAGCTTTAAGGCCCTGGCTTCTGACACAGACCAGTGTTTCAACGGTGTTAGGCATTCTGAGTTCACTGCCATCAGGTGGATCAGAGGCACTTTAAGGCCTTGGCTAATGACAAAGAGCCGTGTTTTAACTGTATAGACATTCTGAGTTTACTGCCATAGATGGATTAGAGGCGCTTTGAGGCCCCGACTACCGTCAAAGACTAGAATTTTAATGACGTTAGATATTCTGAGTTACTGCCATTAGGTGTTAGGCCTTCTAAGTGAACTGACCTTAGGCGTTAGGCTTCCTGCGTTTACTGACCTTAGGGTTGTTAGACATTTGGGGGTTTACTGACTTTAGGTGTTAGATTTGGCTTTAGATAGGGGGACCCTTGATGCCTAGTCCCTCTGTGTATATCTGAGGGAAATATTTGAGACACATCTTCAGCAGTAGTTTACCCCAAACTTCTCGGGTGTTTCGGCCTTGAACTGCTACCGGTTCTTGGCTGCTTGCATCTCCTCATTCACTGTACTAGCTTAGACCTTGGTGGTTTGTTTTCCGAAAACTTACCATCTTGTCAGTTTGTTGCCGAAAAGTAGACTAGTCTTTAAGGGGACTTATTTGGTTTTCTGTTTATCTGCTCACTGGTATCCCGAGATCCTTGGATCTCAGCTTATAGCTTTTGATCAAAACATCCCACCTGCTGGAACCAACCTACAAGTGATGCTCAATCATGATCTCGATTGTGTGTTTCAAAGCATTGCTTGTGCTGTAGCTAATAGCATTCCCTTAATTAATGAAATGTGGACATTACACTTGGTGGTATATCTTTTTTTGGGAGCTCACCATCTTGCCAGTTTTCTGTTCACTGGCTTCCCGGGTCTCGTGAGGGACTCAAAGGGATCTCAGCTTATGATCAAGATATCTGATCTGCTGGAGCCAACCTTGGATTTTTTCATCCAATCTGGTCTTCTAAGAATAATCGCAACCCAAACAGACATCGTTCCCTTCCAGGAATCACCGGAGGGTGCAATTATTTCTGCTGCTTTGGCTTGCTTGCATCATCTCCTCATTCACTGTACTAGGTTACACCTTGGTGGTTTTGTTTTCCGAAAAACTTACCATCTTGTCAGTTTGTTGCCGAAAAGTAGACTAGTCTTAAAGGGGGACCTGTTCTGGTTTTTGTTTATTTGCTTACGGTTTCCTGGGTCTCGTAAGGGACTTCAGGTTCGTGGAAGTTTATTGGCATGAAAAAAATAAATCTTACGTTGCCAAAGCACAGGAAGGTTAAATATAAACATTCTTACAATCTAGGTTAAGATAGAAATGAAAGAAAGTAGATAAGAATCTCTCTATATATATCAATACAAGTAGAAAAAGAGCAAAGTAAGTTGATTAAAGTTCTCAGTGAGAGTGACAGGATCCTGCCATATAGTGTCAGTTTGTGTGTGTTGTACAGTGTTTTGTTGTGTTGTGCTGGTCGTTCTCTTGTCATGAGACAGGATTTGACATATCTTGCAGCCAGGGTTGAGTTTTTCTCCCAGTATGTATGAAATCTTGTCCTTTTGTTGAAAATGGCTGAAGTCTTTGTGGAAGTTTGCAAAACTGGGGGAAGAATGTTTCTCTGTGATGTGTGTTAGTTGGACATGAGGTTAAAAAGTGCAGCTCTGTTTCCACTTGATTCTGTGTGCAGTGTGGACACAGTCGCTCTTCTCTTGGTGTCCAGTCTGTCTGTGTCTGCCCGTCTCTACAGTGAGTGTGATCACTGAGTCTGTACATGGTCACACTTCTTTGTTTAGGGTCTGATACGGTTTTGAGGTATTCTGCCAGTTTATATTCTCTGTTTAATGACAGATAGCATTCCAGTTTGCTTTGCTGAGCTGTTGCTTCCGTCCAGTGTGTGAGATATTGTTCTTTTTGTGTTTTATGATTTGTGTTAGGCGGGCTGGGGTTCAGTTTGGCATGGTTTGGGTTGTAGAGGTAGTTCTGATATGAGTTGGATGAGTGGGCTTCTCTTGGGTTCAGCTATGATGGCTTAAGGCTTTATGATGGAGTGTCCTGTGATCACTGTTTTAAGGTGAGTGTAGAATGAATCGCTCTTTTTTGTATTTTATTATTAGAGGGT